>JAVLUX010000003.1:9862500-10462500 GCA_032164185.1 Moxostoma hubbsi | reverse complement strand
TTTACACAAATAAATGTATATTTCAGAATGAAAGAATGAATAACTGCCTTTATATATATATAAATACAAATAATTTAATTTAGGTGACAACAGTCTTGAATAAAGCACATATTAAATCCAAAATGAATAAAACGAATGCGTACAGTGGCTTTCACTTAAGCTATAGCTTAATATTTCCTAAAAGAAATAAAATACACTTTTTGTGGCAGTTTTAAAGCATTTAATCATTTTAAGCATACAATTTCAACAGTATAGTTATTGAATAGTTATTGAAACCATCAACTGTATTAATGTATATTAAAATGTATATGTATATTAAAAACATCTAGGTTACGTATGTAACCTCCGTTCCCTGATGGAGGGAACGAGAAGTTGTGTCGAAGAAGTGACACTAGGGGTCTCTCTTGAGTGCCGAATATGCCTCTGATCTATGAAAAAAAGCCAATGTGAAGTTGGCAGACAGTATTTGCATACACCGCCCCTGGACATACGGGTATAAAAGTGGGGAAATACGTCGAGTTCATTCAGGATTTTTCTGATGAGCCGGAAATGGTCCGGCCACAACAGTGCCTCGGCTCAGCGATGTGGCCGGGAGGTCACAAAGTCTCGTTCCCTCCATCAGGGATACATATGTAACCTAGACGTTCCCCGTCTGTCACTCACTTTGACGTTGTGTCGAAGAAGCGACACTAGGGGTCCAATTTAAATCATGCCATGCACTGAGCCGTGTACGTGTTCTGCTGGCACAGGAGTGGGTAGGTATTTTACATGCAAAGGCGACCAGCTGTGTCAGACTGCACATACCCTTTCCCTATGCCCCATAAAGACATCGGAATCCTTCTGGTTACCCTAAACAGGGGAACAAGGTGACGGTTGTCATCCTGGGAATGGGCCGAGCCTAGCCGGGCCTCTCTTCTCTTTATGTTTCCCCGCAGAAAGAAATGCCTGGGGCCCTTACACGCATTGAGGGAAGGCGGTCTTACCCAATTTCCTATTCTTTCAGGGGGAAAATACCCTGCAGAGACCACACCTGCCCGGAAGGGGGAGATAAGAGTGGGGAATACATCACATGGGTTTTTTAGGCAACATGTGGAAGGTGGCTCGGTGGTAGAACCAGCCTTAAGGAGGGGGGAGTTGCTACAACATGGCGACCGGAGGGCAGCTGATACTGCCTAAGGGAGACGCGGGTCCACTTGTAAGGGGACCGTACCACGGAAAATACACACAGGGGGAGTCCACGCAGGAGACCTGAGGAGCACCTACTCCATTACAGGGTAGATTAAGTACCCGCAGTGAATCTAGGGAGGAGTCCTCCAGGGATCCGAATGAGTGGGATCTCCTGAGAGAGAATGCGCACAGTTTTAACTCGGCCGAGGGAAAGGGCGATAGGTGCAAGCGATCCACCCGGTCAGTCCATCAGCGTGTTACCGAGTTCTACCGGCTCGGACCTGAGAAAACACGGGATGATACTGACTCAACCCTGAGATTGTAGAATCTTGCAAAGGTATTAGGTGTTGCCCAACCCGCTGCTCTACATATGTCTGCCAGAGAGGTGCCTCTGGCCAGTGCCCACGAGGATGCAACACCCCTTGTTGAGTGTGCTCGGACCCGCAAGGGGTGGGGGGGGGGGGGGGGGGTTCACGGCCTGGGTGTGATAGGCCAATGAAATGGCGTCCAACACCCGGTGGGAAAGCAAAATGTACACAAAGCATGTACTGGACACAGCAACGAAGGGGCTGGGTCTGCCTCCTCCCAGGGCAGCACTTGCAGGTTCACTACCTGCTCTCTAAAAGGCGTGGTAGGAACCTTGGGCACATAGCCGGTCACAGTCTTAGGATCACATATGTGTTTGCCGGACCAAACTCCAGGCAAGTGTCACTAACAGAGAACGCTTGCAGGTCCCCGACCCTCTTGAACCGGGGCGAGCTTGCTCTTTTCCCAGTTGACCTGAAGCACCAAATGGCTGAGGTGCCTGAGCACCTGGTCTCTGTGAGCGCATATTAATTCTCGGGAGTGGGCCAGAATGAGCCAGTCGTCGAGGTAATTGAGTATGCGAATGCCAGCTTCTCGGAGCGGGGCAAGGGCTACCTCTGCGACTTTCGTGAATATGCGAGGGGACAGAGACATGCTGAAGGGGAGGACTTTGTACTGATATGCCTGGCTGTCGAATGCGAACCATAGGAAGGGTCGGTGTCGAGGCAGAATTGAGACGTGGAAGTACGCGTCCATCAAGCCTACCGCTGCGAACCAATCTAGATGCCGGACGTAAGTTAAGATGTGTTTTTGCGTGAGCATTTTGAACGGGAGTTTGTGCAAAGACCGGTTGAAAACTCGCAAGTTCAAGATCGGTCATAAGCCGCTGCCTTTCTTGTGTACGATGAAGTATGGGCTGTAGAAACTCTTCTTCATCTCGGTTGGAGGGACAGGCTCTATCGCGTCTTTGAGTAAGAGATTAACGATTTCCGTGCGCAGGGATTTGACATGCTCGCCATGTACTGCGGTAAAGCGGATGCCCGCGAAGGGGAACGGAGGCCTGGCAAATTGAATTGCATAACCGAGTCGGATGGTCCGGGCCAGCCAGCGTGATGGGTTGGGAAATGAAAGCCACGCATCCAAGCTCCGTGCTAGGGGCACCAAGGGGACGATTATTTTTGACATACCTGGTAGGGCTTCGCTGCGGGGCGGAGCAGGTAATACGCCCCGAGGCTCTGGTGCTGAGAAAAGACTTGAAGCACTTACCTTGATCTGCACACCCGGCAGGGGGTGGGTTAGTGACTGAGGAGGAGGTCTGATGTAGGCATCCTCTAGACTCGTCAGAACCGGCCGGCTGGGGAACAGTCGTGGGGCTGAAGGTGGGGGGTCCGCGTCGAGCATGCCGGGACTGTTGAGATCTGGCAGTAGAGTGCTGTAAGAATGGCATTTGCGGGCCAGGTGACCCAGAGACAAAGGAAATATCTATTTTACTGAGGGGCGTGGCTGTGAGCGGCGCACAGGCCCCAGGAACCAGTCATCCAACCGCGATGGCTGTGGGGAGGATGGAGGTTTCCAGTCCAACCCCACGCTGGCAGCGGCCCAGGCAAGCATGTTGGACATCTGCGCGTCAGCCTCAGCCTGGGCATGCTGGCCCGAAGGCGGCAGCCCAGGGGAGACATCCGCGTCGAACGGGAGTCAACGAGCATGCTGGGGGGCAGGTGGTCCGAGGGGGCGTACCTGGCAGAGCTGCACCCGCTGCCATCCCCAGATCGCCTCCATCGCCAGCCGCATCATCCTCAATCCCGTGGGAAGAAGGAGCAATGCGGTGGGCAGCTGGAGTGGCGAGCTTTCAATTGAACGCAAGCCATGACCGCAATGTTGCCATGGTCATGCTCTCGCAGTGAGAACATGAATCATCCACAAACGCTGCCTCGGTGTGATCGCTGCCCAGACACACGAGACAACACCTGTGGCCGTCTGAACTACACAGGGGCGGAAAGGCATCTTTAAAAAGACACGTCCTGAAAAGGACGTTCAACGCTGCTATGTATTGCTCTTTTAGAGAAAATCACTCTTTTAATAACTCTTTTAAGTTTCTGCGCTGTCGAAGCGCCCAGTCCCTCGCCGTGCAGAGAAGGAGAAAAGCCACTGAAGTGCGGTGTAGATCCAACAGCAGAGAAGCGTCAGAGGAACAGGAACAGGTGTGTGACTCACAGCTGACTGCGTGCACGACCATCGGCTCCGAAGAACGTTTCTGAAAGAACTCAACGTATTTCCCCACTTTTATACCCGTATGTCCGGGGGAAGGGTATGCAAATACTGTCTGCCAACTTCTCATTGGCCTTTTTTCATAGATCAGAGGCATATTCGGCGCTCAAGAGAGTCCCCTAGTGTCGCTTCTTCAACACAACGTCGAAGTGAGGGACAGACGGGGAACACAAAGTACTTAAGACCTTTTATCTATTGACTGTATTGGGCCTACTCACACACACAGCAAAACACACACACACACAACACCACCCCATAGCAGGCCTGTGATGTAGCTTGGGTTCGTGATTCCACAGACCCGACCCCAAATCAGGCTAATTAGCACTTGAGAGGGATGAAGGCAGACCGAAGTGCGTGAGAGAGAGAGAGAGAGAGAGAGAGAGAGAGAGAGAGAGAGAGAGAGTGAGAGAGAGAGAGAGATTTACGAACAGCTGTCCAAAACCTATGTGTGTGTGTTTGTCTTTTTGGTTAAGTTTGTAATTAAAATATTATTTATATTATCAAGCCGGTTCTCTCCTCCTCCTGTCCATTAATCCCTTTACAGAGAGCTATAACAAAACCACAATACTCTTAAATAGAATTACATAACACATTTAATCATAGAATTATATTCTAATGAGTTACATTCTCCCCTTCTAAATATCTCATGCCCTCATGAGATCACCCCTTTACTCTCCATGTTCTTTATTAGTAAACATTGGATCAGTCATACAACCGTTTGTTCCTCTGTTGACTTTCAGTGTCTAATTGATATGCTCTCTGCAACTCTGACTTCATCCTCTCCACATATTGCGATGTTTACTAGCTCCCTCTCCATCAGGTGAAGTCCCGAAACACACATTCAAAGGTAAACAAGCCTCTCTTCCGAATAAAAGGTAATACGGTGAGTACCCAGTTGCCTCATTTTTGTACAGTTGTAAGCATGTACAAATTGAGTAATGTGTTGACTCCATCTGCTCTTCTCGCAGGATTTAGTGTTCCAAGCATGGAGAGAAGTGTCCGATTGAACCTTTTGATGATGTTTTTATGAGACTACTCTCAAAATCCCGTCCTTGATTTGAATGTGTGAGGGTAGTCCATAATGAGCAAAGAATTTGCCATGCAGTGTCTTGGCCACAGTCAATGCTTTCTGGTCCTCAGCTGCAAACTTTTGTACATAGCATGTGAAATGGTCAGTTACTACAAGGATATTACTGATCCTTATTGAGTCTGTTTTGATGGATTAAAGTCAATGCAGACTAGTCTTATGTGGTATGATCTTTCTCGCTATGCAATGGTAACGATTCTTAACATACTGCTCTATGTATGTAGACATTTTAGGCCAGTATAATTGATCTTTTAAGAGTTCAGTGGTTCTCTTGACCCTCAAATATACTTAGTAATTGTGTATAGAACATAGTACTTGGACCCAGTACCTTTCAGGTAAGACGAGTTATATCTTTTCTCTATCACAATTACTTTTGGTGACTTGATGCAGTTGTCTGTTCCGTATCATCAACTTGGAACCCTGCATCTGTAGCAGAGTAATTGTGGTATCGGACTTGTAGAGGAGGCAAGTATGTTCCCAAACTCTGCCTCTCGCTTTACTTCACCAACTACTGGGTCTTCCTCTTGTGCCTTTTTCTCTCTATTTAACTCTGCATTAGTCAACTATTCCATTTGACTAAGGCCCAACTTTGAGGGACAAAAAAAAAAAAACATATGGGATACTCTGTGGTGAAACACCTAGTTGATCCACCATTCTGCATGAGGACTCATCACTTTTAGGAATACAAGTTGACTGACAAATGGCTCTGACCCCTGACTTCCATTTGGAGCATTCTGTTGAGTCACATGGGTAGTGAGAAAATTTGTCAGTGTCAATGTTGTAATGTCCTCACTTGTATTGCAAACAAAATGTATAGGTAATGGTAAGAGCATGTAAGAACTGACTGCAAAATAAAATCGACCTTCCGGTGAACATTATTTCACATTCAGTGAGTCAGTCTGTCTATAATGAATGAATGAAATGCTAAATAAATTAATAAAAACACATAAATAATTACATGAAACTAAATTAATAAATATAAATAATAAACTTTTTGCGTAAAAAATAAATAATGCCTGCAAAATTATAATAAATGAATAATAAAGAATACACTTCCAAAGACCATCTAACTTTTAAGCACCAAAATTACAGACTATTATTGAGAAACTCCCTGTTTCCAAAGAACAATTTTACTTCAGAATGATAGTACACCACCTCAGAATGTTTCTCACACAATGTCAGGGCAGTCTGATTTTGAATTTCAAAATTAAAGCCCTGTAAAATGTCATATATACACTGTGTTCTTTCTACATTCTGATAGATATTAAAAGGAAATGCCCTGTTTCCAAAGAACAGTTTCACTTCAGAGTGATAGTACACCACCTCAGAGTGTCACTCAGACAATGTCAGGGCAGCCTGATGTTGAATTTAAAAAATAAAAGCCCTCTAAAATCTCATATGTGTAACGGGAATAACTAATAAGAGAATATTATCGTTATTTCATTCTTAATATGTCATTGGCTCCTGTAGTCTGTTATGATGCAGTACCGAAAGACTCCAGCAGGGGGTGGGGCGAGCATGGAGTGTTAATAACAGGCACATAGGTTTTCTTCCCCCATTCTTATAATACAGAGATCGAGGGAAACGCAACAAGTGTTTGTCTGTCGTGTCTGTTATCTAAATTATCTGTTCCCCTTTTTCAGGTAAGCCTCTCAATATCCTAATAATGGTGTTCACATGAGTTTGAGTATATGTTCGTGTAATTGCTTATTGTAAAAAATGTTACCCGTATTGTAAAATAAGAGATGAGATTGAGTCGCACATGGCAAATGTGAATAGCTTCCGATGTTATTCTACCATTTAGCACGGCTCGTGCACTAAATTGTTAATACGTGAAGATTGAGGGTTGTCTAAAATGTAATGTGTTAACATATTGTGATAACTGAAATGTTTATGAGATTAATATGCACTTTGAGTACAGATTGTAATGTAGAGTGTTACATTTATTCTGCATTTTCTTTATTTTATACAAGTTATTTTGTCACATACTGATGCAAGCTATCTTGTTTATTGTATGTACTGGAAATGTATATAGTGTTTTATGACAATTGATGTTCATCTCTATTTGTTTTGTCAGCAAATACAATATGGTTCACTTTGTGTATAAAGAGAATACAATGTTGTTAAATGTATGTTGGTAGGCACTTCAAGATTATTTTGTTAAAGATTGAATGGTTATTTTGCATTCTTATAATACAGAGATCGAGGGAAACGCAACAAGTGTTTGTCTGTTGTGTCTGTTATCTGAATGATCTATGTTCCCCTTTTTCAGGGACACTACATTTGGAGGCACCGCTGGGATGGTCATAATGAGGTTGGTGTCCTGTATCGGAGGAAGTCACCCCACATCCACCATTCTGAAAAAATTACCCAGGTGGTAGACAGAACATTGTGTTGGCTACGGAAATGGTGGGAGCCCTGTCCAGCCCGAGGTGCATCCTGAGGTGCTTTATTCACTAAGGAGGCAAGGCAAAACACAAACCAAGAGCCCAACCAATTACTCATCTGCCAAGATGGAATCAGAGATTGAGAAATTGCAATTCGAGATCAAAGGATTGCTATTTCAACTCACAATTGAACAGTTGATGCAAGTAAGTGACATTTTAAAAATATCAGGAATTGACAGGAAAAAGATTGCTTATGAAAGCCGAAGTTCTCTTGTTTCATACATCAGTCAGCATGTTGGCCACAACGAATTATCTGAGCTCGAAGATGAGGGCATGGCAGAACTGTTCAGAACATGCATGCCTTGGACATCATCAAAGGCATGCCAGTCTTTAGTGCAAATGCCAAAGAGAAAGAGGCCAAATGAATTAGAGAGTTTAAGACTGGCAGTCCAACTGAAGGAAACTGAAATGCGTGCATTGACAATAAAGGAAATGAAAAGCAGGGGAGATGGTGAAATGTTACAAAGAACCCCACCAGCAACCCAGGTAAATAGCCTCACATGGCATAAAGACTATAAAATCTCAGACCAGATTGGTGAACCGGGACAAAAGGACCGACTTACGTTCTCAAGTTTAGGAGTACTGCCAGCGTTGTTACAGGTGTGGAAGTGACAAACATTTTCATGCTGGTTGCAGGAGGTACCAGGGACAACCTGACTTGGTGAGAGAGGCTCCTTTAAATGGAGAGTGGCTGCCCCCGAGGGACAGGGAGTAGCTGAGCTGGCTAGAATGTCCCATAGAATTGACAGCTGTGAAAAAAAGATAAATTGGTCAGAACAATGTAAAACCCAGAGCTTACACATACAATCAAGAAGACAGCAAACACACTCATGCAAAACTATTACTGATAAAAGGAGAAATGTTGTGACAAAGAAGCATTCAATGGTGCCTGAACTGGTTGGGAAGAAGTGTCTCGTCAACTGTTATATACAGGGACAGAGAACTTGAACAGAGAGCTTTGGGACATCTGCTATCGATGAGACGTGGAAAGCTGACAATTTATCAGACATTGAGTTGAGACATAGCGGAGATAGTCAACCCAGATAACCCCTTACAAATTGAAGCAGCTAATGGCACAGAGATGCCATATGTGGGTTGGGTAGATGTGACTAGTTGGCAGTGCTGTAGAATTTCATGTTCCTATGCTCGTCATGATAATTGGCTTCAATGTGATTGAGCATGTTGTGATCAACAGTCAAACAAAGGAAGGAAATGTTGAGGATGAAAAAATAATCAAAACAGTAACTAAGGCTTTCCCTAACTTGCAGAGTAAAATGGCCAGAGCATTCATTAAGGCAGTGTGTATTGAACGAACCAGTGAATATCTTGTGAGAACTGCTTGTCATGGAGTGAATGTACCGAGCCATAGTATTATGCAGGTAAAGTCCAGAGTAAACCCTTAAAAGAGGACACAATGTTAGTTTTTGAGACAATGCACAGTGGCCAGATGGACTTGAGCTTTGTGATACCCTAGTTCAGATAAAAAAATTAGCATCACACATCACCCTCATTGTGCAAAATTCAACCGCCCATGATATTATGCTGACGGGTAAAATCACTATCGGCACAGTGCAGCCAGTTGCGTCTCTGTGTCCACTTAGTACACCCTCGCACACACACTCACCTGTTGAAGTAAGTAGTATCAAGATTGAACATGCTAAAGACCAGGAAGTGGTTGCAGACCTCTGGGAAAAGTGCTACAGAGACTGAGGCAGTATGGGATCAATTTGAAACCCAGTAAATGTGAACTATTCAGAACTGAGATTGGTTACTTTGGAAGGATAGTGTCTGCTGAAGGAAATAAAATGGACCCCGCCGACACTGCTGCCATCAGGATACTGAAAGAGAAGAAACCAAGTACAGTTGGTGAGTTGAGACAGGTGATGGGGTTAAGTTACTATCGTTACTATATGAAAGACTTTTCCTGAATTGCCGGTGTGACCTATATATCACCTGTATGACTTAACTAAAGGGCCTGCCATGGCAACAGAGGAGAAAGGTGCCAAAAATCTTAATCCAAAAAGGAGGACATCCAATAGAGAGAGAAATGTAAGCGCAGTGCCATCGAATACACACATTGAATGGACTGATATCAACATCAACAGGTTCTTGAGAAACTTGTAGATCGTCTGGTTCAACCCCCAGTTCTTACATTCCCAGATTTTTCCAAGCCATTTGTGTTACACACAGATGCTTCTTACGAGGGACTTGGAGCTGTAGTATATCAGCAACAAGACGGGAAGCTCTGTGTAATTGCATATGGATCACGGGCGTTGTCAAAATCTGAGGAAAACTATTACCTCCACACAGGTAAATTGGAATTTCTTGCTCTTACATGGGCGATAACAGAGAGGTTCCATGACTACTTTTATTATGCACCTTTCTTTACAGTCTACAGTGACAATAATCCACTAACATGTGTTCTGACCACCACTAAGTTAAATGCTACAGGAAGTAGATGGGTGGCAAAATTGGCTGACTTTAACTTTACTATTAAGTACTGCCCAGGCAAGGAAAACACAGATGCTGACTTTCTATCCAGGATGCCGTTAGATGCAGAAACACTGCTGTATGACTACACAGAGGAAATCTCATATGATGCAGTATGAGCTGCTGTACAGGCGGTAGGACTACAGTCAGAGATGCCATGTGGTCAATGGCCATCTCTGCTGAGGATTAATTTAAGTGTCTGCTGTCATGGCCTCACTAGAACCAGCACAGATCCGACAAGATCAGGAAGATGACCCATATATTGGACCAGTGGTGCAATGCAAGTTGTCCAGAGGAAAACCATCATGTTGCAAGCTGAAGGACTTCAGCCAACAGAGTCGTTGTTTAGCAAGGGAACTGGACAAGCTGGAAGTGGATGAACATGGAGTCCTATGGAAAAAAAACAGCACACAGAAAACAGCTGGTAATACCTGACAATTATAAAACCTCAGTGTTGAGAGAGCTGCACAACCATGTTGGACATCAGGGTACTGACAGGACAATATCTTTGATTAGGGATCGCTTCTTTTGGCCATATATGCAGTGTGAAGCAGAACAGCATGTGATAAGTTGTATGTGTTTAAAACAAAATAAACCCAGCCATGAAACTAGAACACCTCTCGTAAGCATCACCTCAACACATCCATTCAAACTTGTGTCTGTGGACTTCCTCCACTTAGACAAAGTTAAAGGTGGCTCTGAATATATTTTAGTGATTGTGGATCATTTTACATGCTTTGCGCAGGCATACCTGACCACATCGAAGTCAGGCAAGGTAGTAGCGGATAAAATATTAAATGATTATGCTCTCAAGTTTGGCTTTCCGATGCGCATTCACCACGATCAAGGAGGTGAGTTTGAAAATCAACTCTTTTCACAACTCGGCAAGTAATGCAGTGTGGCTGGCTCGAGAACAACCCCTTACTTTAATTGAACCTTGCTACAGATGCTTAAGACCCTCACAGACAAAGATAAGACCAGTTGGAAGAACTCTCTGAATAAACTTATGTTCGCTTAAAACTGTACACGCACTGAAGTGACAGGGTTTTCCCCATTCTACCACTTGTATGGCCACTCTCCGAGATTACCTGTCGACATGTCATTCAATCTTCTTGGTGATGCAGATGGAGGCAGTCACCAGATTTATGTGGAATGATGGAGACGTAGAATTCAAGAAGCATACACTATTGCAAGGGAAAATGCTCACAAATCTGCCCAGAGAAATAAGAGACACTATGATGGCAAAGTAAGGAGCACAGTACTGAGTACTGGAGACCGTGTGTTAGTCCGGAATCTGTCTCCATGTGGAGGACCTTGAAAATTGAGAAACTTCTGGGAGGATTTAATTCATGTTGTTGTCAAACAAGTGGGTAAAGATGTTCCTATCTATAAATTGAGACCTGAACGTGGAAAAGGGAGATCAAGAGTTATGCACAGAAACCTCTTATTACCATGTGATAACTTACCATGTGAAACTGAAGGGCTCCCACCTGTAAAACTAAAAAGAAAATATGCCAGACCAGCTAAAGTCAGGAGAGAGTTGGATGGAAGGGTATTAGATGATGATGCAGATGACTATTATTTCATGGACATCCAGCTACCACAGGAAGTGGCTGAACGTGAAGAAACAACTCAGTTTGAAAGGCATACAGTATAAACAAGCTCGAGAGGAATGATGGTTGTCTCAGTCAGGATACACCAGCCAGTAACTCACCTGGGGTTGGGGAGGATTTAGTTACAGCTGACACAGTTAAGGAAGTACCGCAGTTCTCAAGAAGCAGTGACGGAAGTGAAACTAGCCTAAGCCTAAGCGACCACAGCGGGAACGTAGACCACAAAAGATCTTAAGATACGATAAAATTGGGTCCCCCTCTTGTTATGGCCTTACTGCACTACCTTTCCATATCATGCCTCAAGTGTGGAAATATCAATTGCAAATGCAAATGCACTAAATTGGTAATACATGAAGATTGAGGGTTGTCTAACAATATGTATGATGAAAATACAGTGTTATTATGCTGTTAAGAAGTTTGCTGTAATATTGTTATCTCTTAGTAATGTTTTATTCTTATTTTGAGTTTGTATCATAGATGAGTGGATGTCACTGAGTCACGTGCTGAATCCTTGGTTAATCGTCCATGTTTAAATTAGAACCAGCATGTTGTCACCTCGTTAAATTGACGTGTGACGTGTTACCATATTGAGATAACTGAAATGTTTATGAGAGTAATATGCACTTTGAGTACAGATTGTAATTTAGTGTGTTCCATTTATTCTGCATTTTCTTTATTTTATACAAGTTATTTTGTCACACATACTGATGCAAACTATCTTGTTTATTGTGTGTAATGGAAATGGATATAGTGTTTTATAACAATTGATGCTCATCTCTATTTGTTTTGTCAGCAAACACAATATGGGTCACTTTGTGTATAAAGAGAATACAATGTTAAATGCATGTTGGTATGGTCTTCAAGATTATTTTGTTAAAGATTGAATGGTTCTTTTGCATTCTTATAACACAGAGATCGAGGGAAATGCGCAAAAAGTGCTTGTCTGTCATGTCTGTTATCTAAATTATCAATGTTCCCCTTTTTCAGGGAGACTACATATGCTGTGTTCCTTCTACATTCAGATAGATATTAAAAGGAAACACCCTTTAATTTTCTGAAAACATGGCAAAGATGTTCCATTAACAGGGTCCATGTTTCACAAGCATAGAGAAGGGAGGGAATGACCATGGCCGAGAAGCTTTGTGCGGAGCGACTGACCAGGTAGCTTCCACACAGCATTACGCAACCGATGAAAAGATAATGCCGCTCGACTGATTCGGAGTGAGATCTCTGCTGCTAAACCGGAGCTGGTCATGAGCGCACTGCCCAGGTATGGGAAACTCTCCAGTCTCTCCACAACTGCTCTGTCACCAATTGGAAGCTGGTGGGGTGGAGTGTCCGATGGTGCAAAGTACCTAGTCAGATGCTTAGTTTTGGTGGGGCTGATGGTAAGGCCCCACCTCTTAATGGCAAGATCCAGGTTCAGAAGCAGCACCCCCAACTCCTCTGAGGCATCGATCAGCCTCCCATTGTATCTGTACCAGATTGAAATTCCTCCGGTACAGCCATTGAAGGCTTTGCGAACTACATGGTTGAAATAGATGTTAAATAATGTGGGAGTAAGAGGACATCCCTGTCACACCCCAAGGTGTACAGGGAAAGGCTCTGACTCCCAGCCACGTAGTTTTACCCGGGCCCACTCCCCATCATGAAGCTCCTTAATGATCGTGAGCAGAGGGTCAGGGACTCCACACACACACACACACCATGTTGGTCTACCTATCATTATGAGGACTTTCCATAGACATAATGATTTTCATACTGTACAAACTATAGATTCTATCCCCTAACCCAACCCCTAAACCTAACCTGCATGAAATTCTTTCTGCATTTTTTCATTTTCAATAAAACATTGTTTAATGTGTATTAAGCTATTTAAATTATGGGGACACTAAAAAAAATGTCCTCATGAACCACATTTATAGCATAATACCCTTGTAGTTACCAGTTTGTATGGCTGATGTTGAGAAACGAATCGATTATCTGGAGTCATTGGGGAGGGAATTATCCGCTAATCCGCCTGCGACCAAAGTTGATTTGGAACATGTTCTTGAAAAGCTTGAAGATCTTGAGAATAGAAGCCACAGGAGTAATTGGAATTGTTGGAATTCCTGAGCATAAGGAGGGAAGAGATATGGTGAAATTCCTATACAAGCTTTTCATGAGTCTGCTTCACATAACAGTCCACAAGCTGGAAATCGAGCGAGCTCACAAGAGTTCCGGCTTGGAGATCTGCTGAGGGAGAAAGGCCCCGATCAATCCTGACCAAAGTTGGTTGGTTTGTTGGTTAACTTTATTATCCATGTTGTGGAAAATTGTCTCTTGCTCAGATACCGTACTTCCACTCGCCCTATTGTGCACTTTTTCGGTTTGCCGTGAGCCCCGCCCACCTCAGCGATTTAAGAGCAGCTCGCAGATGCTGCTTATGGCTCTGACAATCATTACTGTATATAATGATATCATCTAAGTAGGCAGCAGCATATGCAGCGTGCGGCCGGAGGATTTTATCCATTAAGCGCTGGAATGTGGCCCTGAACAAACCGAACGGGAGAGTAATGGTGTAATCCAAACAGGGTGGAAAAGGCCATTTTCTCTTGGGATAATGGAGTTAAGGGGATCTGCCAATATCCCTTAGTTAAATCCAGTGTCGAATAAAATTGAGCCGCACCCAACCGATCGAGTAGTAGGTACGTGTCAAATTTAGACACCACGTTGACTTTCCGGTAATCAACACAGAACCGGACTGACCCGTGACTCTTACAAGAACAACCGGGCTCGCCCAATCGCTGAGCGATTCTTCTATTACCAGCATCTCGAGCGTTGCCTCTAATTCGTCTCAAATCACTTTTTTCTTGTGTTCGCGTTTGGGGTGCCGGGACTGCCGGAGTGTGGCACCGGGTTGCTGTGAGAATGGCATTTGTGGGCCAGATGACCCAGGGAATGAGTAAATCGCTCTTTTATTGAGGAGGTGGGTACCGCAGCCCGAAGGGTGTATGACAAAGTACATAACATCAAACAAGGATTCTCCTCCCAGCCCTCCACTGGGGAATGGAGTGGTCTGCTTACCAGCTCCGGAGCAAATGTCTTGTTCCCTGGGTCGTCCATCTCAGGAACGCTTTGGAGAAGGGACATGCAAATTCTGTCTGCCAAATTCTCATTGTCCTTTTCTCAAGTTCAGAGGTAACCGAGGCCTTCAAGAAAGTCCCCTAGTGTCACTTCACTAGACACAACGTCCAAGTGAGCGACAGACGGGAAACCAAAGTCTTTCTATCAAGTCAGTCCACTGGCAGTCATCTTTGGAATGCTCTTTGGGAGCTATTTTTCTATGTAAACAAATGGCATGCAAGAGTTCCATACTACTTGAATGGGGAAAGACCAAAATCTCAGAAATAAATAATTTGGTCAAGATTACAATCAAAGAACATACAGTATATCAAATCATCAGTAAAATCTGACAACAATGGAATCATAAAATGTGCTGCTTTTCCACAGTTGATTGACAGGCAATGTCTTTATCAAAAAGGTGATTGGCTCTTTTACCTGTAAGGTGAGACTTCCATTCTACATCTGTTGACCATTTGGGCAGTCGCTCTCATTCATTTTAATAGAAGTCTCTGCTAAATCTCTGGCCAAACACAAAGTTGCAAAAAAAAAATTGATTATTTAAGTTGTACAAATTGGTCAGATGCTTATATGAGCGAATCATTTCCGGCAAATATCATCACGGAGTCTTAACAACATTTTTGTGCATTTACTGGAAACAGTTTTACTGCAAATTGATGGGTTTCATGTGTGAAAGTGGCCAATGACTTTATTTGTAGATGTAGAAGAACACTAACACAGCTGTGATCTACAAACCAAAAGATGTTTGATGAGAAAAATTCAATAATTGTAAGAATATGTCAGTCCTAAAATCAGACCTATTTAAATGCTGTGTTATGATTTGCAGCAGACATCTAAATCCACATTTTACAAATAAAAAGCTCTAAATTAAATTTAGTATAAGGCCAAAATACCTCTGATCAGCAGCTTAAGAATGGATTTGGTTGGAGTTACTGCCAAAAGGACATTCCAATAGTGAGTTATTTAAACCATTTGTAAATAAAATTTCACCAGCAAATGCTTTCATTTGTTTTACCTTATTTATTTATATTCACAACAGATGAAGGTCTGTTCACATTAATGCAGAAATTGGGGTCAAATAGGGGTACAAATGAGTGGCACAGTTCATGGGTTTAGAAGAGTTTTAAGAACATGTGCTCCGCAAGTTAGAATCAGGATTTGATGAGGCCTTCTTTTTCATACTGGCAAAGCTGGCAATATAAAGAGTGGTAGTACTGTGTTAGCACATGCGATTAGGCACTATGAAATGCCACAGACACACAAATGACCCATATGGACCAAAATCATTAAATATGCATTAGGCATTGTCGGCGCAAAAGGGTATTTGCCAAAGATCATTCAGAAACACAGTTACAGTTATTTTGATAATCGATTAATCTAATGATTGTTAGAATGATTATTTGACTATTCAGCGAATATTGCAACGATTAACCATTAGATCTTAACTGATTATTCAGCTTGTGTCTGGCTTAACAGGTTGTATAAAATGTGCTTACTAACAATAAAAGGGGAAAAAAAAATCATCTTTTAAAAATACCTCTTAATGACATTCACGGAATTAAAGGGGAAAAAAGGGGGCCTGGGTAGCTCAGCAAGTAAAGACGTTGACTACCACACCTGGAGTTGGAAGTTCAAATCCAGGGCATGCTGAGTGACCCGCAGTCAGGCTTCCTAAGCAACCATGTATCTTAAATATAGTGTATTTTGTATTTAAGTGTATTTTTAACTTGGTTATACATCTGTGAGTGCAGTTAAGACAAAATATACTTATATTCATGATCTATTCTCTAAACACAAGTCTAAATATCTTATATGCTGCTTCTCAGGTGAATGCATCTTTTTTTTTTTTTTTTTAAAGGATTTTTTGATATTTTAAAATATTTGAATTTTAATATAATATTCAAAATTCTCCGATAACAACTTCTGCAGTATAGCTGCATAAGTAAGTGTATGTTGTTTAAATTAGTTTTAGATATTTATATTGGAAAACAAGCCAAAACAAAAACAGTGTTTTTATTGCAGTGTACCTTTCTGTTCACTTCAATCCATCTTAACTCACAAAAAAAACTCCCTCATATTAATAAAGTTGCCAATTTAAAATTTTCAAAGCACAGTGACCATATACAGTATTATGATTGAATACGTTGTGAGCCATCACGTTATAATCTAGCTGCATTAAGCATGCACGCGAAAGAGTGTGCATCAGCCGGGTGCAGTTTCATTGTCTCTCCTTTAGAGAAGAGGCACTGACCGCACAGAGAAATGCCAGTTTTGGAGTTTGTAGTTATTTACATTATCTGCTTCCATATTATTTTAACTTTAATAAAGCTATAACACATTAAATATAAATGCATTTAAGATGTAATGCCAGGGTGTTTCCTTTAAAGAGCTCCGGCTCCGCTTATTGCACAACGAGAGTGCTTCTGTATTTACTTATTTTGTATTTTTGTATAATTCCCTTATACTTTACCATCTACATTACCTGAAGCTGTTAGGAAAGTTTAGAGTGCATCTGGTCTGTGAACTGTGTAATTCTTCCTCAGTCAGGTGCAAACTGCAGTGCTGATCTCACGTGTCATCATTACAGTTTAATGTGATCTCATGTTGCATTAAATGAGATCAAACAACTATTTGACAATGAACATTTTTGGCACCAATTTTTTATTGTCAACGTTGTCGATAACGTCGACTAATCATTTCAGCACTTGTCATCTCTTTGAAATTTTGAAGGCTAAGAAGGTAAAGCGTTAACATATTTTACACAGGACACCTGATAGTGTGGTCCATAAAACATGGAAGTAGAGGCTTTAAAGCCTTTTATTATACTTTGTACTGTTCACTTCTGTTCGGCCATAGTATACATATTTCTCTCTTCTGTGGAACAGAAAAGGAGATGTTATGCAGAACGTCTAGGTTACGTATGTAACCTCCGTTCCCTGATGGAGGGAACGAGATGCACTGGCCAGTGCCCACGAGGATGCAACACTTCTTGTCGAGTGTGCTCGGATTCACAAGGGGGGGGGGGGCATGGCCTGGGTGCGATAGGCCAATGAAATGGTGTCCACCACCCAATGGGAGAGTCTCTGTTTGGAGACAGCGTTCCCTTTTCGCTGTCCACCGAAGCAGACAAAGAGCTGCTCAGAGCGTCTAAAGCTCTGTGTGCGGTCCAAGTAGATACGCAAAGCACGTACCGGACACAGCAACGAAGGGGCTGGGTCTGCCTCCTAGCGGGGCAGCGCTTGCAGGTTCACTACCTGATCCATGAAGGTCTTGGTAGGAACCTTGAGCACGAAGCCCGGTCGCAGTCTTAGGGTCACGTGTGTGTCTGCCGGACCGGACTCAAGGCAGGTGTTGCAGATAGAGAACGCCTCTAGGTCCCCGACCCTGAGGTGAGCACGATCAGCAGGGCCATCTTAAGAGAGAGGAACCTGAGTCCAACTGATTCTAGCGGCTCGAAGGGGGATCTCTGAAGGCCCGAGAGGACCACTGAGAGATCCCAGGAGGGGAACAGGCATGGCCGGGAGTGATTTAACCTCATGACGCCTCTTAGGAACCTGATAATCAAGTCGTGCTTACCCAAAGACTTGCCATCTTCTGCGTTGTGGTGGGCCACGATAGCAGCTACATACACCCTCAAGGTGGACGGGGACAGCCTCCCCTCCAACCTCTCCTGCAGGAAGGAGAGCACCAACCTGACTGCGCACCTCTGTGGGTCTTCAGCCCGGGAAGAACACCAATTTGCAAACAAACGCCACTTCAGGGCGTAAAGTTGCCTTGTAGAAGGGGCTCTGGCTTGGTTGATCGTGTCTACTACAGCAGGTGGTAGATCAGCTAGATCTTCCGCATCCCGTCCAGGGACCAGACATGGAGGTTCCAGAGGTCAGGATGCGGATGCACCAGAGTGGGCAGTGGGCGGTTTCTCGAGAGGCGGATAGGTCTACCTGAGCCTTGCTGAACCATTCCCAAATCAGCTGGACCGACTGGGGATTGCGTTGTCGTGATTGTGCGTCTGCTACCACATTGAGGTTGCCGGGGATGTGAGTGGCATACTCTTGAGTCGCTGCTGGCTCCAAAGGAGGAGACGACAGGCGAGTTGTGACATGTGGCGGGAGCGTACCGCGGTGGTGTTGTCTGATTGGATCAAGACGTGTTTGCCCTGAACTAGCGGGAGAAACCTCCGCAGGACAAAGAAAACAGTCAGCAACTTTAGGCAGTTGATGTGCCAACGCAGTGGGGCCCCTTTCCAATGGCCCGCAGCAGCGTGCCCGTTGCACACGGTGCCCCAACTCAATCTGGAGGCATCGGTCGTGACCAAGACGCGTGTCGGGACACCTGCTGCAAGGGGACTTCTGCCCGCAGAAAGCAGAGGTCTGTCCAGGGTTTGACTGTTTGGCGGCAGGCGGGGGTGACCATCACACGGTGCGTGCTGCGGTGCCATGCTCGTCTCGGGACTCGAGTCTGTAGCCAGTGCTGAAGCGGTCTCATATGCATCAACCCCAGTGGCGTGACCACCGTGGAGGATTCCATCTGCCCCAGGAGCTTCTGGAAATGTTTTACAGGGACCGTTGTGCCTGGCCTGAAGGTGGCAAGGCATTTCAGCAATGACTGCACGCGCTCGTTGGTGAGGCATGCTGAGATTGATACCGAGTCTAACTCCATGCCAAGAAAAGAGATGCTCTGAACTGGGGCGAGCTTGCTCTTTTCCCAGTTGACCTGAAGCCCTAAACGGCTGAGGTGCCTGAGCACCTGGTCCCTGTGGGCGCATAGTAACTCTTGGGAGTGGGCCAGGATGAGCCAGTCATCGAGGTAGTTGAGTATGCGAATGCCGGCTTCTCGGAGCGGGGCAACAGCTGCCTTTGCGACCTTCGTAAAGACGCGAGGGGACAGGGACATGCCGAAGCGGAGGACCTTGTACTGATACGCCTGGCCTTCGAATGTGAACCATAGAAAGGGGCGATGTCGAGGCAGTATTGAGACGTGGAAGTATGCGTCCGCTGCGAACCAATCTAGATGCTGGAAGCAAGTTAAAATGTGTTTCTGCGTGAGCATTTTCGACAGGAGTTTGTGTAAGGCCCGGTTAAATCTCGCAAGTCCAAGATCGGTCGTAAGCTGCCGCCTTTCTTGGGTACAATGAAGGGCTGTAGAGACCCTTCTTCATCTCGGTTGGAGGGACAGGCTCTATCGCTTTGAGCAAAATGGTCGCGATTTCCGCGCGCGGGGACTTAGCATGTTTGCCGTGTACTGTGGAAAAGCGATGCCCGCAAAGGGGGGCGGGGGCCTGGCAAACTGAATTGCGCAACCGAGTCTGATGGTCCTGGCCAGCCAGCGACTTGGGTTGGGAAGTGAGTTCTGACGAGTCTAGAGGACGCTGTCGCTGGACCTCCTCCTCAGTCACTAACCTGCCCCCCCAGCGAGGCAGAGCAGGTAGTACGGCGTCGGGAGGCGAAAGTGTGTCCCGAGGCTCTGGTGCTGAGAAAAGGCTTGAAGCACTTACCTTGCTCTGCACACCCAGCAGGGGGCGGGTTAGTGACTGAAGAGGAGGTCCAGCAACGGTGTCCTCTAGACTCGACAGTCATGGCTTGGCTGGAGGCAGGGGGTCCGCGTCCAGAGGACTGTTGAAGTCTGGCGGCAGAGTGCCGTGAGAATGGCATTTGCGGGCCAGGTGACCCAGAGACAAAGGAAATAGCTCTTTTATTGAGAATGTGGGTACCGAAGCCCCACTTTCTGAGGGGTGCAGCAAATTAAATAAACTCAAACAAGGATTCTCCTCCCGGCCTTCCACCGGGGGACAGAGTGGTCTTCTTACCAGCTCTGGAGCAAACGTCTCAGTCTCTGGGTTGATCATCACAGGACCGATTGGGAGCCTTCCGGGTCCTCAAGGGGGTCCATGAGACGGGGGGGGGGGGGACGTGCGTGGAACGCAACCGCCCTATCCACCTGGGGAATCGCCGTGTACCCGTGGGCTGCACAGCCGTCGAGGGAAGTGAGAGCGGATGAGCGAGGGGCTTTGTGACGAGCAGAGAGGGGTGCTCTCCATATAGTCGTCAGCTCATCCTGCACCTCTGGGAAAATAGGGACCGGGCGGGGCATGGCTGTGAGCGGTGCGCAGACACCAGGAACCAATCATCCAGCCGCAACGGCAATGGAGAGGATGGAGGGTTCCAGTCCAAGCCCACGCTGGTGGCAGCCCAGATGAGTCATCCGCGTCAGATGCCGGACCGCTCTCCGATGCAGCGGCGAGCTCATCCAGTTCGGGGGGCTCAAGAGAATAGGCAGGCTGGCTGTGAGGCGAGCCGCTGTTGCCTCGAGCCCGGACGGAAGTCAACGAGCGTGCCGGGGGGCGGGCGGTTCGCTGGGACGTACCCAGCGAAGCCGCACCCGCTGCCATCACCAAATTGCCTCCATCGCCGGCCGCATCGTCCTCAATCCCATGGGAAGAATGAGTGATGCAGGGGGCAGCTGGAGTGGCGTTCCTTCGGTTGAAGGAAAGCCGCGACAGCAATGTTTTCATGGTCATGTTCTCGCAGTGAGAACATAAACCATCAACAAATGCTGCCTCGGTGTGATCGCAGCCCAAACACATGAGACAGCGCTTGTGGCCGTCTGAAGCGGAGAGCACTCTACCGCATCCAGGAACTACACAGGGGCGGAAGGGCATCTTTATAAATACGTGTCCTGAAAAGGATGTTCAACGCTGCTGTGTATTGCTCTTTTAGAGGAAAATACTCTTTTAGAGAAAATCACTCTTTTAATACAACTCTTTTAGTTGCGCTGTCGAAGCACTCAGGGGCTAACTGCACTGCCGTGCAGAGAAGAAGAAAGCCACTGATGTGCGCCATAGATCCAACAGCAGATCAACCAGAGGTAAGAGGAACAGGTGTGTGTGACTCGCAGCTCGCTGCATGCACGACCATCGGCTCCGAAGAAAATTTTCTGAATGAAACAGACGCATTTCCCTGCCTTTATACCCATATGTCCAGGGGCGCCCCTTCTCATTGGCCTTTTTTCATAGATCAGAGGTATATTCGGCACTCAAGAGAGACCCCTAGTGTCGCTTCTTCGACACAACATCGAAGTGAGCGACAGACGGGGAATGTTAGTTCCATTCACCCTGCACTGTCACTATTTTTTCCCATACATTGTCCCTAATGTCACAGAAAGAAAGATCCTAAACGTTTGCAAGTGATGACAGAATTACTATTACGTTAAGAGTGCAAATGCATTGAATGCATTGAAAATGTTAACAGATGAAATCGAGAGAACCTTGCTCATTTGTATGCATATTAAAGATAGAAAAGGATGTAGTTTCATACATCTGTCGCTCCCGAAAGTCGCTCTTCATTTGCATAAAGTTAAACATTTCTCAACTTTGGCGCGTCGCTGGACACGCCCACATAGAATCGCCAGTGGTCACCATAGCTCGTGTTGCCAGCTCTCATTGAAAATGAATGAGATGAGGTTGGTTTGTTGCTGCGTGTCTCTGGCAATGTTAACGCAGCTTCACACCGCAAATGGCATTGGGCGACAAAGTGTCACAATCCAATTACTTTTCAATGAGAGCACAGCAACTTCGGGCGACACAAGCAGTCGCAACCATTGGCGACAGAGATCGCTGTGGGAGCGGCAAGACAAGTTGAGAAAATTTTTACTTTATGCAGATGATGAGCAACATTCACGAGCGATTACAAATAAGAGTGAAGACAGAGGAGCTTACGCCATCCGTCTGAGGAGAAGTTAAATGTTTCTGTGAGTGATTTCGCTGTTCTATATAATTTGTCTGTAAACACATACATAATTATGACCTAATAAAATGATGCTTGGAAAACCATGTCTGCATTCTGAGTGAGTTTGATTCATATATTGCTATAACATTCGTCTTGTTTAATGATATGATGCATTAAGCACTGCTTCAGGTTACAGTATATAAAATGCTCTCCATGCAGAATGTGCATTTTTAGAGGCAAAATAATTGATTCCTTGTCAAATTAGTATGATATCTTTATTTTATCTGCAATATCATCTGTAAACAGCTATTATGCCAGATGTGCACTCCACCAATAATGTTAGAGCAGCGGCAGCAGTAGGAACGACCACCAGTGACACAGATTGCAAAGTCTAGCGTATGCCGCCCGCGGTGTGAACGGGGCTTAAGCGAGCAATGCGATAAACCTATCGGTCCTGTTTATAATCAACAAAGGAAAGTTGTCAACATTGCAAAGTCGTGAAAATATGCAACAAACTTACTTGTGACTTTCTCTCTGCGCAGGCTTACACGAATCTCAACAAATGTGAGGCGCACAGGAGAGGATGTGGAAGAGCTGATTTACTTGCGCAGATTCTGGAATTACTGTTTGATACAAACACATGATTATTGATTTGTTAAACTCTGTATGGATTGGTTTACTTTGCCAATTCACAACTACATGTTAGAGCGAATAAAAGTGTGCAGTAATTCCCCACATTCTGAACATGGAACATGCGGAATTTATTCAATTTGTTTGCAAAACCTCCAATCCCGCACTGATTTTCAGACCTTGCGGGTATCCTGCTTCTCCATTGCAGCCAAGACACACTCACGCTGGACTGCTATACAGTGACATCACACGAACACGGTAGCCTTCCACGAAGAAGCTGAATGCATGCTATGTCATCTAGGAGACAAAATCACCTTGCTTCAGGGGAGATAGACCAGATAGATCATTTCCAGAGCTGTGCACGAAGACCTGAATACTTGGTGCACAAAACACAGTGACAGTGAAAATCTACAGCTAATTGTCTTTTTTTATGAATGGGTAATTTTGAGTAGAAAATGCACTTCAGACTTCACATATTAAGAACTAAACGTAACAACAAATTCAATAATAATAACAGTGTAAATCAACTTGCAAACAATTAAACCATAATCTAGAGCATTCCTTTTTTACATGTTTGAACTGAGTACAAATGTAGAATTTTTTTTTTTTTTTCATGCTTAAACTTAATTATTCAATGCAGAAAGTACTTAATATTTTCTGCTATATTTAATTTTCCAGCGGGCTTTATACGCCTTTATTAGCACTCCTGAATGTTTTTTTTTTTTTTAATTATTATTATTATTATTACTGGTCAGTTGTTATAAACATCAGGGTCAGATGTCAATCAATGTCCCACATTTGATAGTAATATTATCAAAAAATGGTTGCATAGCAACATTTTTATCTAATAATAATAATAATAGTAATATATAATAGTAAAAATATTTCTTGAAAATGCCAAAGAGTATTTTATTGACCGAGAGGAAAGTCCTTTATGAGTTTGGTGAGGAGGATTTATAAATTCCATTGAGAAAGATTTATGAAATTAATCTCCTCTATATAAATAATAAATGAGCGCGACATATGCTCTTTGAAACAAAAATGTAAAGAGCTGAGGATTTCCTATCTTTTGGGTTAGTATTCTTGTGCTTAATAGTGCTGTTGCATGGTGCTCGTTAACATGTTGAAATATTTGTGAAGGCCATTCAGATTGGCATTGATTTGGTTCGTCTTCATGTGAACAGACAGAATGCTATTTTTTCCTTTTCAGGTCTCCTGGTTTAGATACCGCAGCACAGTAAAAACAGATCATGCACATATGAAAGCCAGGATCAGCCCACAGATCCACTGTGTTACTCAGGCTTTTCTCAACAGCTTATAAAGGATGATTGTAATACCCCCTCATAACATACGCACAAACGCCCATGCCATATGAGGTGAGGTAGCGTACGAGGGTGGAACTCCCATCTGCTGAAGGCCTGTTGTGGCAGAAGGTGCTGCTAATGAGGCCTGATCTGCTGCTGCACCTGCCACTGATTTAAACACACAGGCTTGCATACACTCGCTCCCTCGCTCTACCCTCCAGGAGTAATTATTGTTTATCCTAATGGGAGAGCCCAGGATTCCAATCTGGGGAATTCGTTACTGGATGAAGAAGGTTTCTAGTAATGTTGAACTTTGACCTACCTAAACCACCAAGTAGGCCTACTTGTGGACAAATCCGAACTCTTGTTTGGGTGACATTGATTAATAATGACCACTTTCATTTTTGAATTTTTGTGGCCAATGGTGCTGCTATGTAGAGCACTGAAATACTTTTATTAGATTGGGTTTATACGTTTAAGTGTTTATGTCTTCAGAGTGGACAAATAAGCATGTTTATTTGTATCAATATAAACAGCGTAATATTCTTTAATTTATCAGACCACCCTCAAACAACAAAACAAAAACCTTTAAATGTTAACAAAACTGGCATTAATAAGCATTCCTAGACTGATCAGAGGACGCATGCTGAGGATTCTGAACCAGTGACAATCATTCACAGGCTTTTCATTTAGGACCAGGAGTACATGTTGTTCCTGCAACATGTTCCTCATTCTTACAATATAATTGTTCATGTGTTGCTGACATAATATATGTTTGGAAAGTTGACATGTCCTGGGGTTACAGCATTTGTACAGGTTTTTTAATTATTATTTAAATTATTAAGCATGCAGCTTTTACCACCTCAACGATTTTTTTCATGGAATAATATGTAGAAAATGTTCCTGCTCCCTGAAACATATGACTGAAACAGGTGTCAAACGATATCTCTCCTGTCTCTGACAGCACTAGACTGTGTAAACAGCAAACCAAAATGTGTCAGCGGGCTGCAGTCACTGATGCTTTCTGCCAGTCAATCAATGTGCGTGTTCTAGTATTGTAGTTGTAGCAAATTTTTAAGGCTTAAAGGAATAGTTTTCACTATTTTCACAAAATAGTTTTTACCCAAAAATGTTTATTATCTCATCATTTACTCAACCACATGCCATTCCAGGTGTGTATGACTTTCTTTCTTCTGTAGAACACAAATTAAGATTTTTACAAGAATATCTCAGCTCTGAAGGTCCTTACACAGCAAGTGAATGGGTGCCAAAATTGTGATGCTCCAAAAAGCACATCAAAGCAGCATAAAAGTAATCCATATGACTCCAGTAGTTAAATCCATATCTTCAGAAGTGATATGAGAAAGTGGGTGAGAAACAGATCAATATTTGTCCATTTTTGCTAGAAAGTCTTCTCCCTGCCCAGTAGGGGGCATATGCATGAATAATGTGAATCACCAAAAACACAAGAAGAATAATGTGAAAGTTAAAGTGGAGATTGACTGAGCAGGGAGGCAAATTAAAAATGAAAATGGACTCAAATATTTATCTGTTTCTCACCCACACCTGTCATATCACATCTGAAGACATAGATTTAACCACTGGAGTCATATTTATTACTTTTATGCTGACTCAGAGTATGTAATTTTTGGTGAGTGTATCGAGACGAGAACCGGTTTGGCAATATAAATAATATTTTAATGATAAACTTAAACAAAAAAGACAAAAACACACACAAATGCCCACAAACGATCTCTCTTTCCCGCACCATCTTCCGCAGTCAGCCTTTATCCCTCTCAGACGCTTGATTAGCCTGATAAGGGACTGGGAGTGTAGAATCACGACCCGGAAGCAACCCTCCGCCCTGCCACATTCCTCCCTTGTTCTCTCTTGCTGGGGAGCCCCTGGCATGACATATCCCCCAATCCCCCCCCCCCCCCCCATTTCCTTGGGGAGGGGCATGCCCCATAATAAAATGGGGGGGGGTACTACCTGTAAAATTTAAAAGAGAGGGAAAATGCCAACACAGAGTGGCAGTGAGAGAGAGAGAGGAGAGAGAGATGAAAAAAAAAAAACGTATTCGCCGGTTCTCTGATACACCATGGTCCTCGATTACTCCTCTACCTCTAGATCATTGATCTACCTGTACCCTCTCAGCTGCTCCTCCCCAGGCAGAATGGAGTCAGACCCATGACCCCCGGCGGACAGAACGCCCCTCCACGTTCCCGGCGACTCATGAGGACACTCCTCCGCCCCTGGCAGCGGCCGGGTATGTAGACCGGGTGTGTAGAATCACGACCCGGGCCCCACCCACCGCCCTGCCATAGCGAGGAACAAAAGAGATATTTGTCTAAACTCTTTCATTGTTGTTCTGCTGAAGAAAGAAAGTCATACACATCTGGGATGGCATAAGGGTGAGTAAATTATGAAAGAATTAAATTTTTGGGGTGAACCATTCCTTTAATGACATTTTATGCAATTTTTCTCATAACAGTTGTCAGTTGAGGGCACTATTTTGTTGCTGTTGTTTTTGATGATTGTTTCTGATCAATAACAATCTCAATAAAACTCCTTTGTTATTTTTAGAGAGCTGGGTTTTGGAAAGAGGGGGTGTGGCTAATTCAATGGCTCAGGTTGTTAACGTTTAAGAAGTCGGGACCCACTAGGGGGCATCAGCAGACTTCCAGAGTGGCCTCAAGATCTCTTAAAATTATTTAAAATATGATATTTTATTATAATTTTTATACAATTATTTTAATTAAATTTACTGAAAATGCTAAAAATTTAATAACTGACTTCAACAGCTTGCTTTTGATGAAGAATATACAGTTCTAGACATTTCTGGAATCACAAGTTTTAAGGAAATATCTATTATGCTAGATATATCTTATAATATAAATATCTAATTATGTAATAGTAATTGTGCTCCATGATATCATAAAATGGCAGTTTATGGTGACTGCCTCTTCAAGCTTCAATAGAATGCAAAAGTATAATTCAGAAGTCTAATAAATTATTCCATGAGACTCATGATTGTTATGAAAGCATACAATAAGGTCTGGTGAGAAACAAACTGAAATCTAACGTATTATTTAGTTAAAATGTTCACTGACCATTGATCTCCTTAGCTCGTTCATGATAGGGCACGAGAGCAACAGTTCACACTGCCCACTTGCAACATTGTGCCATTCAAGTGAAAAACATGTTTTTTATCTAAAAACAGGTTCTCCAGAGCAATAGTGACAACAGAACTCCACACAGCTGCACACAAAACAGAGAACAGAACTGGACCAGTGCCACTTCACAGTGGACTGAGTTCGTCAATGCCGAAAATAGAAATCGTTACTGCTGTTTAGGACAAAAGCTCTGATTAACAAAGAAAATATATCTTTAATTGCATGACTGTGGCGGCATGTAGCCTTCTCTATGTTTCTGTTTGTTTTCCGAGTACTCAGTTAAAAAAAAATAAGGCTGGGCATAGAATTGCATAAATTCTTCGACTACGAACTCTTCAGACATGTTTAGTAAGTTCTGTTCTCTGTTTTATGTGCAGCTGTGCTGTGTTCTGTTGTCACTATCGCTGTGGAGGACCTGTTTTTAGATAAACAAAATTAGTTTTCGCTTGAACGCCCAAATGTCACGAGGGGGCTGCGTGAACTATTGCTCTCGTGCCCTATCATGATCGTGCTCAGGAGAGAAACGTTCAGTGAACATTTTCACTAAATAATACATTAGACTTTGGTTTGTTTCTCACCAAAAATTATCATATGCTTTTATATATATAATTAATTGAAATAATTAATTTGACTTCTGAATTATACTTTTGTGTTCTTTAGAAGCTTCAAGTTATGGTCACTATAAACTGCTATCGTACGACATCACTAAGCACAAAATGTTTTTTTCTTTTACTTAAATTTGTGTTAAGAAAAAGAGAGAAAGACATATAGGGTTATAACAACACAGGGGTGAGTAAACAATGACTGAACTTTCATTTCTGGGTGAAGTAATGCTTTAAGGCAAAATTTTAATTATAAATGATAAAAACAACTTAAAATACATGGTGACCAGTTGCAGGACTGAGATACACTTTCACTTATACTGTACATTCATATATATTTTAACCTAAAATAAAAAAAAATAAAAAAAAAAAAGTGATGTTATGCACAATCCACATCGATATTTACCAAAAATGTGCCCATAAATTTGCTTATGTGAGTAGAACTAGTGCTACTCAAGTGTAAGAGCAAAGAGACAAAGTGTAAGAGCAAAGAGATCTCCTTGCAAGAGACATCATGGTTTAATGATATGGGAGATCATTTTATTGTAACTGTGCTGTAAATGACTACAAATTAGATTGAAATGTATAGATTGCAAAAAAATAAAAATTAGGTGGGACTGACAAAACATTTAATCCTTGACACAAAAAAATAATGTGATTACTGGGCACTTTCCACAGAACAAAAACGTACAGCATAAAGACAGAAATAAATCCACTGAACTCTTTAAATTATAATCATGGATTTTCATTGGTTTAGAAAATTACCTTATTCTTAGAAGATATAAGAGATGTTCTGGTCGATTATTAGCTCAAATCAAATGCCTTAAACAACGGGACATGCAGACGTTATGTTGAAATTGTAGTGATGGTTTTAGTATAGGGCTGCAAAAGACTGGATGTCTCAGATAAGCTTATTAGCATCAGTATTTAAATTTCTCCCCCTCTCTTCCCTACTGACTGGACACCAAAACAATGTGGGTGAGATGCATGCAAGTCCCAAGTTTACTTTGTATAAAGAGAGAGGGACTGCCCTCTGCTGGAAAGAAAAATGTGTAGTATAGTACCTGGCCTCTCAGATCTCTGCAGTTGGTGTTTAGAGAGGCCTATCTATATAAATACAGTTCAGAGTGCACTCACTGAGAGACTCTGGGAGGTTCAGGGATATTTTTGTATGTATATTCTAATCTGTACTGTGCCACAAACACAACTGGGAAATCTCAGTCTATTACACAACTGTAAGTGGATTTACTCATCTAAGAAAGGTGCCTTGCTACAGAAGTATTCAGAGTGCATGCTGAATAGTGCATGCAAAATGTAGCCTATAACTTTGCAACTTGCTGGAAATTATCTTTATGATATAAAGTTCAGGATTTTTCTTTAAGTGCATTGCAATTTATGATGTCTAAACTGAGTTCATTTTTCAACAAACAGTGATATTCAGGCAATGACCTCAGATTTTGGCACGCTGTGGTTTGGCTCCTGGGTGCAGTGTGCAGAACGTGTGACTGAGCACCTCTCAAGGACAGAGAGGACAGACGCACTAGAACTGGCATAAAACTGGCCATTCATGTCTATTCGTCTCCTTTACGATTAACACCACGTTAGAGATGGAGAAATGTTGCTGGTTTGTGTTAGGGACGGCTGCCCATTAATTAATTGTATGAATTCAAGCCCTTTCTGGACCATTACACTTAAACACTTTCATTGTGGACTAAAGCCTCCTAGATGTGTCTTTGTATGATTAAGCATGCGATCCTGAGCTGTAGCTACTGGCAGCACTAAAACACCAACCCATGGCATCTTCAAACCCTTGTGCAGCACATCCTCTCATCAATGAGCTTTTTCAATTAGAACCCCAGCTCCTGCACATCCATAATCAGCTGCTGCTTGGTGAAGAGGAAAGGGAGAGACAGAGGAGGGGGACCAGCTAACGAGCCCTTTGTGGAGTCTGATCTCTTCACAATAAAACAAGAGAGAAACATATGACTTCTCAGGGCCCAAGTCCTCCATCCAGCGCTAACGTGCCTCCAGGCAAGCGCTTGAAGAACAATCAGGCCTGATTTCCAATTCTACGCTCATTAAGATGAGAGTGCGTTCGCACAGAGGGGAGGACTGTGGGTGGTGGTGGGGGTAGTATCTGTGTATAGGACGGCGGTTGAATTTGGGACTCTTGAAGGCCTGGGAATTTTGACTCTCACAAGGTTGAGTGATTAGTCTTGGACCTCAAAGCCTGGGAGCACATGGGTGCAACTCAGAATTCATAATGATGCCCAATATTCCCATTAGCTGTCATTTTCGCTGAGCCTGGGGAATAAATTGAATACACTTAGTGGTTTAATGCCATAAGTGGTTTGTGAGAAGGCATTTTTTGTAAGTGGCTTGAGTATAGAAAATGTCACGACCAATGCACTGCAAAAACAGAGGTTATTTTTTTAGTGTAAAAAAAATCATTACAATGATTTGATTACATCAGGGAACTTTTTCAGACAAAGGGACCCTCAGTTACACATTGTATAAAACTCAGTTTTGCATTTCAAGTCTGTGAATCTTTCCCAAATGTATATTTGGTTGAAGTTAACTTAATATTTTTTTTTTTTTTTTTTTTTGGTAACATAATTGTTTTTATTGAAATATTTAAAAAATTGCTTGGGAACAAACAGACCCTCTGCAGTACTGCTGCAGGTCACCTAGGGGTCATGGACCCCATGTTTAAGACCCCTGGATAAATCATATTGCAATAGCTTAAACGATAGTTCGCCCAAAAAAGAAAATTCTCTCATCATTTATTCACTTTCATGCCATCACAGGTATGTAATAATTTCTTTCTTCGGCTGAACTCAAACTATTTTTTTTTAACTCAAAATATTTTTAGAAGAATATTTCAGCTCTGTAGGTCCTTTAAATTGCGGTTCGGTGAGCTGGGGATCTCATCGCTGCTTTTTGCAGATGATGTGGTATTCATGTCATCATCGGTCCGTGACCTTCAGCTCTCACTGGACCGCTTGGCAGTCGAGTGTGAAGCGGCTGGGATGAGGATTAGCACCTCTAAATCTGAAGCCATGGTTCTCAGCAGGAAACCGATGGAGTGCGTACTCTGGGTAGGGAAGGAGGTATTGCCCCAAGTGAAGGAGTTCAAGTACCTCGGTGTCTTGTTCACGAGTGAGGGGACAATGGAGCGGGAGGTTGGCCGGAGAATCGGGGCAGCGGGGGCGGTATTGCACTCGATCTATCGCACCGTTGTCACGAAAAGAGAGCTGAGTCGGAAGGCAAAGCTCTCTATCTACCGGTCAATTTTTGTTCCTACCCTCACCTATGGTCACGAAAGTTGGGTTATGACCAAAAGAACTAGGTCGCGAGTACAAGCGGCCGAAATGGGCTTCCTCAGAAGGGTGGCGGGCTTCTCCCTTAGAGATAGGGTGAGGAGCTCAGTCATCCGAGAGGAGCTCGGAGTAGAGCCGCTACTCCTTTGCGTGGAAAGGAGTCAGTTGAAGTGGTTTGGGCATCTGGTAAGGATGGCCCCTGAGCGCCTCCCTAGGGAGGTGTTTCAGGCACGTCCAGCTGGGAGGAGGCCTCGGGGAAGACCCAGGACTAGGTGGAGAGATTACATCTCCACACTGTCCTGGGAACGCCTCGGGGTCCCCCAGTCAGAGCTGGTTAATGTGGCTCAGGATAGGGAAGTTTGGGGCCCCCTGCTGGAGCTGCTGCCCCCGCGACCCGACTTCGGATAAGCGGTTGACGATGGATGGATGGATGGATGGAGGTCCTTTAAATGCAAGTGAATGATGGCCAGACTGTTGAAGCTCCAAAAATCACATAAAGGCATCTAACGTAATCCATACAATTCCAGTTATTTACTTTTATGCTGCTTTTATGTGATTTTTGGAGTTTGAAAGTTCTGGTCACATTCACTTGCAGTGTATGGAACTACAGAGCTGAGATATTCTTCTAAAAATCTTTGTTTGTGCTCTGCAGAAGAAAAAATACATACACATCTGGGATGGCATGGCAATTATGAGAGAATTTTCACTTTTTGGTGAACTATACCTTTTTAGGGCATTGTGGTGAACCCATACACAATAGATAAACAAATACTCTATATACTGTACATTGATTGATATGGATTGGCACCCAGCCCAATAGGGGCCACTACTGTGTCTAGACCAGCTTAATGATGAAATGTAGGCAAGAGGTAATGTTTGACACCTGCCCATTTCTGACATCTTATCATTGTAACCAAAGTCCAAAACCACTGCCTGGCAACCTTGAAAGTCGCACACAGATGCAGATGCAGTGTGGAGTGGATGCCCAGTCCCAGTTCAGTGACGGATTACACTGAAAAAGGCACTGGCACCTTTTGGAAATCTCAGAGAATGAGGAGGTATTGATGAGTTAAAACTAAAGACTTGTCTGTCACCCAATATGGGTCAAACCTGTCAGATACAACAATAATGTGTACTGTCATCTCAAAGTGTTATTATAAATTGACAAATCTAGCTTTCACATTGATTAAGACGAATTTAGAATACAAGTTGAAATTGATTGTCAGTTCCATCGTTAGTTATCACCACAAGAAAATCTGACAGGAATGACAGCTGTTGAAAATGTAGCCCAAATAGCCTATATTTTGCATATCATGCACGTATTAGATACCGTTGTAGTCTTTTGTTTTTCTGTTGCTGCTAGCTTACGTAGGGCCTACATAAAACAAGGGAAATTATCTAGCCATCCCAAATGATGGAGTTGACATTATGTTTGTGACAGAACATTTAAAGATAGTTGACCTGATGCCTGACATACATATTTTACTAATTATTTCATAATACAGTTTTATGAACACATATTAATTGAGAAACATTTGTAATATTTGAACTTTTTACATTTGTCAGACTGCATTACAACTTAAAATAGTTAAGGCAAAAAATTATTAAATGATAAAAAAAAGCCTGTAATACCATTTAAAGGACCTAAGATATAAATGTTCCCGTATACATTCAAATGTCAAATTTTACCTAAAATCTTGATGATAATAATAATAATAATAAAAATGGCATGGGAACATTATGCATCAATTACCCATAATTACAATTACTGTACCTAAAATTATAAGAATAATATTCTACAAATCACCATATAGTGCTATTTATCTGTACCTTGAAATAAGTTGTTGAGTTAATTGTTAATCTGGTTAACAGATTAACACACACACAGGATGAGATGAGGCATGGCAGGAGATGGCAATCCAGAGTTTTTGTACTTCTTCAAGAATGAACAAATGAATGTCGATTTTACAAACGGAAACTGAACAATTAGAAATGGCAATGTTTATTATGCAATTTCTCTGTATGTGGCATAGAATAGGTTTTTCATTCAAGCTGTCAAACCACAAAACGACATACTTTTTACTGAAAATACATTGTGTAGGCTCTATGAAAGATACATGTTCACAATATATGGTAATGGTTAGAGTAAATAATCTTTGTCCTTTGATAATGTCCTTTGATAATGGAAAACTGTGAAAGTTGCACTCCGTGGTACTTGAGAATTTTTACGCTGAACTTTGGTGGTGTGTGCATAGATTTTAAGACACCCCCCTCCCATCTTCTCAATATGACTGCAGTATGGGGTCCTTTTGGCATTCAGAGCTCAAGGGTAAGATGCCGTTCTTGTCACGACTGAAGAGGCAAAAGGGTAACTAGGAGCATTTAAGGGAGCGAGGATCTTCTCTCTAGGTGTGCGGGCACACTTGCATGGCTGGTGTAGTTAGGGGACAGATTGGTGTGAGGGTGTGTGTGATCGGGACGGGGGGAGGGAATGACAATATGTTGAGTGGGAATGAGAGTGTGAGGGCCAGATGGCTTCGACATGGAATCACACACTGAGTGGCGAAAGTGTGGAGAACGAGCGCCAGGGTCAGGCTTGATGTTTGGTGTTCCCCTGAGCGATATCCTTCGAGTAGCCACGCTCGCGTGCCCTTTTTTCTTCCCTGTTCTACCCAAAACATGGCAATCACTTCAAACGCTGCTTTGCGCTTGCCTCCTTCCCTAATTCCTGACATATGTTATCAGATATGTGGAAAACGCTGGCGCAAAAACACACAAGCCTGAACCATACGAGAACACATGTGTCTACTGCGCTACGCAAGCTATTGAGAATTTGAGAATTCAATCTTGGGGATCCAGAGAGAGAAGCAATTTTTTTTTTTCACTTCACAATGGACATGTGTGATCATAGTAGATTAGCAGAAAGTGAGGGCCTCCAGAAAAAAAAGGAAAATAGAAACGTACACCTGTCTTTGCAATGTGTTAGGCTATAACTCACACCAGATTTATAGCCAATTATATTTGAGTGAGACTCGGCCATCTGGAAGGACAGATTAGGGTTTTGAAAAATAACTAGAATTTGGAGTAAAAATATGCTTTGAAAGTCCTGATTAACAGCAGGGCAAGTGAGAATAATTATTTTGTCATATCCATAGAACAAATTGCTAATTGACTAAAAATAATAATAATAATAATATGGGATGGGAAGAAGATATGGAATTCTACACCTATGTTTGGATAAGAGACTATTATCAGCGATCTCATCTATTGCATTAGATTGTAAATAATAAGGGTACGTTTTTTTCTTCAAATATACAGCATATTCAAGAAAAATATGTCACAGTCTCAGTGCTATTAAAGTGTTAGTTCACCCAAAATGTAAAAATGCCATTATTTTTTCACCTTTACATTGTTCCAAATCTGTATGTCTTTTTCCATGGCACACACAAGGCAGAATGTTAGGGACTGACAGCCTCAATACAATGAAAGTGAATGGCGACTGAGGCTGTCAGTCCCTAACATGCTGCCTAAAATCGCATTTAGTGTTCTGTGGAAGAAAGATAGTATCATAAATGGTTGGAACATGAAAGGGAGTGAACAATAACAGAATTTTTACTTTTAGGTGAAATATCCCTTTAATAGTAAATTTTCAGTACTTTAAAAGAAAAAGAGGCAATGTGGGAGGAAAGAAGAAAGAGTTGAGTCAATACATACTTAACTGACCAAAAAGAAGATCACTACAAGGTTGTACAAGGTTGTAAGGTTGTTCCCTACCCGGTTTTACTGTTCTTGGCCACAAGAGGATGATCAAACTAGCGCCCTCTTGTGGCCAAGTCTTAACTTAACCAAACCTTAGTGTTAAACATGATTTAAGTGTGCCTTATAGATGCGAGAAGCATCAGTATTTAAACATATATTATCCTTACAGTAAAACTGCAAATCACATTGTTTCGTCTAAAGTCATTAATACATTATTTTCACAATAATTTTCACAATAAAAGCCTGTCTTTTTCCTTAAAGTTGCCATTCAGTCCTTAAGGTTATTTTAAGTAGGTTGATCATATGACAAATAAAAAAAAAGAAAAAGAAAAGAAAAGAAAAACAAGACTTTGGTATGGTTTTACTCTCAATATTAGTGTTATTTTTTTTTACCAATATTACACTCTTTAGAATTAGACATGCTGTGCCCTTAGGCTAAAAACTCTGGAAATAATCAATGGCAAGAAGATAACATATTTACTAGAAAGCATATGTGTGTGTCTGCACTGAAACTTCCAACTTCTCTATTTTAAAAGTTGATTGAACTATCTAATGTTGAAAAAGTTTAGATTTTCTCCATTAAGTTAAGTCTAATGTGGCAACATCGACAAACAATAGTTCTAAGTATGTGTAACTACATTCTTCAGTTAACTATCAACTATCAATAGAATGACAGATAAAGTTAAAGATCTGTTTAAGATGGATAGCAAAATAACAACGTCTGTATCTTAGAAATAACAGCTTGTATTCGGGAGCAATGACGTCACTCTCCATGGCACTTAATCCATTAGCTAATAGTAAAAATATTTATTTGAAATTTCAGTGAAGTGTTTGAAATCATGTTACATGCCGTTCACATGTTTGAATGCATTTGTTTTTGCACTAAAATTATACGCAGCACCACAGCGGAACATATGTGTCTCAACTCGAGACGTTAAACAGTAAGTTTTTATTTTAACTTGACATGGCATCTAAAAGCACAAACAAGACAAATGCATCTACTACACGTTTACATTGAAATAATTTATAAAGCACTGCAGACGGACACATAAAAGATGCAAAAGTTCAAGCAAATTGGTAAGTTTTTTTTGTATTAGTATTGTAACGTATTGTAGCTGGCAATGTCAGTGACGAAGACTATAAATTGAAGAACTCAAGTGCAGTTTAATAATCAATATGAAAACCAAAAACCCTAAATATAAACATGAATAAAACATAACATAAACTTGATTGGCAAGGCTTAAACATGAAATGAACTTGACAAGTGCAACACAAACTAACACCAATACTAGACCAAGACACAATGGAAAACATGAGGCTTAAGTACATGGACATGGGAAACATCAACCAATGAACAGACTGAACTATAAACAAGATAACAAGACAATGACCATGGACCGATTACATAACAGAACTAATAAACTAAAACTAATGACAAACTAGAACTGATAACAACATAATGAAACAATAAACCAATGAAAACAAGACACATGAACATGAAGTGAAACATGAAATCACATGACAAGGGAACCACATGACATGAAACAGGAACTAGAATTTTCAAAACAAAAGACATGAAATACATGAACACACAAATTAAACATTACAAAAGCTCTGTTGGGCATCTTGTTTTTAGCAAAAATTATATATATATATATATATATATATAATTATATATATTATATATATATATATATATATATATATATATATATATATATATATATATATATATAATTATATATATTTTTGCTAAAAACAAGATGCCCAACAGAGCTTTTGTAATGTTTAATTTGTGTGTTCATGTATTTCATGTCTTTTGTCATATATTTTTCATATATTTTGTCATATATTTTTCATATATATATATATATATATATATATATATATATATATATATATATATACTTTGCATATATATTTACTATATATATTGTTGAAAAGTATTATATTTTCATTTGATTAAAACTGTACAATATGTATTTGACTAAACATAATTTGATCATAACATTTAATTAAAACATTTAACATGGAATCCAGAAAAATGTAAACAGAAAAGGCATAATTTGTATCTGTAAGACTGTATGCAGTTATTTTAGACAAGTAATTTCTGTGTAATTTCAACAAAAAATGTTTTTTTTTTTATTTGTTGCCTAAGTATCGAGTTAGTGTTTATACCAAGGAACCAGGGCTGGAATGGTACCAAAGCCAAAATTTTGGTATCGGAGCAACACTAAAGACACTGCCGATGTAAAATTGTGAAGGGATTTTTGATATCTTGACAAGTGTTGTCATGGCAATGGATCAAATTACATGACATTGATAATTTTCCACCCTGTCTCTGTCCCTCTGACTGAAATGCTCCTTTTTGGTATAAGCGATTCCTTAAATTTGTTATATAACAACACATGCTTCCGAATATATTAAACTGTTCATCTCAAGCACAACAGTTAACACTTAGCACCATAACATTTTCAACAGTAATGACATATTCATGAAATATTCATGAATGAAACTGTTTACTTACTGTTTTGCATCGTGTCCAATAGTATTTTTAACTGCCCCATCCTTCAATAGTTCTTTTGCAAAATTTGAATCATATTATGACTTGCTCACAAGCAATCCACACTGATATGAGCCCAAAAAAAAACATGCAATGCATGCTAAAATACAATGAAGACACATCCACATGACGCACACACATAGTCCAAAGTACGGTGTAAACTAGACACACACATACAGCATCAGATCACCGTAAGCATATCAAAATTGTTAAAGACGTCCATCTAGCGCATTTTTTGATACAACAACAATTAAAAATAGCACAGATGGGCAAATGAATGTGACGTGTTCATGCTCAAAACAACAAGTGGTACAACAGCTGAATGAAAGATAATGGCATCTCCTCTTCAGAGTTGTAACTTGACACTGCATCGTTTTGAAGCGGCCTGAGATTTGTATCAAGCAGTTAAAGATGTCTGTCTAGAGCATGAATATATACAAAAGTAATCCAAAATATTCCACGTGGGTCCCCGTTGGTGTTCAGGGATAGTTATGCCTCAGTAGGTCTTGATTGTCCTCCTCTCTTAGTTTACGAACTGAAGCCCAGTGGGCGGAGCCAAGGGTGCGATGATTTTAAGTATGTGTTGATGTTTTTTTGCTGTAGAGGTGGTCATGAATTAATGTATTCCTAGTATTGTAGGGAAGTCACGGGAGCAGAGAAAGGGGGTTTTTGCAGCTTGGTTTCAATAAATGCTTTTATTGCATTAAGTTTTGTGTTCAGAAATTTACAGTATGTTTTTATAATAGAATGACCTCTTATATGCCAAAATATCAAGGAAAATTGTATTCGTCATGACAAGACCCCTTTAATGTTGTGCGTTCATATTGTGCATTTACATTATACATTTAAAACAAAAAAAATATCTATCCAAAACTTGTCCTTCCAGCTCTGAAGCTTAAAGCGTGATGATCAGTAATCTAATGTTTGTAAGTGTATCTGAGAAACACATCTTTTTTGCACTCACACAAATTATATTAATGTGATCACAAGTTTTGCGAGTGATTAAGGTTACCCATATGGATGAACAGTCACAGCGGCTAATTTCTCTTACTCATTTCTTAAGGCTATGTTTCCTTGGGAAATATAGCTGTGGTTTGTACTCTGGTCCAACTCTCGATCCTGTAATTCTTATTCAGGCAAAGATGCCATCTTAGCTCAGATTAACTGTCCATCTGTCAAACTGGCAGCGGTGCCAGTCTTCCTCATCTTGCATATTCAGATTAGTATAGAAAACACAGGTGGCATCTCCTATTCGCCCTCTGAATGCTGGTCTCCATTGTAATGATGAAGTCTTGTGTTCTGACCGGTGGATTACTGTATAAGGTGGGGGGAGAGTTTGTTTGTGTGTGTATCCGGGTAGTTTTTTTTCCACCCACAGAAGCTCACCAGGGATTTGAGACTGATATACTAGAATGCCAAAGAGTAGCATGTGGCTGCAGAACTAAAGTAGAAAACAGGGATTAGTTGCATCATGTTTATTTTATAACATTGATTAGAGATGTTAGACAGATGTCAGTGGTAGGATGATGGTTAAGTAAGCGCTGATTGTTGAATGATACTGTACTGTTGCCTTTGTATTTCTAAACGGATTCACCTATTATCACTCTCTCGTGAACTCTAAAAGCATCAAACTGCATCATACTTGGATCAAAAGTGCTACTGTAAATGCTGCTGTTTTCTAATCAGATTTCTGGGATGTTACATGTCTTATCATACTGCCTGAGATAAGGTTTGACATTGCAATAAGTTTTAAAGAAAGACAGCACAAGCAAAAGCACACTTTTTTTAGGCAAAACATTAAACAAAAATTAGTGTTAGGTTTTAATCTATAAAATGTGAAATCAATAGATTTATATTGTATAATTATTGTTCAAAATTAAGTATTTTAAATGTGCATTCTGCAACTTTTGTCTTTGTGTCAACTTGGACTTACACTGACACCTAGCGGCTTGGATGTAGCATAATTTAAAATCAGTAGTTTTCAGTTTCAGTTGCCATTGTAGAAATGTATTATTCACAGTCTGCTGGTGATTATAACCCCTCTGTCACAGTCACGGTGAGTTTACCGTTTTTTTCTGTCTGTTTAGGTTTCCTCTCTCTCATGTGTTTCAGGTACTGCCAGCATATGTGATCAGTGTTTCCATAGGAAAGCTGATCATGCCACCATTCAGCATGCTGATGGCACCTGCCTCTCGTTAACTGCTTCCTTATTTATGGATCTGCTCTTCACACTGCCACGACACACACACTCCTACGAACACTCTTTGTCTGAGGATTCCTCGTGGATCTGCTCTTCACAATGTCACAACGCACAATCGCCTACGAACACACTCTTCATCTCCCCTCTGAAGTCGGTCCTGGGTTTCTCACTGTTTGCCAGCCTTGATGTGTTTCTGAGTTTGATATTAGTACAATTCTGTGAACTGTTCCTCCACATTTGGATCTCTTGTTTTGAGCCCCTTGAAAGAACAATCTAGCCAGGATGGATCCAGCAGAAGAGTCCAACCATGTCTCAGGGAAATCATGGTTTCCCTGAGACATTCCCTGAGACATCCATTGAATTCCACACCCTCGCCACGTCCTATGAGTGGAATGATCATGCACAGAGGGAACGGGTTCTGCATGGGTTGTCCAGTAGCATCCAGAATGATATCTACGCCTTGGACCTGCCTCACCCTTTCAACGACCTGGTGTACCTGGTCATCAGAGTGGACCAGCACTTTGCTCTTCGTCACAGCCGCCAACGTTCTCTTTCTGCCTGTGCGGTGGACAGCCGCACCCAGTCCACTCCTTCTGTCAGGCCGCTGGAACCACGGTCCGAGGCAGAATGCATGCAGATCGAGGGGACTCTTTCTGGAGGAGAAGCAGCGATGCCTCACCCAAAGACTCTGCCTTTACTTTTCCCGTCATGGTCATGTTTCCAAACCTGTCCAATAAAAGTAATCACTAGTAGGGAGGTAGAGGGTTGCAGGCAAGCGCAACTCCTCTGAGCAAAACCTCTTGACTACGGACTCTTCTCCCAGCCCGATTGCAGTGGACTCCGGAGCTGAAAGGAATTTCCTGGACATTGACACTGTTTCCAAGTGGCAGCTTCCAGTGGCCAGTTGGATTAGCCCATCACTGTCCATACCATAAGCAGCATGCCCCTGACTATCGTCACCCATTCCACCAAGCCTATGACCTTTGTCTCCGGCAACCAATCAGAACAGTTTTGTTCTACCTGGTCCAGTAACCATCAGTGCCAGTCGTGTTGGGGCATCCTTGGTTGGTAACTCACAATCCACACATAGACTGGATAACAAATACTGTTCTTGCTTTGAGTACATACTCTCTGTCCCATTGTCTTAACTCTGCTGTCTCCCTTGTCCAGTTATGTGTTTTGTTTCAGGATGAATCGGTGTATCCCGTCTCGTGTTGCCAGACTCTTCCTGTGTGTCTGGATTGCAGTTACCATCCAGCCTCTATCTTCGCTCGTCATTGACCTCACTGGACATATTCCTCACTGATCTGCTTTTCACACAGTCACGATGCATACACTCCTATGAACACACTCATTATCTCCCCGCTGCAGTCCATGCCTTGTTCCTCACTGTTTGTCCGTCTTACTGTGTTTCTGAGTTTGACATGAATAAATTCTGTGAATTGTTCCTCTGTATTTGGATCTCTTGTTTTGTGCCCTTTGACACCCTATCCATGTTGAAAACATCAGTTTTTATAAGGGTACTGATATGACTGGAGTCTTCATTGTAATGTGAGTGGTCATGATTTCCTACATATATTGCAAAAATACAATTCATCTCTTTAGGATTTAAGCTTTTTTTGAGAAAAAAAAAATACTGAGTGCACCTTTAAGTTTTATTCTTTTTAAAGCATTTAGACACTGTCTGATTATCAAATGTATTGGACCATGTCCATAGTTAATGTGATGAATGGTGGTTCCCTTTACAAAAAGCTTCACTTATGATGCTGCCCCCCCCCCCCAAACACTTCAAACTAGAAGACAGATTTCTGTCAAAAGAAATAAATAAAGAAAATTGAAATTAAGAAAAAGGGGGAAGGGACCCTTACCCTACCTTTCTTCTATGACCTCCATGATGAGTATTCTCATCCATGGAAGAATCCTTATACTTCTCGTGTCTTAATGCCCTCGACATTGAAATATTCAACTAATCGTGGGTGCTGAGGCTCGGGGGTATTCGGTGATGCCGCTGGTAGAAGAGACACTTGCGGGTTATCTCTCACCTGGCTTGGCATCACTGCTAAAGAGACCCACTCTCCCCACAAAGCTGTGCAGGACCACCTCCACGCTTGTGGGGAAGGCTTATCAGACAGCAGGTCAGGCTGGTGCTGCCCTGCACACTATGGCAGCGTTACAGGCGTACTAGGTTAATCTGAAGTATTCGGTGATGGAGCTGGTTGAAGTTAACTTGCGGGTTATCTCTCGCCTGGCTAGGCGTCATCGCTAAAGAGACCCACTCTCCCCACAAAGCTGTGCAGAACCACCTCCATGTTTGTGGGGAAGGCGGAGAGACACTTGTGGCTTAACCTATCGGGCATCAGAGACAGGGACAAAACTATCCTTCTCGATGCCCCGGTTTTGCTTCTGGCTTATTTGGTGATGCTATGAATGTAGCTATCACCAGGTTCCAGGAGGCAAAAAGTCATGAAGCCTTCAGGCAATTTCTTCCTCACCACACTCAGGGGAAGGGGCTGTCGGCCACCCAGACCCATCCCAGTCCTCCTAGAAGGGAGGCTCAAAAACTAGGCATGGTGAATCGTGCTCCCCCTCGTAAAGACAAGGGGCCGGTTCGTCGCCCTCAGCAGCCCCCAAAGCAAGACCTCAGGGCAGTTATTTCAAAAGAAAACCCTGACTGTTTTGCACCCAGCCTTGTGGGGGTAGCCCCCCCTCGGGATGGGGCACATGTATCATCCACTTCGCCCCTCCCGGTACCCCACGGAATCTCTCCATTCCCGCCACCTCTGGTGTTTCGGTAGTTAGAGGCTTCCAACGAAAATTCGGGTGTACCGCTGTTTCCTGCCTTAGTCCAGGGCGTGGAACACTCGACATCCCCTCAACAGGAAGTGTCAAAATTAATACCCATCTCAGAGAACCTGGCAGCGTGGAAACTTCTGCCAAGCATTTCTATGTGGGTCCTAAGAACAGTAGAAACATCACGTTTGGCTGGTCACGATCGATCTCATGGACGCATATCTTCATATAGAAATTCCGCCACAGCACAGGAAGTTCCTGAGGTTCACTTTCGGGGGCGAAGTCTTCCAGTATCGGGTTCTTCCATTCGGCCTAGCCCTATTAACCTGCACATTCACAAAATGCATGGATGCAGCACTGGCTCCTTTGCGATTCCAGGGCATCTGCATTCTGAATTACGTAGACGACTGGCTGATACTAGCGCAGTTCCAAATAAGGGTTACGCGCCGTGGGCTTCGTTCCCTTTCTATGTGGTTCAGACCCCGGTTTCTTACCTTGGGTCCCACTCTAGGTGCGTCTTATTGTTGCAGGCTGCTAATGACAGACGCCTCCCTGACGGGCTGGGTAGCGGTCTTAAGTGGTCGTCCAGCCCAAGGGGAATGGGAGGATCATCAGCTCGATTGTCACATTAACTGTCTCAAGTTGATGGCTGTATTTCTGGCCCTTAAATACTTCCTCCAGAGGCTGCCATGTCTTGCGGGTGGACAGTACAATGGTAGTCTCTTACATAAACCATCAAGGAGGTCCACGTTCACGTCAGCTGAATTTCTGGCACATTGGATTCTCCTCGGGGCCCAGGGCAAGCTCCTGTCACTCAGGGCAGTTTATATCCCTGGATGCCCATATGTGGGAGCAGATTTACTGTCCAGACAGAAAATACCGATGGGGGAGTGGAAACTCCACCCCGAGGTAGTGGAAAAAATCTGGGTGAGATTTTACAGGGCAAAAGTGGACCTCTTTGCCTCTTCTCAGTCAGCCCAATGTCACCTCTACTTCTCTCTGAGTCACCCAACCCCCCTGGGTCTGGACGCGATGGAGCATACGACCCAGAATGCGTCTTTATGCATTTCCCCCAGTTTCTCTGCTCAAGGGAGTCTTGGCCAGAGTTTGCCAGCAAGGGTCTTGCCTCTTACTGATAGCGCCGTGCTGGCCGAACAGGGTATAGTTCTAGGAGATAATGTCTCTCCTCGACGGCTCGCCATGGGCGATTCCGAACAGGAGGGACCTTCTGTCTCAGGCATAGGGGACAATATTTCATCCCCGGCCCGAACTGTGGAACCTTCATGTTTGGCCCCTGAGGGGTACCAACTGAGGGACACAAGGCTTTCACCTGAGGTTATCGAGACCATTTTAAGTGCTAGGGCTCCCTCCACTTGGAACAAATCTGGGTGAGATTTTACAGGGCAGAAGAAGAAGACCTCTTTGCCTCTATGAACAGCACAATGTCTCCTCTACTTCTCCCTGAGCAGCCCCTGGGGCTGGATGTGGTGGCGCATACATGTCCCAGAATGCACCTGTATGCGTTTCCCTCTACTAGAAGTTACGCCAATAAATGGGGTGTCTTTGAAAGATGGTGCAGTACACATAATTCAGATCCAGTTAACTGCCAGATTGCTTCAGTTCTGGATTTTCTGCAGGAAGAACTGTCAGCAGGAACATGCCCCACCACTCTAAGGGTCTATGTGGCCACCATTTCGGCTTGCCACGCCTTGATGGTCTCCTGCTAGGACCAGGATCCCTTCATGGGACTTAGCAAAAGTCTTTGAGGGTCTGGTTGAGACCCCCCTTGAACCTCTAGAGTCAGCGTCTGACAGACTTCTGACTCTCAAGATGGTTTTTCTTATGGCGATTACCTCTCTAAAGAGAATTGGGGACCTACAGGCTCTGTCTGTCTTGCCTGTTTAGAGTTTGCCCTAGGAATGACCAAAGCAATTGGTTTACAACACCGGAGCAGGAAAGACTTTGCAGACTTTGTCCAGTCTGTGCCCTGTAGACTTATGTCCACCGTACTAGCCAGTGGCATAAGTCAGGGCAACAATTTGTTTGCCATGGGGCCACAACAGGGGGGCGGCCGCCACCAAGCAGACTATGTCGCATTGGGTGAGGGACGCAATTGCCCTGGCCAACGAGGCGCGTGGTCAAGCTTCGTCAGTAGGTATCAGGGCTCACTCTACCAGAGGGCTCGCCTCCTTTGAAGCCTTGGCTAGAGGTGTCCCTCTGCAGCATGTTTGTGATGTGGCTGGCTGGTCCTCTCCGCACACTTTCATTAGTTTCTACAGTTTGGATGTTCATGCCACTCCAGGCTCTTATGTCCTTGAGTCAACACCTCAAGCCCATGTCTCTGAGACCTCTCATGCTCTTGTGAGCACACTACACAACCGTAGGGGGTCCGGACAGCCACAGTGTGGTGGTGTGGGTAGTTTTGTTCCCAAAGCGCTTTTCTAAGCGCAGCATCTCGTTTTGCTTTTTTCAGGGAACAAGGGTTACACTTAAGTAACCTGAGACATTACTTTGCTAGAGAACTGACTTTATAATTACTTAATATTACCCTATGACCAGGTGGTTAAAGGAATGTTCCGGGGTAAGCTCAATAGACAGCTTTTGTGCCATAATTTCTTTTAAAAAATACAAATCTTGGTGTAAAGTGTTTAGATGGGCAAGGAGGAGGCGAGAACCGGCTTGACAATATAAATAAGGTTTTAATAATGAACTTAAAACAAAAGGACACAGACACATGACGACGGACATGTCCGTTAATGATCTCTCTCTCCTCGCACCACCTTCTGCCATCGGCCTTTATCCCTCTCGGAGGCTTGATTAGCCTGATACGGGACAGGGTGTGTATCATCACGACCTGGCCCCGCCCTCCGCCCTGCCACACTTGGGTTCCAGTGAAGCAATTACAATGGAAGTGAATGGGGGACAATCCGTAAATGTTAAAATACGTTAAACATTTTAAAACTATAACCCCAAAATGTAATCATAATACTTGTTAACTTGATTTTAGTGTGATAAAATCACGTACTAATCTTTTCTTTGTAATGTTATATCCATTTTTTCAATTTTTTTGCCATGATGACAAAATGCCATAAACCCTCAAATGACTGTACAAACAACTTTACATCTCAAATAATACACACATTTAGTAAGTGCTTTAATAAAACCACAAGCTTCAACATTTCTGCATTTAAACCAAACAAAAATTGGCCCCATTCACTTCCATTGTAAGTGCCTCACAGTAACCTCGATGTTGGCTTTTTTTCTTTTTTCTATTTTAAGAAAAAGAGGAATGAGTCGAAATTATTTTTGAGGTAATCAACATTATGCCACAAATGCTGTCAATTGAGCTTAACCTGTATTTAAATTGAAATACACAGTGTGTTATTTGCAAAGAGGTACTAGCAAATGATAGTATGAGACCCTGTAAGCTCCAGCGTCACACTGTGGCCAAGCTCTAGTCTGGTGGTCAAGACACAGGAATTGTTTGACAGAAAGCTGAAAGAATTGCAAACACAAAAGAGAGAAATCCAGGCTTTTAGCTCTGTTAATACTAAGCATCATATCGTGTTGCTTTACGTATAGGACTCAGTTTCCCCACCTCTCTCGAAAGGCTACGAAAGTCCTCATCCCCTTCACCTCCACTTACTTATGTGAGTGCGGGTTTTCCACTTTGACCCTGATTAAAAGCAAATACCAATCAAGGCTGCAGGTGGAGGATGATTTACATTTATTCCTTTCTACCACGCAGCTCCACATCGCTCACCTGTGTGCATCAAAAAGTCGGACTCATTGTTCCCACTGATGTAGGGGCGATGAAAATGAAGAGGCAAAATTTTTGCTTAATGTAGGCCTATATGTAATTGATTTTTATGCATTTGATACTGTGACAAAACAGCGCTGTCCATAGCTGATGTTGTTTGATGTCTGATGTTAATGTTTTCAAAGTTGAATTGGCTTAAGTAGCCTAAAATCTCCAAAATAGCTCTAATTCAATTGAGATAACGTTAGTAGCCTGTAGCTGTTAATAAACATGTTTCCAGTTTAGTTATTTGACTGTCGAGGGTTATCTGTTCAGTGATCAGAAAATAGAGCTGTTCATCGTGCTGATTTCGTTCTATGTCTGTTCTGTCTGTCCATGTTGAGAATGCTTTTTTTAGTTTTTTGTCTGTGGAGGATTCTGTTCAGAAGTCTAATTTTAACAGTTTCGCAATTGCTTGAATGTGGTATAAATGTGTTGCGAAGTATGTGTTCACAATATGTTTTAAAAAGAAAGACAAATGTGTTGAAATGTTAAGAAAACATATAACCTGTTTCAAAATGAAACTGAATTAAAAATGGAATGTTGATATTTGAATAAAAAAGTTTGGCATGGCTGTCTTCAAGTTCTCTAGGGGGAGGCTCGCTTTCACCCAATTTGAAAACCCCTGTGCTAGACCATTTACATTATTTTTAGATGCCACTTCATTATGTATGTTGATATCCTATGCAATTATATAAATAAATTAATAAATACATTTTTAAGTATGACTTAAATGTCTAAATACTTTTTGAGGATACTTTCATTGATTTGAGGGCATTGTAATGAATTATGTTTTTGACCACAGTTATATTTGTTTAAGGCAGTGGTTCCCAAAGTAGGGGTCGCGACCCCCCGGGGAGGCGTGAGACAGCGAGGGGGGGGGGGGGGGTCGCAAGATGATTTCCAGAAATACAAAAATGTATATATATAGCGATTAGAAATAGCATATTGTATCCATAATTGTAAAAAAATAAAAAAATAGTTGTTAAATAAAAAATAAAAAACATGCAAATAAAAAAAGCTATCAGCCTTTTTATTTTCGTCAGATACAGTTTTGAAGGAAAACTTAACGAGGACATTCTGTTTTGCATCGCGCTGGAGGGGAACGTGCACAGGCGAGGACATTTCACAAAACTTGACAACAAACTAAAAGAAGAGGGACTGTCTTGGGGTGAGTACATCGTTGTGTGTACAGATGGTGCTGGAGCGATGCTGGGGAAAAAGAAAGGTCTTAAAGCAAGAGTCTTGCAAGTGGCGCCTCACATAAATTTCACGCACTGTATTATACACAGAGAAGCTCTTGCGAGCAAAACACTTGACCCAGAACTTAAACGTGTTCTTGAGACTGGTATAAAAATTGTCAACTACATAAAAGCGTGTCCACTCAATATCAGGCTGTTTGCAACTCTCTGTCACGAACTGGGATCGGAGCATGAGTGCTTGCTGTTCCACACAGAAGTCAGGTGGCTTTCGCGAGGGAATGTGCTCAGCCGCCTGTTTGAGCTGCGGGACGAAGTGCGCTTATTTCTGATGGAGCATGGGTCCCAGCTCGCTGACCACCTCACTGATCCTGACTGGTTAACAAGGCTAGCGTATTTGTCTTGCATATTTGAAAAACTGAATGGCCTTATTATGTCATTGCAAGGTGAAAACACAAGCATCATGTCACTGAATGATAAAATCTACGCATTCACGAGAAAACTTGAGCGCTGGACTGAGCGAGTTGAAATGGGTAGGATTGACATGTTTTCTGAGCTGGACGAATTCCTTGAGGAAAACGAATTGTTAACATAGTGATGAAGTCTATCACTACCCACCTTCAAGCCCTACTGGAACACTTCAACAAGTATTTCCCAGAGGAAACAGCTCCAGAACAATATGACCTGATAAGATCACCGTTCACTGTAACGAGGGCAAATCATCTGACATCCGACCTGGAGGACGCATTGGTTGAACTGTGAAGCGACCAAACCTTAAAGACAGCGTTTAATTCCAAGACGCTGGCTGAGTTTTGGATTTCTGTCGAGAGGGAATACCCACAGCTATCCAAGGCCGCTATGGATGTACTGATGCCGTTTGGCACTACCTACTTGTGCGAAAAGACTTTCTCGGCACTCACGTACATTAAAAATAAATACAGATCGCGACTGAATGTAGAGGATGAACTCCGAGTGGCGGTCTCCAAAATTACACCAAGAATGGACTTGCTGTGCTCCAAGCATTGTGCCCATCCATCTCATTAGGTGATGTTACTATTTAAATAAAAGTAATGAGTAAATTACTATAAAACAATATTATAGTTGTTTGATTGTTGTCTTCTTTTTTGTTGTAAACATGCTCGTGTTTAGATAGGCCTATTTGTGCGTGTGCGCAGTTGTGCGCAATGGCATTGTGTCCAAATCTCATTAGGTGATGGTTGTGTAATATAATGGTTATAATATAATGGTTGAGGAATATAATGGTTGTTTTGACTGTTGTGTTCTTTTGTGTTGTAAGTATGCCTATTAGTGCGTGTGCACAGTTTCACGCAATGTTTGTATACTTTAACCACATCCGAGGATAGTAGGGGTCGCGAGTCACTTGCACCTTTATTTTGGGGGTCGTGGGCTGAAAAGTTTGGGAACCCCTGGTTTAAGGTATAGTGAGTCAGTAAGTCCTCTGTTTTAGGTCCATAACGCAAAGTCTTATATAAATATAAGCACATCATGCATGATTATATGTATGAAAACCGGAAAACCTTATAAAGATTTGGGAGTTTTGTTACAGACAAACAATGCAGCTGATTTACATCTGGGTTCACAACACCATTCTGAAACAGACAGTGATGGGCAGTAGCTTCGCTATAAATAGCAAACTATTATTTTAGCTACATTTCTGAGTAGCGAGGTGGTAGCTTCGTTAGTTTTAAAATCAAGTAGCTTTTCTGTAGTGAAGCTATGTTTGACTAGGAGGAGGCAAGAACCGGCTTGACAATATAAATTATATTTAATTAAGAACTTAAACCAACAAAACACAAACACACACATATGATGGACAGCTGCCCGTAAACACTCACTCTCTTTGGCACCACCATCCACAGTCTGCCTTTATCCCTCTCGGAGGCTTGATTAGCCTGATATTGGGCCGGGTGTGTAGAATCACTACCCCCTTTCCCTGGGGGAGGGCGTGCCTTACGCCCCATCTGCTGGCAGGTCATCCCTGCCTTTCTGAATCTGGGAGGGGACAGGGAGAGGGAAACAATGATTAAAATAGGGGGTACTTCCTGTAACAGTGCTATACCCCCCCCCCCCCCCCCCAAATAAAGCACTGTCAAATTTAAAAGAGAGGGAAAAGGCCAATGTGGAGCAGCAGTGGGAGAGAGAGAGAAGTGTTCTCGGGGAACAGAAGGGGCCTCCTCCGCCCCTGGTAGTGGTTCTCCCGCTCCAGGCGGTCGGCCGGGAGCCCCTCCCCACTCGCGGTCGGCGGTCCTCTCTTAACCCCACCACGTAGGGGGTGGATGGTAGCGTCGAGAACTCCACTAAAGCGTATCCCTACTCCTTCCCGGATTTCGGAACCAGTGTAAAGGGATTAATTGAAAGGAGGCGAGAACCAGCTTGACAATATAAATAATATTTAATTATGAACTGAAACCAAAAAGACACAAACACACACATATGACAGACAGCTGCCCGTTAATGCTCTCTCTCTGTCGCACCACCGTCCGCAGTCAGCCTTTATCCCACTCAGAGGCTTGATTAGCCTGATAATGCCCCACCCTCCACCCTGTCACACAAGACGTTTCACAGTGGTAAGTTTTAATTTTGTTGCTTTCTTACAACTACACTTTTGATTATTGTAAAGCTAACAAAGCCTCAAGTAAAAGAGACGTAGTGCACCTAAGTTAGTAATTTTTTGCTGGAATTGGTGTAACCGAACGTTTTTCGCCCGAGCTATGAACGGAGAACAGAGGTTTACTCCTGGTTGGACATTACCTGGGGTATAGAGAGTTAGTGATCAAGCTAGCCATGGACTACCGTGGATAGCGGCCATAATATTACAGTTTGTAATTATAAGTAAACCTTTACACTTTACCACTGATAAAGACTCTTGAGATCAACTATTTTGTTACACAGTTTTAGGTAAATGCAGGCCCACACTGAATAAGAAACCCTTACTAAAACAATAACATTACATTGCAAGTTAGCTGAGCACTACCATGGATTGCAGACATAAAATTACCGTTTTTTAAAGATAATTCTATCTCCACACTTGATCACTATACATGATAGTAAGAACGAAAAACAATCTGCATAATTCTACACAATTGTAGGTAAAAGTAGGCTCGCAGCTGATTAGCAAAACTATTTCAACATTAGCTAGCAGGTAAGCATTGGGCATTGGGTGTACACTGTAGCTACAAAACAAAACTCTGCATTTGAGGTCTCGGTAGCAGATAACTCCACAAATAATCAAACATACTAACAGGTTGTGATCCTGAAGTGCCAGATTGTCTCAACAAAGTGGGAACTGCACCATCTTTCAGGAGTAACTGTCTTGAAAATCCGGCATTGGTTGAGGTTGTACTGCTAAATAATTAAAATAAATTTGAACCACTGATTCTTCAATTCGTCTGCCTTTGGAAGTCCAAGCAAGAGGTTCTGCTTTCACAGTGAAGAAAACAGCATCTTTCCGACATGGCGACAACACTAACACAACTCCTGGCTTCGGCTATAACTATGTTTGTTTGAGGATGGGCCAATGTAGCTCTTAGATGGGCATTATGCAAATGTGTTACATAGTGACGTAGATACTTTACGGAAGAAATGGCTGGGCTACAATCCATTCGTTTCCTGTAGTTCTTGAGCAGTGTTGTTTGTGGGAGAGAATAACTCCCTTTTGCATGGACTTTGTGCTTTGTAAATTTGCAGACCTATTACATTCACACAAAGCTATACTACACAAAAGAAGAAAGGTAAAATCCCCAAAAGCATAATATGGCCTCTTTAATACAATAGGATATAGGAATATGGTAATCATATATTGAAGTACTATGGAATTTTTTTAATTACCTTGTAGCACCATGCAAATAAAATAGTATATGAATATGGCAATCATATATCAATTTACCATGGAAGTAACATGATATTATTTGAAATACTTTGAAGCACCATGCAAATACAGAATGGCACATAAATATGGTAATTGTATATCAAAGTACCATGATATTACCATCTGATACCATCAGAAATCACATTGATATTGCCCAGATGTGCACACACACACACACACACACACACACACACACGCATGCATGCATTCACAAGAATTTTGGTCTCTGATGATATATCCTGTAATTCTGTGTCTAGCTGCTGTATTTCTGTATTGTATATATATAGATGAATAGTATAATGTATGTACACTATATGTATGTTTTTATACATGAATGTGCAAATGAAATTGTTTAAGTTGGTATGGGTTTGGGGCGGCACGGTGGTGCAGCGGTTAGCACTGTCGCCTCACAGCAAGAAGGTCGTACATTCAAACCCCGGTTGCCCCAGCCTTTCTGTGTGGAGTTTGCATGTTCTCTGCGTGGGTTCTCTCCGTGTGCTCTGGCTTCCTCCCACCATCCAAAGACATGCAGGCTAGGTTAATTGGTGTCTCCAAAAATTGCCCTAGGTGTGGATGTGAGTGTGAGTGTGTGTCTGTCTATGTGTGGCCCTGCAATGAACTGGCGACCTGTCCAGGGTGTACCCCGCCTTTCGCCCAATGTTAGCTGAGATAGGCTCCAGCGACCCTGTACACAGGATAAGCGGTTGACGATGGATGGATGGATGGATGGTATGGGTTTATAGAGGAAATCTAAATCTGAAAAATTAAATGTAAATATAGTGATTTTTCATATTGAGCACAATAAGGGTTTGTATAAGTAGCATGTCTAAATGTGAGTTTTTATATAAATATGAGTTTTTTTGTTTAGTTTTTTATGTGCACATACCATTACATATTGCACCATACAGTATACTGCATTGTACTAAATTGTAATATACTGGACCAAGGCTTTGATAAACATCATGTGAATAAGTCTTTAGATGCTTTGTCTATGACGGTATTCTCTTTGTATCTGCAGTTGAAAAAGTATGAAATAGCTTAAATGTAGCAAGCTAATTTTGGCGTGTAGATTGTAGTGTAACTTGCTACTTTCTATGGAGTGTAGCATTTAGCTTAGCTTAACTTATTTTTCTGTTGAGTAGCTTGCCCAACACTGGAAATAGACCAGAAAACAAGCAAAATCTAAAAAACTATAATCATTGCCATAATCATTATCAGTACCTCTTCAGTTATAACAGAAAGACTATAAGTCTAATTATGAAAAATGATGAACAGGTGCAATGTTAGAGGACAAAAAAATTATTTGGACTGGCTTGTAGCGCAAGTCAATTATATGAATGGAATCACTGGCAGCGGTTCAGACCTAGATAAGGCAGTCTTGTGCTGTATGGTGTGAGTGCGTGTTTTGTGAGAGTAGCTTATAGACCACTATATATCTCTTCGGTTTTTATGTAAAGGCAACACAAATTTTAATTCTGATAAACATGATAAACAAATATATTGATTGAGTTGGTGAGTTTGTGAGTGCTACCCTAGACCCCTCTCAAGTGAATCGGATGACTTTTAGCTTTCACTGAATGGTGAAGTTCCTGTACAGAGAATCCTGTGTGAGTATGACTTTATTTACAGGTGGGCTTGAAGCCAGAAGAACCGTTCCAGCCCTCCAGCTCTCACCTTATCTAACCTCATTTTGCAGTCTCACATACTAAAACAATCTCCATCCCAACAGGACCTCTCCCTACCCGAGTCCCAGAGAGCAAAACAAAATACTTTTTTCCAGGAAAACTTAGTGCTAAATTCAACATTTAAGAAACACATACAGCAACACAATGTTAAGGGCAAAGAAATGTCAGTTCTGAGAAAAGGCTTTCTGTTTGATATTTTGTCAATTAACGCAATGACATTCATAAATTTGTTGAAGTGTGACTTAAATGTTCAAAATACTTTGAGGATGCTTCCAATTAGACAAAAATTAATTTCCCATGTTTGAATAGCTGCATTAGCTTGATTATCTTGAGTTTGCACTAGTTTCCAGCACACCATCAATTAACTTATCATAGCTTTCCAAAGGTTACAAAACTTTTAAAGGTTCTGTAACCTACTTTCTGTGATATCAACATCCCTTCCATGGCAACTTTAAGTATAGCATATGTCTGGGTGTTTGCTCTCTCTCTCTCTCTCTCTCTCTCTCTCTCTCTCTCTCTCTCTCTCTCTCTCTCTCTCCATTTCTTTCCCTATGGTGAGTTGAGGTTTTGGGGCTCTGCCCAGCAAAACATTACACTAATGAATAATGGCTGACAAGGGGAACGTAGCGAAATTGAGAGCAAAGATGGACATAGCTCACAGTAAATTGCCTTAAAAGCTCATTCCTAGCCAACAGTGGGCTCTCTTTACCATGCCGTCCAAAATTGTTTAAAAGAAAAAATGCATGCGCATTGTGTATATACTGTACAGTTAATAAAGACTAAAGTTAAGCATCTTATCTATTTTGTTTATACTGTTTGAAAATTATATTGCCGTGCATGTGAAATTTATTTCCTCTACAGTTTTAAGAAATGTCAGGAATATGCATAAAAAATATGTGAGAAGTCTCCCCTTGACATTTGTTGAAGCAATTCACATTCCCATGAAGTTGCTTAATAAGACACTTAAACATGAAGATAGAAGGAAAGAAAAAATTGGTGACAAATTATGTTAGATAACAGAACAATAAATGTGATTTTACTATAAATACTGCAAATAAACATTTTAGAAGTAAAAAGTATGAATAGATAATTTAGAGTAAAATGTATATTATTTTTAACAAGACAATACTTGAAATGATATAGTAAAATATTGTTAAAAGTATATTTGTACACTTTCGTATATTGTATATTGTTAAAAGTATATTTTTTTTAAGCAAAAATGTTTTTATATTTTGATTTATGGTGGAAAAGAGTAAAATGACATTCTCAGAAATCTGTGTGATGCATCACATCTGATAATATTTTATTCAAATACACTAAAAAAAAACAACTTTAATACACAGTCTATTTTCAAGAATTGTGCATTTACAATGTATGTCAAATTTCCATCGAGATGAGTAATTTAGAAAATTTTGTTATCTTTACTGTGTTTGAGTTTAATTAAACACTTTACACTATGCATAATTCATATATAGATTTTGTGAAATATTACTAAATTTGTACAATTTGTCATACCAGTAAAAAGCTAAATAGACTGAAATATATTTTTGATATATAACTAGTAACATTTCTTCATAACTTGTTATCAGTTGTGTATGTTAGGGTGTTTTGTTACATTTAAACAGATTTTAAGGGTACAAGCAGGTTGATATATCATAAGTTATATTATTACGTTATATATTACCATTATATCTTTTCATGGAATATATGAAGTTACAGTTTTTATTATTATTTTACAGTAAATTTAACTAGATTTAGTCAGTGTAGCCATAGTACTCTTTACATGCCTGATTGTAGAGTTTTTCTCTGGCATGGCTCATGAATTTTAAGCAGTTGTTATACTTTCTCTGGAACACATTTAATGTATTTTGCTTCACCTAAGACATTTTCTCAGGCTCTGGAGTTTTACTCAGCTTGGCTCCCACCTACTGTATGCCCCATTCCTTTCCTCCATTTCAGACAAATTCATCCTTCTTCTTGTCAGGGCACACACAATACCTTCACTGTATTGCAGCAGACATCCACCCCTCTACTGCAGATGGCAAACGGGACATAAGCATACACACCAAGATCACAGCAGCATGAGAGCACACATTCTCAGTCCATCTCACCAAACACATTAGCATCGGTCACACAGTTATTATTCAGAAAAGCAGCACATTGCACGTCAATCTTCTCTAAATGTTTATAGGTTATTGTGAAATTTTACTTTTGGGCCTATAAATCTGTACCTGTAAAGGCTCAAAGAGTGTGTTTATGTACAGTATATGCATAAAAGCATATATATGTTATTCAGGTAGCGATACTAGCAACTGAAGTTGTGTGGGGTTTATGTAATTGGTTGTGGATGTCAGATGTCAGAAGCTCAGTGGCAGACCTGCTATGCTGTGTCAAGAGATGTGATTTAATTCAAACATGAGCAGTTTGCAACTCCCTGTCTAAACACACACAGCAGTGTCTCCAGGGACACTCATATACACACATGTTATACTGTACTGTATAACACTACCACTGATATACTGTAAATTCAGTGAGTCTTCTAGTGTTTTCAGAAGAGACGGGAACAGGGGTGGACTGGGAAGAGAAACTGGCCCAGGGGAGAGTGTGTGTGTGTGGGGGGGTGCTGTACTTTTCTGCATATCGCGGTTCCATTGTGCGGCACTATTTAGCCAGTCGCGGCACGTTCGGCATAATGCAGCAGCCTGTTTCACCTTATCGCTGCCCGTTTGGCCCCGTTTCGCAGCCAGCCCACCGGGAAAAGTCCCGATTCTCCCAATTGCCAGCAAATTTATTTTGTACTATGCTTCAAAAATTTTAATGAATGCACTTTCATTTTTGTAATAATTTTATGTGATGTTGATTCACAAATATTACTGGTTTGGCCAACGTTTCCCGAAAGCATCGTAAGCCTAAATAGATCGTAGAATCCATCTTACGATTTTTCTTAGTTTTGCATCCCATTTCCCAAAAGCATCATATCTTAAGTAGTACTTGATAATGCTCGTAGATTAAGGAGCGCTCTGGAGTACTCGAGCCGTGCTAAGAACATCATAAGGACACAGACTTATGCAGACACCTGCAAGACAATAAGAAAATTACACTAAATACAATTTAAATACCTTTAGCTACACTTTATGCTCATTTAATATCAGTATACATAAAGTTTATTTTATTATTATTTTTAACCAACAAGGCTAATAATAATAACAATAGTAAATGCAGAAAATGGAAAGTCAATACAGGATGAACAGATAAATGAATAAGTAAACAAATAAAGTTATTTCTGGACTAGTTGGTAACATCCAAGTGGTGGCATGATTGTTGCAGAGAACTGTAAAAATTACAATCAGAGAGAGAGGGAAAAAAGTCAATAACTTGCTTCCATGCATGAAAATAGTCTGTACATTATATTGGCTCCTCATCCATCCTCATCGTCTCCTGTTCCTCACTGACACCTAAGAGCACTCTCGCCCGCACCGTGCATTGTGTAGTACAGCACATGTTGTGTAGCATTGCTGTTACTGTTGGGACTAAAGAGTAGATCTCCCTTTGATTGGTGATTGTACCTAAAGTGCAGCTTCCTTGCGTCTCCTTATTTTGCTCTCCACAATAACACAGTAAACCTTGTTATATTCAATCAATGCTTGTCATTAGTAGGACCATACACAGGGTCTCCACTGTCTACACTGATCTTGGAAGCTTTAATCTCGACCCACAGAGCCATTTTTAAAAATACATTTTAAAATACACATCTGATGAATGAAGCAGTGATTGTGTAAAACAAATATATCGTTCAGAATAAAACTATTGCAAAGCAAAATGCATGTATGTGGTGAATTAAGTTGTACATTTAATAAAATATAAAAAAAATATTTCCTGTGAGGTAAATTACAAAGGATTGTAAAGTTACACACAAATATAATGAAGATACAATGACGAGCAGTATTATACTGTCATATTTCGGCACTTGTTTATGGACAGCGTCTCTCTTAAGTAGCACTTAAAGCACATCCTCGCACATTCCTGTTAAGTGCAGTTTTGGGAAACGCGTGTAAAAAATAAGGAACATTCATAAAATCGGTGAAGGTGTCCTGTGGTGTCTGGCACTAATAAATTAGCAGTAGATCCTTCAAATCCTGTAAATTGCGAGGTGGAGTCGCCGTGGATTGGACTTGTTGGTCCAGCATATCCCACAGATGCTCAATCGGATTGAGTTCTGAGGAATTTGGAGGTCAAAGCAACACCTTGAACTCTTCATCGTGATCCTCAAACCATTCCCGAACAATGTGTGCAGTGTGGCAGGGTGCATTACCCTGCTGAAAGAGGCCACTTAAAGAGGCCACTGCCATCAGGGAATACCATTGCCATGCAGTGGAGTGTCTGGTCTGCAATGATGTTTATGTAGGTGGCATGTCAAATTGATGTCAGTTTGATTGCTTGGGCAGAACATTCTTTAACCACTCCCCTCCTACCACCGCTTTGAGCTTGACAGCGGGTAAAAAAGATACATAACAAACAGAGATGGCGAGGAGGTGCATTTTAGGTTGTGGCTCTCCCATAACCCTTTTAATATTTGTAGCACATTTCTCAATTTTATTAATTATATCTTTTGCTCATGTGCTGCATTCAATTTCAAACATTTGGACACCACCTGTGAAAGTAATCTTTATTGTGGCAGGTTGATTGTTGAGAACACTTTATTAGCATTTAAATAATAAAAAAGCATGCACATTAAAATTCAGCATATCATTTAGTGATCATGTTATATGTCTTCTGGGCCATTAACAGCACATTTTTAAATAGGACCGGTGCAAAGAGTTGCACAGGCTGGATTGATTTATGTATCTTTATAGAAGCAAGGTTACTGGGTTTTTGGAGGGACTCAGTATTATATTCCTAGCCCCAAAATCCCCATCCCCCACATCATGGCATAAACAGGCTCAGACCAGGAGAGTTGCCAGGCTTTTGTCTTTTAATTAACCTGAGCCAGGTCTGTTCACAGTCTAAATGTGCTTCAATTGATAAGGTGCCTGAATGATTGATTCATTAAGCACACATATCCTTAGTGTCCACAGCAGAAGTGCAAGAGTTAGCATTAACATTAGAGATTTGTCTTGCGGTTTGAAAGTACAGTATGAACATCCTTATCACACGCAGAGTTCAGCTGCAGGCTGAAATGTTAATGATTCCCAATGAGTTGTCAGGTGGTACTTAAGCAGTTTCCATGGCATACTTGGAAATATTTATATAATCAATATTACTGTATAATCAAAAAATAGAACTAATAATATAACTGATTAAATCAATTATCATGTTTAATTATCAATTATAATTTTTCTTTTGTTCCTTTTTAACCCTTCAACCCCTCTTTAGAATTCTTCAATCTTTCTCTTATTAACAGTGTAAAACAAAAAAAATCTAATTGATTGATTAACAAAAGTTCACAGGGTCACATTATATCTATTTTGTTTTTCTACAAGACAAATGAGTGCTACATACATAAAAATGACAACTATATAATGTTGATTTTCTGTGCAACAATGGTGAATCATCATTAAGCGTGTACATAACATATTATACATGCTATTTGTTACTCATTATATTCTTATTGTTTTGAAAATGCTTTGAAAATTGTATACTATCTGGGCATTTTGTAGATTCATTTAAGATAGATTTATGTGTCAGTCTGCTAAAAACCAAAGGTATATAATAACATTTGTTGAAACAACCATTCATATGAAGGAAACAAAACAATAAAAAAATTACATTTGTGTGGATGACACTCGTTGAGGAATGTGTTACTTGGTAAATTTGTTTTTCACACTAAGTGTTGTTTTTTGTCTTGATATTATTGCTAAATTACACACATTTCTGGTTCGTGTCGATGGAGGGGTACTTGAGGCCTACTGATGGGGCTCAGGGGGTACATAAGATGAAAAAGGTTTGGAACACTGAGTTAGTGTAGCCCCTTTCCCTATAGCACACTTAAAAAGAATTAAAGAAATACTGCAAATAAACATGCCTAAGCACAGGCAAAAGACCCATAGAGCCCGTGAGAGAGAGGCAACAGATAATGGAGAAGGAATAAACAGCCTATGGAATAATTATCAAGTGTAAAGTGTAATTGATTTATTTTTGCTTGGGGTGGGGGGGATGACCAATGGACTGAATCCTTCAAAAGAACTCTAATTTTGCGCAAAACTGATACATCTACATTCCATGCTTCATTTCTGCCCACAGTAGATGAGGACTGGCCGCCTCCCAGCAGCCCACTCAATGTCTCCATCAACCACCACCAAGGAAATGGTGTGATTAAAATGGGCGCCACTGGCACTCCCAGATGGGCCATTGTTCCATATGCATTCCACCTGCGCCACCAAATCCCACGCCAAGCACATGGGCACAACAGGCTTTGATTGAGAGTTTCTATAGCAACCCAGGAAGCTTTTGGGGGGGGGGGGGGGGGTATTTTCACTTTTCTCACTCTCCTTTTCTAATAGCCAGGCTTGGCACAGGATTCCAAGTAAATGAATCACCATTAATAATAATTTGCATATGGGGCATGGTGGTGGAAGTGTGCAGCGTCATTGGCTGCAGGTGAGAAAAGCTCAGCTTATTAAAACTAATGCATTAAAGCTGGTACCCGGGAGTATTAGGATGGTGCTATTATCTAAAAAGTGACAAACATTGAGTTTATTACTTGAGTTTATTGTCATTCTAGACACTTTAGGCCAAATATAAGAAAAATAACAAAATAGTTTCTCCTTAACCACAGCGCAGCATATAATAGAGAATGACAATGGCAGCTGGCCTTAGATGTCACTTTAAACAATAAACAAAGACAAAGATGATTAATATATGGGGATGTTCAGTAAATTATCTAGTGACATTTAAGTAACTTAACTGCAGCCGAGACTGTGTAAAGATGGTGAGGTCCAAAACTACATTATGAGCAGTTTTGAGGTTGACTGTTTTGTTGTCTGTTTGGAGATTGTTGCTTATTGAGTAGTTTGACAGCTTGAGGGAAAAAAAAATACTTTGGTGGTTTTGACCCGAATGCTCCAGATTGTATGGGTATGAACATGCCATGGGAGGGAAAGGGACCCGTCCCGATGTTGTCGACCTCAATCCCTTGGACAGGCTCATTATTTTTGTAATATTATAGTATGCTAAAGGTATGTCATTATTTACTTACCCTCAAGTAATCACTTTTTTTTATTTTTATTTTTTGTGGAACACAACAAGAGATGTAAGGTAGAATGTTAGCCTCAGTCACCATTCACTGTCATTGTATGGAAAATAGATGCAATGAAAGTGCAGCCACAAGACATAAACATTGCACATGTTAACAAGATTATAGTGTGACAAAATTGCTTATTAAACTTATGTGTAAAGCAACAGTATATCCAATATTAAAGCAATATCACATGAGTAAGAGTTCTGTATTTGCAGCTATCAACACGGCTGATATCCCTTCTCAAGAAAAGATTGCCAAACTCATGCGAGTCATGAAGGGTATTGTTTAAATTCACTGCATGTTATTCTCCGTACAATTCTTAATTAATCAAGACGAAATATAGCTACATCACTAGAATGGCGAAATCTCCAGCTTTGATATTTCACCACTGTATTATGATAGAAATGTTACAGTGAGAGTAATTCCTTAATTTACATCATGAGTACACATCTGACATGCAAAATCAAAACCAGAATTACAGACACACACATGTAATAAAGACATACATGCCTATTAAAGCGAGCTCTTGTTTTTGTGTCATTGCGAGGCTTTAGCAAACAACGCCCATTAGAAGTTGTAGTCCAAATATGTGTGCATTTAGAGACAATTTTATGGATTCTCATGTTTACTTCCAATTTCTATAGAAAATATTAGATTGTCATTCAGGGGGAGATTCACTGAGAATGAGGACATTAGAGAATGAGTGTGGAAAGGAATAACAATGACTTCATTTAAATACTCAAGACGCAGTGCAATTTCAGTGCTGATTGCCCCTGCTAAAATAGATTAAGGGTGGTTAGTGAATAAGATGCATTTTCTTGCGCTGAAATTCCATGCGCAAAAGTGGCAAAACGATTTAATGCGTTTATCCGCATTCTGCACACTGTGGGCATGTAATTTGCAGAAGCTCCCACTTTAAATTTTTTAGTCCCTAGAATTGCCTTTGATGACATAATGCTGGTAAACCCTCTAATCTGGTAAATGTCCTAACTCCAATAAATCCCTGATTTTATGACATTATATTTATGACTCATGTTAACACATATAATGTTTAGTCTTGTGGCTATTCTTTTGAAACAGTGTATTTAAATATGAGAGATGAGTCAATTTATTTTTTTTGTGTTAATTTTGTGGTTAACATTATGCCATTGCTGTTGATTGAGTTTAACTTGTATCACATTCTGTATCACATACTCTATGCACTTAAACCCCATTTTAAGCTCCCTTTCAGCAATTCTGTGCAGTGGCTCTGAGGGCAATGTATCGAGGCTGTGCTCAGCTTGCCTGCAGGATTTAAAAAGAGCATGGCTGCTGTCCAGTAGCAGCAAGTGAAGGGATTGGCTGAACACCTGAACTCAGGGAGCCAGGGGAGGGGCTTACGTGATTCAACTGGAATCAAACCCCCTTCACCTGCATCCAACTGGAGAAAAACCATTATAGCTGCCTCAGGCTGAAAGCAACTGGGAACATTTCCCAGTCATTTTATCCCTTTCATTTTTTCCAAGGCATAAAATTAGATTTAGAGGATTAGGTCTCAAGTTTCCTAAGCCTTCATATTCAGATTTCACTTACTGTATTGACAGTACGAGAGTATCATATGAGATAAATATGAGCAGATGTGTGTGAGTGCGATATAAACGGATTGCCGTTGTAAACAGGCAGGTATTACAAGAACATTGTGGCTATCCCTTACATGAGGCAAAGACAAATTTTAGGCCAAAAGCAATATTTACACCCTACAGATTCCTTTGAGAATCGTTACTGTTTATTGTGCATGTTGGTGAAAAGCCCAGTCAGATTCACAATGCTGACAGAGGCCATTCAGTTACATATTTTTTTCTGACTACTCAGTGCCTCATATTTACGCCACAAACTTGGCACAAGCCACATCGAGGCAATATGTGGGCAGTCCTCAAGCGACATCTTAGGATGAAGTCTGTATGGAACTATGTATGCGATGCAGTGCCAGTCAAATCACCTCAATTACTCTGTAGATTGCCATGGCATGCTCGATTGGTTGGGCATGGAGTCAAGCTATTATTGCACATGTGGTGGGACAATTAATCTCTTACATTGCTGAGGAGAACTGCTAATTCTGGTGAGACCCAATAAGAGTTGGGTGTCTTACTGAAATCTGTCCGATTTTTATACTATTTTGTTGTAATACGAGTGTTTTGTGTCATTGTCATTTTTGGGTTCATGTACTACATTGTCCAACAAAGATCTGTGATGATAAAACAGATGCATTCTGATGAGGAGAGTTGTTCTGAAGTATAAAGGGATATTACACCCAAAAATGACATCTGCCATAATGCATTCACCCTCATGTTGTTCCAAACCCACATGACTTTTCTTTCTTCCATGGAATGGATCAAATGTTAAAGAAATAGTTCACCCAATAATGAAAATTTGCTGATAATTTGCTCACCCTCAGGCAATCCAAGATGTTTCAATCTTCATCAATGCAGCATTTTAGGATTTCATTTCTGGCCTCCTCCTTTAAACAATGCAAATGGATGTACTCCATTTTTTTGACAGTCCAAAATGCATATTTAGGGTGCATCAAAATAAACCACACGAATCCGGTCGATAAATAAAGTTCTGTCTGAAACCAAACGATTGATAATTTTTATTAGAAACAAAACAATGCTTATATACTTTTTAACTACAAATGTTCAGTTCCGCACATCTCTGTGAGGCACGCTCATGAAAGGGATGATGTAAGCTCGTTGGTAAGGTCACACATCATGTGGAGGAGGAGGCGGTGAGCACGTCATTGTTTACAAGAGAAACTTGCAAAGACCAAGCACCATTCACAGTCATTGCCACAGTGTTTAAACTATTTGAGAAAACTCAACCTAAGAATGGCTTACTGTGGCAGGGTGGAGGGTGGGCCGGGTCGTGATTCCACACACCCAGCCCCTAATTAGGCTGAGTAAGCCTGAGAGCGGTAAGGACATCCAGAGATGGCAGTGCAACACTTACATATAGCTAGACAAAATGTTGGCCTCAGTCACCATTCACTTTCATTAAAGGCTGTTTCTTCTGCTTTTTTCCTTGTCTTTATTTGAAGTTTTTAATAAAACTGAATTGCATTAATCACATATTTTTGGTTCTTTTCAAATGTACAGATTTTACTGTTTTAGCCTTGTCCCAAACCAAGACAATCAGTATTAAACTAGGACAATCCATTATAAAAATACAAATAGTTAAATGTTTTGAACTATGGTAATCTAACAAAGATTAAAAGAAACAGAACCCCTTTCAGTAATTATAGTGTGAAAATATTTTTGTAATATTAAAAAATAAAAAAAATTATGCAGTCCACTGTGTTGGTGTTACAACAATTACAACAAAAACAATTTTGCCCCTAATAATAATAATAATAAAAAAGTGTACTTGTTAACCAAGTCAACAAATGACTCAATAAAGAGCATGCTTGAGATGAAAAATGAGACAAGTTATGTTTAAAGAAATATTCGAAAACGATGACACATTTGTTGTCAAGTGACGTAGTCTTGTGATCCATTCAACCCAAAACATTCAAGATGGCGTGCCTGGTTGTGTCTGCTATCCACTTTAATAGCATTTTCAAAGATGTTTTGTACAACTCTTAAATTGCATGCATTCAAAGGTGAATGATGTTTACTCAGAATTACCTGAACACAAGAAAAATTGAATTTCAGACCATACATGCAAATGATGCAGGGCCAAGCTTCTTATGTTTTTTCTGCATGTGCGGTAAGGGGATTTAAATGTTTTCAGACATTTCAGTGTGGATGAGCAACTTTTGGAAAAAGTTTAATAAAGAAAATGCCATTTTCAAATTTCAAAACAATGACTTTCTTGTGATAAACGGTATATGATAAAATATTAATACCCTTCAAGGCCCTCCTTTACCTTGTCTGCCATGTAATTTTATATAGAAAAGATATATGATATATATCAAAATATATGAGATTAGACCTGAGCATCTTGACATGATCTCTTGGAAAGAGTATAAACATTACAAAGCAAAGAAAACTTTAATCTTAAATTCATTATGTAAGAACTTCAGCATCCAAGGTTTGGAAATGGTCCAAGCATTTTTTAAAGATAAATATGTCCCGCCATGGACCGTGTCGTGATTTACAGTCTTTTGTTCATTTGCAAAGACTCACAAAATCAAAAATCCCCCAACAAAGCATAACACACCATGGCCCTTTACTAGGACACATCAAGCACTCAAAACATCCTTGCACAAGCACAACCATAAGCTTCAATGATTAAACTCCCTCTCAGAAGAAGTGGAGCGCTAATAAAAGATAAAGCCTTAAGCTATTCCACCAAGGCATTGATGGTCGTCATCTGGCTCCTACGCAACGGAAGTGACCTTTTAAGAGCTGCTTGACAATGCAGAATGGCTGACCTGCGGCGGAATTAGTGCATCCCTGCGGCCGCGGACAGCTTGGCCTCGTCTGAGCACTGCTGCACAAAAGCCCTGCAGAGGGGAACGGTGCTGGTAATCTACCATAAGCTCCAGCGCTGGGGCATTCAGCGACAGACGCAAGGGTCGAGCCACACTCCAGGGGCCGCTTTTGGCCCCTGATCAGACAGGTGAGGGGTCGGCAGGGGCCACGCTGTCCTGTGTACCTTTGCCCTCGCACCAGATGCTGTTTTGCCCTTCGGGGAATCGGTAGCTAGGGAAGGTAGAGAGGAGGTGGTAGGATTGAAAACATTCATCTGGGGGGCTGCTGACATTTTAGAAAATGCTTGAGAGGGATTTACTGAAGGACAGTCCCTGCTTCTCCTGTGGCTGCAACAGGTTTACAAAAGGAAACACAGACAGAGATTAAAACCCCAGCTGGAACACCCAGGAGATGGGGGAAGGTTTAAATCACTACTGACTTTTGCAACTATTCTCATTCCTTCCCCTGCTGTTTATTGAGTAAATTGTTATTAGGTTTGGGAACTGAGAACTGGTTCCTATTCGGAGAAATTCCATTTTTTAAATAAATAAAATTGATTTTAGGTTTGATTGGGTTGATTGGGTTCTGTTGACGGTTTCTGAATGGGCATATATATGCAATGCCTACTAAACATACATAAAGGGTGTTCTCATACCTGGCTCTTTTAAACAATTTATTTCAAAACCTGCGTTTTCTTCCTTAGTTCAGTTAGTTTAGGCATATATGAACATGGCAATCGCACTCGGATCTGCACCAAAACAATCGGTCGGAGATGTAGTCTCGCCTGATTGCAAATTAACTCTGGAGCGGTTCACTTGTGGTGACAAATGCAATCCGACCCAATGGACCAACAAACCAAACAATATCTTTCTAACCATCTCTCTAACCATAAGCATACCTGATGGATCTATGGAGAAGAAATCTGTAGGACAGCACGTCACTATAATTCATAATCAAAACATTGGTGTAGATTTTGGCGACAATATAAAATATAATTGCACTTTTAAAAATGCACTTTAAAATGCATTTCTGAGGTAATTTAAGTGTGATCGTTTCTCTCTTTTGGATAGCAGTAGAACAGACACAGGTAGAATGGCGGAGGCAACTTTGACAAATAAAAATATCTTTACGTGGCTTCACTCTTTCAACTGTTTGTATGTGTGTGTTTGAGCATGTGTATGAGAGAGGGAGGGAGAGAGCTCTGTAACTGTGAGAACAGACCCTTTTCATTGCAGAAATAATGCAAAAGCAACTGATGACAGATCAAAATAACATGAGGTACATTTTACAACTCATATGTATTCGATTGATGGATAATGTTTATTTTCAGTGCAACCTCTGACTGGAATGCGCAATCTGTTCCAATGCGGTGACGTTTTGCATAACCATGACATAAACATTACTCCAAAATTTTTACTGGTTGAAATTTTATTACAGGTATATCATTTTAACTGGTATACAGATGTATGAGCTAAGTCCCGGAACCGTGCACAAACATTCCAACCAATGAGGGGACTGATTGCTCACATGTGACTTCAATTAACAAAGTTTTGGTCTTTTTTTAAATGTTGCCTTGTGAAAGTGAAACGAACCAAGAAGAAAATGCAACATTGTAACAATTTTAGCCTCTGTTTCTGATCAAATCAAATGAGCTACAGGTCTGAAACAACCTAAAAATGTTTACTGCAGTGCCATTCAGCACCAGCGCTGTCACTGAATCTACAGCTTGAAACATACAGTGTGACTAGTGTACTATAGAGACTTAAATCAGTCAGTGCAGTTGCTAGTTTTTAATGTGACAATGTGAAATTAATGATAGGCCTTCACATTGAGTTTTGTTTGTTGCACATTTTTTGTTTTGAGTATTGTTATATAATATAGAGTTAGGGCCAATTATTGCATTGAATTTATGGCTCTAAAAGTTTCTTATATTTCTTATATTTTCCCTGTTGAGGTCTGAAATTATCTCATCATTTGTCAACAGGCTGCTAAGGGCAGTAATAGTGATCGATCGCGTAGTGATTTGATTCAATCCAGGAGGCGAATGACGAATCCCAGTTGCCTCCGCGTCAACCCGCACACCTTATCACGTGGCTTGTTGAGTGCATTGCCACGGAGACATAGCGTGTGTGGAGCCTTCAACTAGCATTCGAACTAGCGAACCATCTTCCCCAGGTGTGGTAGCCAGTGTCTTTTACCACTGAGCTACCCAGGCCCCCATAAAACTGCATTTCTTATTTCAAAATATTTCTTCCTCTGAAGCAAAAATTGTTAACAGAACCAGAATCATTAGGAATTATAGGAATCAAAACCAGGATTGTTAAATTCTTTACTATTTTCATTCCTAATCTAGAACATTTTAATGTAGATACTTTTGATGTGATATCGCCTGATGGAATAAATTGATGGTCATTTTGTTTTATGCGCTTAGTAGGTCAAATGTAATTTTTTAAACAAAAATGTATTTGTATATGAAGAGATGAGACAGATGTGTTCAGCTGTATATGAACATTCATGTCTTCACTATTCTCCCAAACAAAGGCTTGGAACAAATTCAGCCCTACCCTGAACATGGGAATTTGAATACTTCTCCTTTAAGGTGCGGTCACAGTAAACTCTGCTCGATTAATTTCATTCAGTATTCAAAGAAATATATTTTCCCACTGTGTACTAAAGTTAAAGTTTGTTGAAATGAGGATCTAAGTGTAAGATTGACCTCTTTGCTCAATACAAAAAAATACGGCAACACTACAAAAAGTTATATTTGTTAACATAAGTAATGCATTTGTTGAAATACTGTAGGTACTGTATTTTAACATTTAGAATGTATTATTCATTACGTATAATTTTAAATTTTAAAGAGCACCTAGAGCGTGACATCATATTATGTTGCCCATATTCATTGTGTTGTGTGTTTATTGTGCCAATTTCTGCCACAAGTGTCATACTTTTTCACGCTAAATCACTCTGTAGCTTGCTTTGAAAGTCCCTCTTTGCTGGTCTTCTACATAACAAAGGACTTAAACACTCAATAACATGATTATTATTATAACAACCTCGTTTTGGGAATTGGGGAATATCAAGTATGTTACACGTGTTGAGTTAGAATGGCAAGTGAAAAGTTAGGTCAGAGTGCCTCGTGCTTCTCTTGCCTGCACTTCAGCAAAATCCCTTGTTAAACATCTGTTGAGGAGCAGTCCAGGCAAACACACTCAGAGGACACCTGGCTCTTATATATGCTGATTGGCAATCACTCCATGCATTGTCCTTAGCACTACAAACACTCAACATTAAGAGGACAAACCATTAGCAACATGTTAATGAAGAGTGCCATTTACACAAATTAGAGCTGTACTGTGACAGTGAGCATTGACTGTGCTAAATAAGTGTACTAAACATTTATGGATCATTTAAACCCATTCCTTGTTTAGCCCAGGTGCATGGAAATAAACTACAAATATATTTTCATGTGATTCATTTAAGGATGTTTCATCAAATTAGGGAATTTTTTGCCTTGTAAATTTCTAGAGAGTAAAATCCTGTTATAACGGATTTCACTTTCTCACAAGTTTAATCAATTTGTATATTAACAATGTCCAACAGAGTATGTACGGTACATGCATTGTAGTAGATCTATATTTAGATTATTTTTGTAATTTTTTCTGAAAGTCATGGAAAATCACAACACAGTGTCATTTCCACCCGTTTTTTAATAGAATGCTGTGGTGGAAATTAAAGTGAAGGAAATTCTATTTTTAATGTTTTTCAAATAAAATGGCCAAATCCATCTTGCTAAAGCTAGTTTCAGGTATTCTAAATACACACACAATTAAATATTTTCACTTTTGGCAAAATGTATAATAATTTTCTTTTTTTTTTTAATTAAAGCTTATTGGAAGTGATATAAATAAAAGTATTTGTATATGTAAATATATATATATATATATATATATATATATATATATATATATATATATATATATACTGTATATTTACTTGATTGGATTTTTTCGTTTCTCGCAAACTTCACTTGTCTGATATTTTATCTCAAGCATGCTCTTTTGTGACACTTTTGTGAAAAAACCTATTAGGTTTAGTACACTGACTTTTGAAAACCTATTAGGTTAGGTATTTGGTGTAGTGGAAATGACCGCACAACTGTTGGACAATTGTAACTTTTTTTTTTTATAGAAATAGTTTTTACAATAATTATTGAATGGTTTGTTTATTTCACTCTTTGCTTGAATTATCATTATTTTAAACATGTCATAATTTGCATTTTTATAATGGATTTTCATAGTTTAATATTGAAAGGCTGTTTCTGAGACAAGGCAAAGAGTAAAATATTTTCATAAAATTTATTTGAAAAGTAGCAAAAATAAATAATGAACTAAATAAAAAACTGTTAGTTTTATGTATGATGATCACATTGAAAATGTTTTGAACTTTTTTTTCCATGCATTCATCATTTATTTTTGCTACTTTTAAAATGGTCCCGGACTTACTGTATTAAAATAATGAAAATTCATCATTATATAAAAACCCATCTTAAAAAATATTCACTATAGCATTTCTATCAAGCTCATTTTCACCAGAAAATCGTTCTGTGATGCATGTACAGTATGAACACTGTTGGAAATTGTTAGTAGACAAATTAAATACACTAGTTAGAATGTGAATTATGTTTTAAGGGAGTTTATATGCTTTGTTCACAGGTCCAAAGGTGCTCATATTTGAAAAAATGCCCTTATTTGTCTTGATGCACCCATTCGAGCTGAGCATTCGAGCTGAGCATTCGAGCTGAGTGTGCTTGTGAGAGCAAAAGCAGAATGGGGGTTCCTGCTGTGGTTGACTCCATTCACAACGGCTTGATTCTTCCCAGGCAGGAACCCCAAATCAAAGCTCTTTTTCCCAACCGGAGGTGCCCCAGCAGTGGCCCTTGGCTCTTGTCTAGGGAAGGTCACATATACTGTACACATGCAGGGGGATTATGGGATAAAAAAATGCCACTGACAGTGAAATTGCATGATTTTTATTGAGACGCAAAGGGGGAGCAGCTGTGTACGTATAATTCTGGGTATTAATCCCGGGGACAGGGACTAGAGTATAAGAGTGTGTTTTGTGTACAAGTGTGTTTGTATGGAACTACGTGTGTGTGCAAGATTTTTCATCAGCTTTGAACAGTTGATTTTCAGCAGGGATCTGGAAAGGTTTTTAATTAAATAAAATCATCAAATGTGAAATGAAAAGGCTGATAAATGACACACGGCACATAGGTAAGGTCTGGGTTTCTCATTGCTCTGATTGGCTTTGCCGTCAAATGTGAGCCTCAGCTGGGTTGGATTTCTATCAGTTTAAGGCAATATGAGAGCATTGTTGGTGCATCTGATCCCTGTAAAAAAAAAAGAAGCTGTATACTTTAGGGAAGACAAAATCCTTTCTGTAGCATTTATCATCGCTATTCCAGCTTGAGAAAAGTGAGAGCTCCTGGTGTGAATTTCCATAACAGACCACAGATTAGTGGTATCAATAATCATATTTATTTTGGCAACTAAAAATGATTAGATGTGTTAATGACCTCAAGACTAGATTAATGTAATGCACTACTGGTTGGATGTCCTGCAGGTTCAATAAAGAAGCTTCAGCTAATTCAAAATGAACCAAGAAATATGATCATATCAGCCCAATTTTATTGTCACTACATTGGCAACCTGTTAAGTTTCTTATCAATTTTAAAATTTTGCTTTACTTACAATGCTTTAAATGGTTTAGCTCCTCAGTACTTTATCTATACTTAGCTGTAATCCATCAAGTTCTTCATGATTGCAAAATTCGGCCTGTTGATAGTACCTAGAATATCCAAATCCACAAAAGGAGATAGTTCCTTTTGCTATTTGGCTCCTAAACTATGGAACAGCCTTCTTAACATTGTTCGGTACTCAGACACACTCTCTCAGTTTAAATCAAGACTGAAGACTTATCTCTTCAGCCAGGCATACACTTAATTTATCCCTTAACCCATATTTACGCTGCATTTGTCAGCTTGAACCGGAAACACTTCATATTCTATAACTCTGCTTTAAAGTGAATGGCATCTACACTAATTTTGTTCTATTGATCTCCCTGTCTCATCCTTGTGATAGATATCCCAAGGTTACCAGAGCCTGCCAGATCCAGCTCTGGTCCAGACCGATGTTCGACTATCAAAGCTTTATGTGTCACTGAGCGATGACAACTAACTGAGGTCTGTGCCAACCACACAGCAAAGGGTCACTTCGATGATGATTGTCTGCATCAGTTCAATATATTCTGAGTTATTTCAAAGTGGATGAACTGCTGCCAACTCCAACCATACAAAAAGGGATCCTTCACCAGCCATTGCCTGTTCCTCGGACTTAGGATGGACTTCATCGGAAATGAACTGTCTCAAGCTTCCAGCCGCACTGCAAGGCACACCTCAATGACCTCTGCCAGTATCATCTAGATCAAAGTATGTACTACATTATCTTTAAATGGAAATTCATAGACAATAATTTAATGCCAACTAATGCCTTCATCAGCCAAATAAAAAAAGGCACTGCATCTATGTGCACTTCCACAGTAAATATCGGATGGATTTCAAAGACACTTAATCATTAATCTTACAGTTCAATCATTTAGTTTTAAACATTGCCCACCAACATCTACTCAGTTTACTTAGATAATTAATGACTTGATTTACACGTAAATAACTAATATTGGCGTTATATTCATGTTGTATAGCCAGAGGTATACTGGCTCCCCCAGCTGAGCCTGGTTTCTTCCAAGGTTTTTTTTTTCATCATTAACTAACTATGGAGTTTTGGGTTCCTTGCCACAGTAGCCTTTGGCTTGCTTGCTTACTGGGGGCCTAAAGACAAATACATTTTAGCGCATGATTTTCAATCACATTTTTCATTTAAAATGAGGACTTAAAGACATGACAGACATTTCAGCATAATTTTCTGTTACAATAAGAATTATGTTATATGACTTGACTTGACCTGATGACTTGACATGCAATAGATTTTTAACTTGTAGGCAAACTGACCAAGATCTAACACTATAGAACATCATACAAGATGAAAGGCCTGTCTCGTCCTGCATCCCTATCCTGTTCAGGCTTGTGGGACATAATTTATCCCATATGGGACATTCTTAAAGTTGAAGAGTGAATGTCTGAGCTTGATCCAGCCCTGGAAAGCATAAGAGAGGCAGGTGACAGGCAAACATGCTCCACAAATGCCACCAGGGCTGCAGGAGCCGAATCATCTCTGGAGGCAGAATTGGCTCATCCAAGCACTGCAGAGCGGCAAGGCTTTAATACATATTATTCACAAAGAGCATGATTGATAATGCAAATGTGTCCAGCTGCTAGGGTTGGCAGGCGGAGCGGGTTAGCAGCACTGCTCCCGGTGTTTCACCTCAAATCTCAGAGCCGCATTAGATCTGTGTCCCCTGACACTGCAGCAACGTGTGGGAAGACCTCTGTCTTCTGTTGATGCTTTCTCACAGATGCTTGTTTGTGTCCTTACTTACAATCAGTGATCCGTATGGTACTGAGAGGTCCACTGGGAAAATGATATGTGCGATGGCTTTGTTTTTGTCTATCAAAATGCCCGTCAATAAAACAGGATAGATCTGAGTATGCCAGAAAACTGAGTGCCATGCTTAGTGGGACAGCACCCTCTTGTGAACACTCTTCTAAAACCAGTTCAGTGGGCAATGCAGTTTTCTTTTAGATTCTCATTCTCCATTGATTTCTTATTGGAAACTTTATTTAAAATAATACCAAAAAAAAGACAAAACAAGCAAGAGACTGTAAACAAAAAAACAAAGCAAAAAATCGTATATGCACTTATGGCAAATGTTGTAAATTCATAAATTCTGAGATTTTGTGGTCAGTTGTTTTCTTTATTGAACTTGATTCATAATACATTAATTTAATAAAATTACAAATACATGTGTAATATCTAGCTTATTTAATATCTACTGAAGTTAAATATCAGATAAACAGTGGCAGTGCAAGCTACATAGAGATTTCTATATAAAAGGTTTACAACCACTCCAGTCTTGAGCCAATCACAGGTCACCCCCCCCCCCCCCCCCCCCCCCCCCCCCAACATTTTTAATCTGTCATCATTTACTCACCTTCTTGCTGTTCCAAACCCAAATTGACTCCTTCCAAAAACACACAAAAAAAGGGAGAGCATAATTTTAGCATCAGTTGACTTTCATTGCATATTTTTTATATTCAATGGAAGTGAATGGTGACTGAGGATAACATTCTCCTTTAGTGTTGCATGGAAGAATATAAATTGTATGGGATTGAAACAACAAGAGTGTGAGTAAATAATGACAGAATTTTAGTGTGTCATCCTTTAAAAGTTTATCAGTTTAGTGGTCCTCAAGCAGGATGACTGAAATAAGAGGAAATTGCAATAAAAAAATAAAAATATGCTCATTTGTTTTGGTTCAGTTATCAGTGAAAATATATAATTTTTTTAATTGAACCGTATATAAATTAAAATGGTAATGATAAATTGTTTACTTTCACAGCTTGTCTCCCTTCTTAAAGAAATGTGACTATAAGAATAGAAAACTCATAATTAAATTTAAGGTAACTTGAATAAATAAAACCATCTATTTGATCAAAGTATAATTTTCAGGGAACATGTTGTCCTTTTAGAGGTTTACCGTAGAAATCTGCCCCTCCTCTGCACTCCTTTTCAGATGCTGCTTCACAGAAATAAAAACATGCATTTTTTAAAAGTCAGAGTATATGCATTGTTTTAAATAAAGTATAAAACAATGCACATACTGCTCAAAATTAAGACAAAAACTACTTGGACACTTATATATATATATATATATATAAAATGTTTCCCCTTATATTTTCTTAAGTAACCTTCAATATCTTTTCATAATGTCAGACACTTTTTCAGGAAATCAGTTTTCAAAAATAATATTTTATGTACAGTTACAACAAAGAAATATATTACAAAAAGCTTCATAGAAAAGATGTTTTACTGTTTTGTTAAACCATATCCCAAATAAACAAAAAGAGTAAAATAATTGGTAAGACATAAGAATGAATGAAGCATTAAACAAAAGATAACTGTATTTCACATGGTATTTGCAGATTGTTTACATTATGCCACAATAACACTCTGCTGCATTTTTTTTTGTTGCCGCATGGACTTTGCTCTCACAAATTTAAAAGCTCACTTTCCACACACATAGTGGACTAACTGAACAAAATGGCCTCATTTTACCAAAAAAAAAACTGAAACATATTATAAACATATGGCATTTGTTTATAATGTTGAACGTTTATTTTTTCTCTTTTATTTCTTAAATTTGGAAGCATGTAATTTTGGTTCTGTTTGCTCTACATCAATGCAAAAAGTCGTATTTCATTCCACTGATGGCAGCGGGTACAAGAAAAACATATTTTTCCTCTATCACAGGGGTGCCCAAACTTTTTTATATAATTTTCCTTTAAATAATTCATTACAATCTACTCATGTCAGTTTGGAACTCTGATATTGAAAAACAAGCAATGGAGAAAAATAAATAAATATTGCAATAGTGATATCATAACGATAACTGATTTACACCGAAGCAGGGAAGCAGCATACCATCAACATACCCTCACTTGACACTTTATTAGGAACACTATGGTCCTAAAGAAGTGCCCGACAAGGTCTTTTGCTGTTGTAGCCCATCTACCTCAAGGTTTGAAATGTTATGATTCTATTGTTCTATTCTATATGTTGAGATGCTATTCTGCTCACTACAATTTTACAGAGTGTTAAATGAGTTACCATAGCCTTTCTTTCAGCTCAAACCAGTCTGGCCATTCTCCATTGTCCTCTCTCATCAGCAAAGCATTTCCGTCTGCAGAAATTCTGCTCAATGGATGTTATTAGTTTTTGGTATCATTCTGAGTAAACTCTAGAGATTGTTGTGAGTGAAAATCCCAGGAGATTAGCGGTTACAGAAACCAACAATCATGCCACAGTTGAAATCAATGAGATAATTTTTTCCCCCTTCATATCTATATGATTTTATGCATTGAACTCCTGCCACACAATTGGCTGATTAGATAATCCCATGAATAAGTAGGTATACAGGTGTTCATAATAAAGTGCTCAGTGAGTGTTTTTTTCCATCTTAAATTAAAACTTACAGTACATTAATGTGAGCAGTGTCACTGAGAAGAAGTGGCTAGCTAAGAAGGGCAGTAACAACTGAATGCAAGTCTCATATTCCACAAAGTGTTCATCTGTCAGATCTGAACCTCACCAAAAACACATGCAGTAATGTCCTTTATCAGTTCATCCTCGATATATTTTTCGATATCGCTTCACATCTCCTTGTTGCAGTGTTTCTTGACAACTGAAATTTTTTTATTGCAGCAATGATTTCTTTTTTGGATTTAAAATCTCCAAAGTGTGAATCTGCCACCTCAGCAAAGGCCTCTATGATAACCTTTCCATCACTCAATTATTTTTTGTGATTAGCCAAGAAACGGGATGATGCGATGGTCACTGCTTTCATTTAATAACAACTTTAGCTCCTTTACCTTTCTTTTCTGTAACTCCCTTGTAAAATTCCAGGAGATCAGCTGTTTTGAGAAATTTGAGAAATAATCAAACCAGCCAAACAATCATCCATGCGATAATCTAGTCAGCCAATCATGAGGCAGCAGTGCAGTGTATAAAATCACACAGATACGGGTCAGGAGCTTCAATATTTACATCAACCATCAGAATGGTGAAAAAAATGTATTTCAGTGATTTGGACCATGGCTTGATTGTTGTTGTCAGATGTGCTGGTTTGAGTATTTCTTTAACTGCTGATCTCCAGGGATTTTCACACACACAGCAGTCTCTAGAATTTATTCTGAATGGTGCCAAAAACAAAAAAACATCCACTGAGTGGCAGTTCTGTGGATGGAAACACCTTGTTGATGAGAGAGGTCAACGGAGAATGGCCAGACTAGTTCGAACTGACACAGTCTACGGTAACTCAGAAAACCCAAGAAAACTTTGTTTGAGCCTTGTTTTGGTCCAGCTAAAGAGAGTTTAAAAAAGTTCAGATCCAGTGAGAGTCTGTTCAGTCTCTCTGGATGATAAATGGATAAGTATATGGCGGTCATGCGTCAACAAAAAATCTCTTATGCTCCCTCATTTGTCTATTTTCTAAGACTATTTTCTTTGTTATATCAAAGAACAAAGGTTTAGTTCTGAGTGGGGTTTTGGGGGAAGGTTTTTCCTTCAGCTGAGAGGGTTAAAATCGTCTAGGTTACGGATGTAACCTCCATTCCCTGATGGAGGGAACGAGACGTTGTGTCGAAGAAGCGACACTAGGGGCCTCTCTTGAGAGCCTTTTACATCTCTGATCTATGAGAAAAGGCCAATAAGAAATTGGCAGACAGAATTTGCTTGTCCCGCCCCCGAACATACGGGTATAAAGGGAGGGAAATGCATCTGTTTCATTCAGGATTTTTCTGAGGAGCCGACAATGAGGTTCGGCCACAACAGTGGCTTGGTTTAGCGATGTGGCCAGGAGGACACAATGTCTCGTTTCCTCCATCATGGAACGGAGGTTACATCTGTAACCTAGATGTTCCCCGTCTGTCGCTCACTTCAACATTGTGTTGAAGAAGCGACACTAGGGGTCCAATTTAAATCACGCCATGCGCTGTACGTATACTGCTGACACAGGAGCGGGCAGGTATTTTAGGTGCCGAAGCGACCGGCTGTGTCAGACTGCACATACTCATCCCCAACGCCTCATAAAATCGTCAAAGCCTTCTGGTTCTTTACCCCCGACAGGGGGGAACAAGGCGACATGCCAAGCATGGGAGCAGGCCGCGCCAGCCATGCCTTTTCTCTCTCTATGTTTTTCTCATAGAGTTAAAGCGCCTGGGGCCATCTTAAGGCTATCATTATGCATCAGGGATGGCGATCTTTCCCAGTTCCTATACTATCAGGGGGAAAAAACCCTGCGGAGACTACCCCTGCCCAGACTGGGGGAGGTAAAGAGTGGTGAAATACATCACATGGGCTTTTAGGTCACATGTCGAAAGTGGCGCGGTGGTAGATCCTGCCTCATTGGGAGAGAGGAGTTGCTGCAGACACGGCGACCAGGGGGCAGTGGGAACTGCCCAAGGGAGACGCGGGTCCGCTCGCAAGGGGACTGTTCGACGGGCGAGTTGTGACATGTGGCAGGAGTGTACTCCGCCTTTGCGATTTATGTACGCTATCGTGGTGGTGCTGTCTGATCGGATCAAGACGTGCTTGCCCTGAAGCCTCCGCAGGGCAAGAAGTACAGCCAACAACTCTAGGCAATTGATGTGCCAGCACAGCGAGGGGCCTTTTCCGTGGTCTGCGGCTGCGTGCTCGTTGCACACGGAGCCTCAATCCAGCTTGGAGGCATCTGTGGTGACCAGGATGCGTCGGGACACCTGCTGCAAAGGGACTCCCATCTGTAAAAAGCAGAGGTCTGTCCAGGGTTTGGAATTTTGGCGGCAGGCGGGGGTGATCAATACACGGTGCATGCCACAGCACCATTCTCGTCTCGGGACTTGATTCTGGAGCCAGTACTGAAGCGGTCTCATATGCATCAACATCAGTGGTGCGACTGCCGTGGAGGACGCCATATACCCCAGGAACCTTTGGGAATGTTTTAGGAGGACCGATGTGCCCTGACCTTAACAAGGTGAGGCATTTCAGCACTGACTGCATGCACTGACATTGAGCACTAGCTCTTTTCCCAATTGACCTGAAGCCCTAAACGACTGAGGTTGGGCCAGGATGAGCCAGTCGTCGAGGAAGTTGAGTATGCGAATGCCCTGCGGGGCAAGGGCTGCCTCTGCGACATTCGTAAAGACATGAGGGGACAGGGACACGCTGAAGGCCGTCGAATGCGAGCCGTAGAAAAGGTCGACGTCGAGGCAAGATTGAGACGTGGAAGTACGCGTCCTTCAGGTCTACCACTGTGAACAAAACTAGATGCCGGACACAAGTTAGGATGTGTCTTGCATGAGCATTTTGAATGGGAGTTTGTGCAAGGCCCGGTTAAAAACTCCCATGTCCAAGATCGGTCATAAGCCGCCGCCTTTCTTGGGTACGATGAAGTAAGGGCTGTAGAGACCCTTCTTCATCTTGGCTGGAGGGACAGGCTCTATCGTGTCTTTGAGTAAGATGTGATTTCCACACGCAGGGATTCGGCATGCTTGCCATGTACTGCGGTAAAGCGGACACCCGCGAAGGGGGACGGGGGCCTGGCAAACTGAATTGCATAACCGAGTCGGATGGTCTGGGCCAGCCAGCGTGACAGGTTGGGAAGTGAAAATCACACATCCAAACTCCGTGCTAGGGGCACTAAGGGGACTATTTCTGGTGCTGAGAGAAGATTAAGGGTTAATGACTGAGGAGGAGGTCCCATGGAGGAGTCCTCTGGACTCGTCAGAAACGGCCGGCCGGGGAACAGTCGTGGGGCTGGAGGCGAGAGGTCTGCATCCAACGTGCCAGGACTGTTGAGATGTGGTGGCAGAGTGCCGTGAGAACGGCATTTGCAGGCCAGGTGACCCAGAGAAAGAGGAAATTGCTCTATTATTGAAAATGTGCAGAAAAACCTTTAACTGAAGGTTCTCTTCCCGGCCCTCCACCGGGGGACGGAGTGGTCTGCTTACCAGCTCCGGAGCAAACGTCTCGGTCTCTGGGTCTTCTGTCTCAGGACAGCTTGGGAGCCTTCCGTGTCCTCGAAGGGGTTCGTGAGACGGGGGCCATGTGCTTCCTGCGGGGTGCTCAATGCTGGGGCTGAGAGTTGGGCCCGGGTTGAGGCGGAGCTGCACATTTCTTGGAAGACACAGGGGGATGCCCTCGGCGGGCAGACAGAACACGGCCAGAACACGGTCAGTGCGACGGGGCATGATGTGAGAGATGGCCTCCATCCGCTTCTTCACCACTGAGGACTGCTGGGCGGACCGAGCTATTCTGACATCTGCGCGTCAGTCTCAGACAGGGCGAGCAAACCCAAATGTGGCGGCCCAGGCGAGTCATCGCCATCAGATGACGCTGTGACGCTCTCTGATGCAACGGCGATGTCGACATCCAATTTCGGGGACTCGAGGGAGAATGCCGGCTGGCCACGGGCCGAGCTGCACTCACCCCAACCTCGGACGGAAGCAAGCAAGCGTGCCGGGGGGCGGGTGGTTCGCGGGGATTTACCCAGCAAAACCGAGCCCGTCATTATCCCAAAATCGCCTTCATTGCCAGGGGCGCCAGCCCCAATCCCGTAGAAAAGTGGCGAGGCACGGGGGGCGGCTGAAGTGGCTTGCTCTCGTGAAGAAAGAAACCTGCGACCGCAATGCTGCCATGGCTATGTTCTCGCACTGAGCACATGAACCATTCATAAAACGCTGCCTGCGTGTGATCGCAGCCCAGGCAAGCGAGGCAACTTTTATGACCGTCAGAAGTGGAAAGACATCTTTAAAAAGACGCATCCTGAAAAGGACGTTCAACGCCTTTTAAGAAAACATTTTCTTTTAAAAGCGTCGTCGAAGCGCCCAGGGGCAAAGCTGCACTGCTGTGCAGATAAGGAGAAAGCCGCTGATATGCACCGTAGATCCAACAGCATACTCTCTTAGAGATGAGAGGAACAGTTTTTGTGAATCGCAGCTCGCTGCTCACACAACCGGTCGGCTCTGAAGAAAATTTCTGAATGAAACAGATGCATTTCCCTCCCTTTATACCCATATGTCCGGAGGTGGGACATGCAAATTCTGTCTGCCAATTTCTCATTGGCCTTTTCTCATAGATCAGAGACGCAAAAGGCTCTCAAGAGAGACCCCTAGTGTCGCTTCTTCGACACAACGTCGAAGTGAATGACAGACGGGGAACATTATTTTGTTCTAGAAGACAGTTGACACTCAGTAAAGCAGCTTTTATGGACTCTTTTCAGGCCTCTTCAGCTCATTTATGCCCGGTTTTGATAGACTTCTGGGCGTCAGCAGGGAAAAGTCTTTAATTTATGACGCTGAGGAATTTCGGGGGACACTCTATATAATTTCTCTTACTCATCTTCTGTTTCAAGCCCCTCAGAGCATACACCGGGCAGAAAATACAATTATTACAATATGTAGGAAATTTACCCTTTAATATTTGTGGCACGGTGGAGGGCGGGACCGGTGCGTGATTACGCACGCCCTGTCCCGTATTAGGCTAATTAAGCCATCAAGAGGGATAAAGGCCACTCGCAGATGGCGATCGAGAGAGAGAGCTGCCAGTCCAGTGTTGGAAATAGAGAGACTGAGCCAAGTTATTAGATTATCAGTTAAAAGAGTTTATGTTTAGCACTTACACGTTTTTGCACTACTCCTGTCTGTTTGCAACCCTTAATTAAAGAGCCTACCTTTGTGTCGAACCCTGTTCCCGTGTCTTCCCTCCTGTGAAGTCTTTACACTGGTACCGAAACCCGGGAAGGAAGAGGGATACGCCGTAGCGGAGTTCTCACCACTACTCCAACGAAGCAGCCGCGGCCATCTCCTGGGGGATGAGGAGCCCAGCCGCCTGGACGCGGAGGAACGGCCGCCGACCGCGATGGGAGAAGGGGCTCCTAGCCGACCGCCTGGAGCGGTCAGGGCTGCTGCCAGGGGCGGAGGATGCCCCTACCAGCCGCTGAAACGCAGAGGGGTCGAGGGAAGACCGCCGTCCGCGAGCGGGGAGGGGATCGCGACCGGCCGCCTGGAGCGGGAGAACCGCTGCCAGGGCGGGGGAGTCCCCTTCGGCTCCCCGAGAAAGTGGCGGGGCGTTCCGTCCGCCAGGGGCTGGAGGACTGCCTCGGATCCGCCTGGAGAGGCGCGGCTGTCGTGTGGTAGAGGGTGGAGGAGTGGCTGAGGAACGAGCTACGGCATATCAGAGAACCGGTAAGTTAGGTGTTTTTTTTTTTATTTTTATTAATCTCTCTCTCCTCTCTCTCTCGCTGCTGCTCTGCGTTGGCCTTTTCCCTCTTTTTTAAATTATGGTGTTTGTGGGAGGGGAGGTACTGCCCAGTGCAGGAACCCTCCCCCCCATTTTTAATTGTTGTTTTTTTTTGTTGTTGTTTCCCTCCTCTTGCCCCCTCCCTCATCCAGGTTGATAGGGATGACCTGCCGGCAGACCGCGCGGGAGGCACCCCCCCCCGGGGATGTACTTCAGGCCGGGGCCCCCAGCCTGAAAGAACGGGGGAGGAATGTGGCACGGTGGAGGGCGGGACCGGGGCGTGATTACGCACGCCCGGTCCTGTATTAGGCTAATCAAGCCACCAAGAGGGTTAAAGGCCGAACGCAGACGATGTGCGTGAGAGAGAGATTGTTCACGGACATGTCCGTCGTCCTATGTGTTTGTCTTTTGAGTTTTCCATTAAACCTATTATTTATATGTCAAGCCGGTTTCTCGCCTCTTCCTAGCCCGTGACCTTGAACTTCTTTACAATATTTTTGACAAACCATATTGTGATCAACTGACAAGGATAACGTGATCGACTGGTAGACTGAGATCTACCTGTTGGGCACAGCTGTCTATCTATCACCTTCCACAGACCTGAAATGTACGTTGTGCTCTAAGACTCTCCCACCATAAACATCAAGCCTATTTTGTATCAGATACATGTTCCCCACTATTTCATAAAATATATTGGACTCTGAGTGGACTATAAGCTCAATCTACATGTCATTTGAAAGCTGAAATATAACTATTTTTGATAACATATTTTGCTGGTGATTTGATTTTTCTGAGGACTGCAATTTTTGCTCTGGACATCTGAGATATACAGTGCATCCAGAAAGTATTCACAGCACTTCCTTTTTCAACATTTTGTTATGCTACAGCCTTATTCCAAAATAGATTACATTCATTATTTTTGCCATGACACTCAAAATTGAGCTCAGGTGCATCCTGTTTCCACTGATCATCCTTGAGATGCTTCTACAACTTGATTGGAGTCCACCTGTGGTAAATTCAGTGTATTGGAGATGATTTGGAAAGGCACACAACTGTCTATATTAGGTCCCACAGTTAACAGTGCATGTCAGAGCACAAACCAAGCCATGAAGTAAGGAATTGTCTTTAGACCTCCGAGACAGGATTGTATCAAGGCACAGATCTTGGGAAGGGTACAGAAAAATTTCTGCAGCATTCAGTAGCTTCCATCATCCGTAAATGAAATAAGTTTTGAACCACCAGGACTCTTCCTAGAGCTGGCCACCTGGCCAAACTGAGCGATCAGGGAGAAGGGCCTTAATCAGGGAGGTGACCAAGAACCCGATGGTCACTGACAGAGCTCCAGCGTTTCTCTGTGGAGAGAGTAGAACCTTCCAGAAGAACAACAATCTCTGCAGCATTCCACCAATCAGGCCTGTATGGTAGAGTGGCCAGAGGGAAGCCACTCCTCAGTTAAAGGCACATGACAACCCGCCTGGAGTTTGTCAAAAGGCACCTGAAGGACTCTCAGTCCATGAGAAATAAAATTTTCCGGTCTGATGAAACAAAGAACACTTTGGCCTGAATGGCAAGCATCATCACTGCTCATCACCTGGCCAATACCATCCCTACAGTGAAGCATGGTGGTGGCAGCATCATGCTGTGGGAATGTTTTTCAGTGGCAGGAACTGGGAGACAATCAGGATTGAGAGAAAGATGAATGCAGCAATGTACAGAGACATCCTTGATGAAAACCTGCTCCAGAGCGCTCTGGACCTCAGACTGGGGCGAAGGTTCATCTTCCAACAGGACAACGACCCTAAGCACACGGACAAGATAAGAGGACCCAAAAATAGGTGTGCCAAGCTTGTAGCATCATACACAAAAACACTTGAGACTGTAACTGATGCCAACGGTGCTTCAACAAAGTATTGAGAAAAAAATACTTATGTACATGTGATTTTTTTATTTTATTTATTTGTAATAAATTTGCAAAGATTTCAAACAAACTTCTTTCACATTGTCATTATGGGGTATTGTTTGTAGAATTGTGAGGAAAATAATGAATTTAATCCATTTGGGAATAAAGCTGAAACATAACAAAATGTGGAAAAAGTAAAGCGCTGTGAATACTTTCCGGAAACACTGTAACATTGGATAATTTTACCAAGAATGCTCACAGACAAGCCTTTTTTTTTTTTTTTAAGAAAATAGCCTAAGGTAAGAGCTGATTTGGAGTTTATGGTAACTTGGGCTTAAAGAAGCAGTGATTGGAGCAGACATGAGACGGTTTCCTTAGTTATTTTAAAGAGATCATATTTCATTTCATGATTCTTTTGATAAACATTCAAATTATTGTGTTAGGACAACAAAATGAGCTGTACAGTTACATTCCTGAGAACTAGAGCTTTCGTTTGATATGTGACTTGTCTAAGTTTATCATGCTTTATTTTTTTTGTATTTTTTTATGTAACATAAATGCAAAGTGACTGTATTCTAAGAACAGTTCAGATTCTAAACTTTCAAATGGTACCATTCAGTATGAGTGACGTATGTATCAGGGGACTTTTACAATTTAAGCACACACACCCATGAGGTTAATAAGTTAAATATCTGATAAATGGGGTGGGGGTAGCTTAATGGTTCATTATTTTTGGGTGCTAAAATCACAATCCTGCTTTGTCACTATAGTGCCCTTGACAAGGCATTTAAACTCAAGTAGCTCAGAGTGGGCCGTCCCTGCACTTAGCTTGCTGTAATCATCCTGAATTAAAAGCACTGGCTTAATAGCAAGTAGAAATATATGTTTAAGTACAAACAAATCTATAAGCCATATAAGTACAATATAGCAAGTTCCCCGTCTGTCGCTCACTTCGGTGTTGTGTCGAAGAAGCGACACTAGGGGTCTCTCTTGAGTGCCGAATATGCCTCTGATCTATGAAAAAAGGCCACTGAGAGTTGGTGAACAGTATTTGCATACCCCGCCCCCGGACATACGGGTATAAAGGCGAGGGAAATATGCACGTTCATTCAGAAATTTTCTTCGGAGCCGATGGTCGTGTATGCAGCCAGCTGCGAGTGACACACCAGTTTTCCTGCTTCTATCCTCTGACGCTCTGTTTTGCTGTTGGATTTACGGCGCACTTCAGCGGCTTTCTCCTTCTCTGCATGGCGTGCAGTTTGCCCCTGGGCGCTTCGACAGTGCAGAGGATTTGAAAGAGTTTTATAAAGAGCAATTTTCTTTGTAAAAGAGTTTATTTCTCTAAGAGCAATACACAGTGGCATTGAACGTCCTTTTCAGGACGCGTCTTTTTAAAGATGCCATTCCACCCCTGTGTAGTTCCTGGATGCGGTAGAGTGCTCTCCGCTTCAGACGGCCACAGGTGTTGTCTCGTGTGTCTGGGCACCGATCACACCGAGGCAGCGTTTGTGGATGGTTCATGCTTTCACTGCGAGAGCATGACCATGGCAACTTTGCGATTGCGGCTCACTTTCAACAGAAAGCACGCCACTCCAGCCGCCATGTCGCTCCTTCTTCCCACGGGATTGAGGACGATGCGGCTGGCGATGGAGGGCGTCCCCCTACGGCCAAGAAACCTGCTCCACCTCAACCTGGGCCCAGCTCTCAGCCCCAGTGTCGAGCACACCGCAGGAAGCAGACGCCCCCTGTCTCCCAGACCCCCACGAGGACCCATAAGGCGGATGACCCAGGGACCAAGATGTTAGCTCCGGAGATGGTAAGACCACTCCGTCCCCTGGTGGAGGGCCGGGAGGAGAATCTTTTGATAAAAAACAATTTTCATTTGCCGCCCCCCTTAGATGGGGCTGCGGTACCCACATTCTCAATAAAAGAGCTATTTCCTTTGTCTCTGGGTCACCTGGCCCGCAAATGCCGCTCTCACGGCACTCTGCCGCCAGATCTCAACAGTCCTGGCTTCATGGACACGGACACCCATCTCCAGCCCCACGGCTGTTCGCCAGCCGGCCGGTTCCGACGAGTCTGGAGGACACCTACCCTGGACCTCCTCCCCTGCTAGGTGTGCGGAGCAAGGTAAGTGCTTTGAGTCTTTTCTCAGCACCAAAGCCTCCCGACGCTGCCCTACCTGCTCCGCACCGCTGCGAAGCCCCGCCGGGTACGTCAAAATTAATCGTCCCTTTGGTGCCCCTAGCGCAGAGGTTGGACGCATGGCTCTCACTTCCCAACCCGTCATGCTGGCTGGCCCGAACCATTCGACTCGGTTACGCAATTCAGTTTGCCAGGCCCCCGCCCCCGTTCATGGGTGTCCACTTTTCCGCAGTACAGGTGAACATGCCCAGTCCCTGTGCGCGGAGATCACTACTCTTTTACTCAAAGATGCGATAGAGCCTGTCCCTCCAACCGAGATGAAGAAGGGTTTCTACAGCCCTTACTTCATCATACACAAGAAAGGCGGTGGCTTACGAACAATCTTGGACCTGTGAGTTCTCAACCAAGCGTTGCACAAACTCCCGTTCAAAATGCTCACGCAGAAACATATCTTAACCTGCATTCGGCATCTAGATTGGTTTGCAGCGGTGGACCTGAAGGATGCGTACTTCCACGTCTCTATTCTGCCTCGACACTGCCCCTTCCTGCGGTTCGCGTTCGATGGCCAGGTGTATCAGTACAAAGTCCTCCCCTTTGGCGTGTCTCTGTCCCCTCGCGTCTTCATGAAAAGCGCGGAGGCAGCTCTTGCCCCGCTCCGAGAAGCTGGCATCCGCATACTCAATTACCTCGACAACTGGCTCATCCTAGCCTACTCACGAGAGTTACTATGCACTCACAGAGACCAGGTGCTCAGGCACCTCAGCCACTTGGGGCTTCAGGTCAACTGGGAAAAGAGCAAGCTTACTCCAGTCCAGAGCATCTCTTTTCTCAGTATGGAGTTAGACTCAGTTGCTATGTCAGCACGTCTCACCAACGAGCGTGCGCAGTCAGTGTTGAGGTGCCTCGCCGCCTTCAGGCCAGGCACAACGGTCCCCTTAAAACCTTTCCAGAGGCTCCTGGGGAATATGGCGTCCTCCGCAGTGGTCGCGCTGCTGGGGTTGATGCATATGAGACCGCTTCAGCACTGGCTTCAGACCCGAGTCCCAAGACGAGCATGGTGCCGCAGCACGCACTGTGTGACAATCACCCCCACCTGCTGCCAAACATTCAAACCCTGGACAGACCTCTGTTTCTTACAGGCAGGAGTATCCTTACAGTAGGTGTCCCTATGCGTCTTGGTCACGACCAACACCTCCAAATCGGGTTGGGGCGCCATGTGCAACGGGCACGTAGTTGCAGGCCGTTGGAAAGGGGCCCAGCTGCGTTTGCACATCAACTGCCTCGAGTTGTTGACTGTCTCCTTTGCCCTGTGGAAGTTTCTCCCATTAGTTCGAGACAAACATGTCCTGGTCAAGTCAGACAGCACCACTGCGGTAGCATACACAAACCGCCAAGGCGGCCTACGCTCCCGTAACATGTCATGACTCACCAGTCGTCTCCTCCTTTGGAGCTGTGTGCCACTCACATCCCCAGCAACCTCAATGTGATAGCGGACGCGCTGTCACTGCTGCTCAGAGGCTCCCCTCAGGGCAGATGCACTGGCACACAGCTGGCCAGTGGGGCTGCGCAAGTATGCATTTACCCCAGTGAGCCTTCTTGCACAGGTGTTGTGCAAGGTCAGGGAGGACGAGGAACAAATCACTCTCGTGGCTCCTTACTGGTCCACCCGGCCCTGGTTCTCGGACCTCGTACTCTTCGTGACAGCCCCTCCCTGGTGAATTCCCCTGAGAAAGTACCTTCTTTCTCAGGGACGGGGCACGCTCTTGCATCCGCACCCAGACCTTTGGAATCTCCAAGTTTGGCCCCTGGACGGGACGCAGAAGATCTAGCTGATCTACCACCTACGGTCGTAGCCACGATCAACCAAGCCAGAGCCCCCTCTACCAGGCATATCTATGCCTTGAAGTGGCGTTTGTTCGTGAATTGGTGTTCTTCCCAGGCAGAAGACCCACAGAGGTGCGCAGTTAGGTCAGTGCTCCTCTTCCTACAGGAGAGGTTGGAGGGGAGGCTGTCCCCTTCCACCTTGAAGGTGTATGTTGCAGCTATCGTGGCTCACCACGACCCAGTAGATGGTAAGTCTCTGGGTAAGCACGACTTAATCGTCAGGTTCCTAAGAGGTGTCCGGAGGTTAAATCCCTCCCGGCCAAACCTGTTCCCCTCCTGGGATCTCTCAGTCATCCTCGCCGGTCTTCAGAGATCCCCCTTCGAGCCACTAGAATCAGCCGGACTCAGGGCCCTCTCTCTAAAGATGGCCCTGCTGATCGCGCTTGCCTCCATCAAGAGGGACCTGCAAGCGTTCTCTGTTAACGACACTTGCCTGGAGTTTGGTCCGGCAGACACATATGTGATCCTAAAACCCCGACTGGGCTATGTGCCCAAGGTTCCTACCATGCCCTTCAGAGATCAGGTAGTTAACCTGCAAGCGCTGCCCCAGGAGGATGCAGACCCAGCCCCCTCACTGCTGTGTCCAGTACGCACCTTGCGTGCCTACCTGGACCGCACTCAGAGCTTCAGACGCTCTGAGCAGCTCTTTTTCTGCTTTGGGAGACAGCGGAAAGGGAACACTGTCTCCAAACAGAGGCTGTCCCACTGGGTGGTGGATGCCATCCTGTTGGTCTATCACACACAGGCCGTGCCACCCCCCCTATGGGTTCGAGCACAATCTACGAGGAGTGTGGCATCCTCGTGGGCACTGGCTAGTGCTGGGTCGGATGAACTTGCCGACCCAGTCCACTATGGGTACCCCCAGACTACCCCTACTGGAATAGGTGCTCCACAGGTCAGGGCTCCTACACGGACTCCTCCTGTGTGTACTTCCGTGATACGGTCACCTTACGAGCTGTCCCACGTCTCCCTTAGGCAGTTCTTTGCTGCCCTCCGGTCGCCGTGTTGTAGCAACTCCCCCATCCTCGAGGTTGGATCTACCACCGTGCCATCTTTTCCCACATGTGACCGAAGAGGCCATGTGGTGTATTTCGCCACCTTTCTTCCCCTTCCGGGCAGGGGTGGCCTCCGCAGGGTCTTTTCCCCCTGAAAGAATAGGAAGCCCAGCCAGGCTTGGCTTGTTCCCAGGTTGGCAAGCGTCGCCTTGTTCCCCTCTAGGGTAACCAAAAGGACTCTTTTTTGGGGGCATTGGGGAAGGGTACGTGCAGTCTGAAACACAGCTGGTCGCTTGTGCATGTGAAATACTTGCCCGCTCCTGTTTCAGCAGTACACGTTCACAGCTCAGCACATGGTGTGATTTGAAGTGGACCCCTAGTGTCGTTTCTTCAACACGACGTCGAAGTGAGCGACAGATGGGGAACGTCTCGGTTACGTATGTAACCTCCGTTCCCTGATGGAGGGGACGAGACATCGTGTCCTCCCAGCCACGTCGCTAAGCCGAGCCGCTGAGGTGGCCAGACACTCCCGGCTCCTCAGAAAAATCCTGAATGAACGTGCGTATTTCCCTCGCCTTTATACCTGTATGTCCGGGGGCGGGTATGCAAATACTGTTCGCCAACTCTCATTGGCCTTTTTTCATAGATCAGAGGCATATTCGGCGCTCAAGAGAGACCCCTAGTGTCGCTTCTTCGACACGACGTCTCGTTCCCTCCATCAGGGAACGGAGGTTACATACGTAACCGAGACGTTATACAGTACCTGCACATTAGTGCTACTGTGCTAAAATTGTCAGCAGTTAACAGCTGAACATAATTTATATGATAAAGTAATGTGTCACTATATATCTTTGTACATATGCATTTACAAATAGCAAAGAAATATTATTTTAAAGATTGAGTAGAGAAACTTTGGAGCAGTACAGGTTGTCATGAAAAATGATAATGGGTAAAAAAACATTAATGACTTTGTAGTACAAATTTAGTACTTTAGTGCAATTTGATACTTTGTGTAAGTGCGTGTAGGTGTTTAAGCATGTGCAGACTGTTGGGACACACTAGATAAAACAGTCTCCTAGTGCTGTAAGTATAGAGAGGACTCATGTGCTCTAAAATTATTTCTATGTTAATGCCATCTCTAAGAAACTATAAGCTTCTTCCATTCTAGTTCAAATATAACACTTTCACTATAAGAAAGACAATAATTCTGAATTGACTAATAAACATAGACAAGACTGTTGTTTCATCATCACCTGCTGTATGTTGTCCATTCCTCTCTGAAGCCTCTGCCAGTCATTGAATCTGTCCAGAGCGTCATTTATACTGAGAGAGCCTGTCTTCACCTGCTTCTGCAGTTTGATCAGCTTGTCTAGTCCAGGCGGCTGACTGGAAATGAATGTGTCATAAGTGGAGGAGATGCTGTGCCTTGCCTTCACTGTTACCATGGAGACTGTAAACAATACAAATTAATTGTTAATTAGTATGTGTCAAGTCCACCAAGTTTGCTGACAAAGTGTAAAACACTTAAACTATTTTATTTAAAGATAGTGTTGCTGTTAAAATTATTCATATAATATTTATGTATTTATTACCTTTTTTTCTGAAAAACTTGATTCTGATTTGTCAATTGCAGTCAAATATTTTTGTATAATGGTCGCTAAACTGTATAATTGCTTGTTGTCCCAGGCAACCGATTTCCTACAAACAGTAACTGTACTAGTTTTGATGTCTTTTGTATTACTTGCAGTCCTATTCTTCTCACATACTAAATTTTCAATTCAAATCAGCATTTCATTTACATTTATTTATTTGATCAGTAGTCATGTAATAAATGGGATAATGTGAAGTCAGCCAGTCATTATACCAAAATAAACCTTTTTAGGGGGATTTAAGGTCTGATCACCTTGTCTGGTGATATACCCCTACATATATCAGTACAGAAATTATCCAATATATTCTATCAAATCTCACATTGTCGGGCTGGAAGAGAGTATAGTGTTTCAGCATATCCTTGGGACATTTTCTTCTGGATTACTGTTTAGAAAAAATTCACAAATTAAGCATGGCATCATCAAGTATGTCATTGCAGTAAATTGCATAATGCATCAGCATTTTCTACACTGTAGAATGAGACTGCATTATGCTGCTATGTCCACTAGGTAGAGACATGTATTTAAAAACATACTGTACTGAACGAGCTCTTAGTTTATCACACATCACAATCGGACCTGATATCTTTCTTTCAAGATATGCGACATGACAATATTGGAAAATAAAAAAATATATAATTCTAGGCTTTCAGCCACACAGCCCTCATTTTAGTAAATAAACAGTGAAAAGAATGAAATCAATGAGAGCAGGCAAATGGAATGAAAGAGACCTTAAGTGATCTAATTGATTGGCTTTTAAGTGCTTTACATTAAAGTGTATGCTGCAAGCTTTTTGTCGAGCAAAAAGTAATTGTGTCCCACTGTTGTATTATGATAGAGCACCTTCATTTACATAAACCTTATTTTATTCATTTACATACATTCCTTACAGCCTAAACCAGCCAGAGACCATTGACCATTGGCTACATAACTCTAGTTGTTTAGAATGGATTAAAATTATCCTAAAAAGTTCATCTTTATACTTACTGTTTAAAGATTATATTGAAAAATGCAATAATTTATTCAATGAAAACGTGACTGTTATTAAACTTTGTGTAGGCATGGGGTGGACTGGGACTAAAAAGTGGTCCCAGAGCAGTCCACCAAACCCGGCACACAACACACCACACAACACAGCTGATTGATTTTGGCTCAATTTCTATATCTGCAAATGGTTCGCTGGTTTGTGTGCAGCTGTGTTGTGTTTTTTGTTGTTAATATCTCTGTGATGGTTTGATTAAGATTAAGATTCAACCTTATTGTCATTGTGCAGTGTACAGGGCCAATGAAATGCAGTTGTTTTCGCATAGCCCAACTAAGCTGGGGTCAGAGCACAGGGTCAGCCTTGAAACAGCGCCCCTGGAGCAGATAGGGTCAAGGGCCTTGCTCAAGGGCCCAACAGTGGTATCTTGCCAGTGCTGGGCCTTTCGGTCAGTAACCCAGAGCCTCAACCGCTGAGCCTCCACTTCAATATTTTCACTAAATAATTAATTTGATTTTGGTTTGTTTCTCACCAAACATTACAGAATGCCTTCAGAACACGGCATGAATTTATTAGATTTTTAAATTATACTTTTGCATCCTTTCGAATCTTGAAAAGGTGGCCACCATCCACTGCCATTGAGCATGACATCACTGAGCAGATTGTTTTTTATTATTTCTCCCTTTTTGTACTGAAAAAAAGTCATATTGGTTTAGAACAATATGAGGGTGAGTAACAAATGAATGAATTTAAATTTTGGGGTGAACCATCACTTTAATTGCCTTTGGCTTTCTCACTAAAGGTTAAAGAAATGAAGGCATATTTTTCTGTAAAGCTGCTTTGAGACCATATGTATTGTGAAAAGCTCCATACAAATAAAAATTACTTGACCTTGCCTGATATAAAAGTTAGATGGCTCACAAGGAGATTTTGAAAGAATCTGCAAATACAGGGGAATTCGAAGTATGCAGCAACCTTGCCTACTTGGGAAATCCTCTTTCATTCTGTTCCTGTCCCTTGTGAAATCAGTCTTAGTGGTTTTCATTAATTGTTATCACAAGTTCTGTTACACTTATAAAGTCCAAGTTGCAATAGTTTGAGTCCAGAAACTCAGCATGCATTGGCCATTCCCCTAAAGGCTCTCAACCAACAGAGTAGGTGAAGAAATCTGCAGTGCGTAGGCGAATGACCCTCTGTAGGAATGGATGGAAAAACCTTACTTTCTCTCTCACTCTGTATTTTCATGTTGCGGTGTAAAAAAGATGGAAAACATGTGTAATGCGCAATGCTGGCCCTACTTGGCCCTCTTAAGCTCTGATCGGTTGCAGATTCTGCCATAGTGGTCAAAATTGTGTTTGTGTGTTTGTATACATGTACATATGTTGTGGTCAGTGAAGATTTGCTAAAGTAAAAGGAGTCTATGTATCTAAGAGCAAGATTAGCTAAATCTTTTTTCTTTGTTCATTTCCTTATCAAAATTGCATATTTCTTCTGTTTATTCGTTTAGTGTATATATGGCAAGTGCATTAAATGCAGCTGTCACAATGCAACAGATCCCCCCCATTCCCCCACTGATGTGAAGACTGGCTCATTATGACACACAGTATTCTCAGCAGAAAAACACACTCACTGTGATGGACCCCCCCCACCCCCCCCCAACCCCCCCCCCCCCCCCCCCCCCCCCCCCCCCCCCGCAGAACCACCACACTGCATAACAGGAGATGAAATCTGACTCTAAAACAGTGGTGGCTCCTACACCCTGCTGTCCTCCAAGACTTGCGGTCCTTCAACACCCTGCAAACTAATGAATGATACACTTGAAAAGACAAATTAGAACAAAATATAATTTAGTTTACAACTTCAGGATTACATGCCTCAAGTTGTTTAACTTTACTTATAAAATTGATAATTGTGTTGGGATGAGCTGCATTCAAAGTCATTGTAAAATTCTGATAAATGTACAGTACACCCACCTGTGACTGCACTTTCTATATTAATACAATAAGTTGCTTGGCAACCATAAACATCCTACAGTTACACTAATGAAAAAATTACTTGGAGGATTCTGATTATTATCATGAATAAAAGAAAGTATTCATTAAATATGAATATTTTTTTTCTTGTATCATATCGCTGGTGACTGTTTTATAATGGCAAAAGCCATTCGAGGTCATATTTCAGAGTGATTTCCCCACGGTAATCACACGGCTCTCTGGAATACTCGATTCTGATTGGTCAATGGTCATCTAGTGGTCTGATATTTCTCTGTAACTTCCGCACATCCATGTATCAGACCACTCATCTGAGTACTGCAAGCCATCTTTATTGCTTCTCAGATCACTGTGCAATCTTTACAAGTAAGCTAATAAAATTATTTCAACTCAAATAAACGTTTCATGTCTATTTATTTATTTTTTTGACAAGCAGTCTTGTAAAACGCTTGATAAGGAGTTTTTTTTTTTTTTTTACATAATTACAAAATTCAATGCAAATCACTATTTCATGTCCATGTATTTATTTTTTTTGGTTAGTAGTCATGTGATAAGCTGGATAATGTACAGTCGGCTGGTTCTTATAACAGAATTAACCCCTACAGGGTGATAAGGACCCTGAAGTAGAGCAAACACCAATATTGAGGTCCTATATATTATCCCATACTTAAAGGGATAGTTCACCCAAAAATGTAAATTATCTCATCATTTACTTACCCTCATACCATCTCTGATGTGTTTGACCTTCTTTCTTCTGCTAAACACAAATAGTTTTTGAAGAATATTTCAGCTCTGTAGTTCCATACAATGCAAGTGAATGGTGACCAAAACTTTGAAGCTCCAAAATGCACATAATGGCAGCATAAATGTGGTTTCATAAGAATCCAGTGGATAAATCCATGACTTCAGAAGTGACATGATAGGTGTAGGTGAGAAAACGATCAATATTAAAGTAATATTTTACTAAAAACTCTCCTCCCTGCCCAGTAGGTGGCATCATGCACAAAGAATGTGAATCGCCAAAAACAAAAGAAGAATAATGTGAAAGTGAAAGAGAATATTGATAGTAAAAAGAGACTTAAACATTGATCTGATTCTCTCCCCTATCATATCTCATCTGAAGTCATGGATTAAACCACTGGAGTTGTATGGTGTAAGGGACTCAACATGGAGGCGAAGGTAGAATCCAAAAGCAGGAAGTTTATTTACAATCACCATGCATGTCCAAAACAGAAGGCAGAGTCGGAAATGTGAAACAGGCAAAGTAGTGGTAAACAGGTAATTAGTCCAACCACACAAACAGAGCAAAACGGTAAACCAAAATCGGTAATCCAGTAAAGCAGGGACAATAGTCATAAAAGGCAGGCAATGAAACAGACAATGAAAACAACGCTTGGTAAGGCAGTGAAACTGGCAATAATTCACATAGTAACAATGGCAGGGCATGGCTATTTATATGGTATAAACAAGAAGTCACCATAGAAGAAATGGTTCAATGTCAGTATTTGGGAGAGGGCTCCCTCTGGTGGTCAGCTGAAGAGATGGCAGCTTCATTTGTTGCAGAAGGATTACTTTTTTACTGCCTTTATGTACTTTTTGAGCTTCAAAGTGTTGGTGCTCATTCACTTGCATTGTATGGACCTACAAAGCTGAAATATTCTCATAAAAATCTTTGTGTTCAGCAGAAGAAAGAAAAGTCACACACAGCAGGGATGGCATGAGGGTGAGTAAATAAATGAAATAATTTTTATTTGTGCGTGAATTATCCCTTTAAGGATCATTTACAATAGGTACTACACTTCACGTTGTGCCCAAGAACACCCCTTTAAATACCCTATATGCACAGCCTTCATAGCTTATTGCTTTACGTGTGCCTTGCGTACACTGTCAAATCTAAGCTAAACAAACCCAAATTAACATAATTGAATCATAAAATTTGTTTTTTATTTATCTCAAAAATATTATTTAACATTGATTTTGTTTGGTTATATCATCCGAATACATTTTAAGGGTTAGGATTAGATCAAGTAAAAATAGCTCCTTAAAAAGTATTACAGTGCATAATGTGATGTGCTGCGAAAATGTGTGTGAAATATACATTTATATGTACTTTAAAATGTACAGCACTCTAAAGACTGTCACCATTATATAAATATGAATGCCTGAGTAAATGAGAATTTGATGTATTTTGATCTGTATGAGTTCTAAAGGGGTTTGTACATAAGGGAATTTCACAGACAAGCTGATAATAACTATATTGCAAAAATAGCAACACTTCTTTTGGCTCCTTATCCATGATTCCACTTTAATGAAGAGGCTTTTCAAAACCTCCTTATCTATGAGTCAAACGTGAAACCTTAGGTCAGATTTTGATTTTGACAGACAGACAGGCTGAATGTAAGCCATGGCATGTTTTCACCTACTTTGCATTATAATATTAAATATGAGGCTATTACAAGACGTTCATAGCAACACTAGCTATTTACCATCTGTTTAATGCAAAATAGCCTCTGATAGCACTGTAAATATATTTTAATGCTTTGACTGACTGTGTTGTTGGCTGGCTCATACCCACAGATACATAGGCTTACTGTGCATACTGTACACTCTAGTGCCAAATGTGAGACAAAATATGAGACTTCAACTATTACAATTGCTGTATGGCTCCAAATAAACAGTGGCAATTAGCTTGAGATATGGCTGTGAATACCTGTTGTAGCTGGATGTGTTGTAACTTTTTGTTGCTTAGCAATTGTTCCTCCACAAGTGCTACTAAAAGGTCATGTAAAAATAGTCAGAAAATACAATTAGCAATGAAATATGTGATGACTGGTGAGATTAACAATACAAGTGACAACTTTCTTCTCTTCGGCTTATTCTTTAGATAGATGGATACAATTATGTTTTTAAGTTGCATTTAAAATCTACTTCACTCACATGACCCAGTTTGAATGGGCATAACATGCCTGGGTCCTGCTATGTTTATGAGATATCTGATGATATGAGATATATGTCATAAGCAATAAAAACATAAGCCACTGCGATCCAGCAAAAGCAGTTCTACTCTGATACTTTATGAATACAATTCCAGGATTGTATAAATGATTTATAATGCTCTAACAATACAAGTCACTTGACACCTTCATCTAACTGAATTATTAATGCAACTGAAATTGAACATTTAAAACCTTGCTACCAATGAAGAACAGCCAAATATGGGTCTTTTTTTTTGCCTCCAGTCTATTACAGTATTAAGTCAAGTCAAGTCAAGTCAATTTTATTTGTATAGCGCCTTTCAGAACACACATCGTTTCAAAGCAGCTTTACAGAAGTTCAGCATTAACAGACGATAAAAATGTAATGTCTATAAAGTCGATAAATCATCATCCTTGTGCAGGGCTCCAAACTGCGACTAAAAATGGTCGCATTTGTGACCAAATAAATTTATTTGCGAGTGTAATTTCTGTCAAGGTCGCCATTGGCGACAGTAAAAATTTACTCCCTTTGATTTTAAAATTTGCATTACATTTCCCGAGATACATAACAAAAGTTTATATCAAAGAAATAGTGGGGAAAACGGAGTTCATTGCAGGAACTAACCATTTAAAAAAAAAGACTGTGAGAAAACACGGTGACAGTAACAAGCATAAAAAATGCACGTGATCACATAATTGCGAAGAATGCTCCACAGACTACACTGTTAGCACGTGCAGTTTTTCTTGCATGCGAGCTGTGGGACGAAAAGGAATGGAAGGAGTTAAAAATGAAAATATTTGGCACCTGTTTATCCCCCTATAGAGCCAGTGGCTCCTTAAATGATTTTTTTGTTTGGAGCCTTGTTGTGGAATTAGATAAGATATGATTCTTTATAGTGTTTAAAAATAATTAAATAATAATTGTATTAATAACCCCAGTGAGCAAGCCGAAGGCGACTGTGGCAAGGAACACAAAACTCCAAAAGATTATGGTTAATGGAGAAAAATAACCTTGGGAGAAACCAGACTCACTGTGGGGGGGGGGGCAGTTCCCCTCTGGCTAACATCATGAATAATGTAAATAAGAATTATTTATAGTTAAAAAACATGATTTAAAAAATTATTAAACTTATTAAAAGCTAAGGGTCAGTATTTAGACAGTGATTGTGTTTGAACTGCAAGATTAGTGACCAGTGTCTTTGAAGTCCATCCTTGATTAAATTCCAGAAGTTCACTTAGATGCAATTGTCCTTGTTTGGCTGATGAAGGCTTTTGTTGGCAATAGTTAGTCTATGTATCCCATTTCAAGATCGTAGTCCATGGTGATGGGGCATCTGAAGTCTCCGTGAGAGGCTGGATACAAACTGGAGCTGACGAACGCTATTTACCTCGGGACTGGCGTCCCGAGATAACAGCAGAAAAGCAGATGGGAAATAATTAGCATAGCTGATGTTCATAATATTAATGCATTATAACTGATTCAGCAGTAGTAAAAAAGTAAACATTATGTGAATGCTTGGTTAAAGAGATGCGTCTTTAATCTAGTTTTAAACTGGGACAGCGAGTCTGAGCCTCGAACAATATCAGGAAGGCTATTCCAGAGTTTAGGAGCTAAATGTGAGAACGCCCTCCCTCCATTAGTGGACTTAGATATCCTAGGTATGACCAGAAGCCTCGAATTTAGTGATCTTAAAGAGCGCGATGGATTGTATGGCGATAGAAGATCCGTTAAAAACACCGGAGCTAAACCATTTAGGGCTTTATAGGTCAGTAGTAATACTTTGTAATTGATACGGAACTTAATAGGTAGCCAGTGTAGAGATGATAAAATCGGTGTTATATGATCATATTTTCTTGACCTAGTAAGAACTCTAGCGGCTGCATTTTGGACTAACTGTAGCTTGTTTATTGAGGATGCAGGGCAACCAGCTAATAAAACATTACAGTAATCTAGTCTCGAGGTCATGAATGCATGAACTAACTTTTCTGCATCAGAAACAGTATTAGTATTAGAGGTAAAAGTATTAGAGGGCAAATAAAACCCTGACATGTTATTAAGTATTTATAAACATTGGGAACTGAATGAATTGGGCCAAAGCAGCAGCACCATCATTGTAATGTGCAAACTGTGTGCTAGCTCTTATATATTTTTTATTATTTTACAATATTTTTGTCATCAGAACCAATACAATAGTGTTTATTATAACGTACTCTAAAAGGAATGGAGTAAGTGAATTTGCTGTCAGTCTGACCAGTGCATACGTCTTCCTTAGCTGGACAGTGATCAGTGTTGGAAAAGTTCCTCAAAAAAGTAATTAACTGCCAGTTTCAGAAATTAACTTTACAATTAAGAGTATTTTTGCCCCTATATTTATTTCATGAGGGCATTATTTTTAAACTATATAATTAATATATATATATATATATATATATATATATATATATATGGGCTGTAGATTTAACGTGTTAATTCAGTGCGATTAATTTTATTAAAAATAACGCGTTAAATAAATTAACGCATTTAATCGCAATGCCCCCGGATTGTAATATGGATGATTCCTGAGAAATGCAAGCTTGTAGTACCACCTGTTTACTCCAGAGGGCAGTAATTCAAATTTCAGCTGTGTGGCAATGCGCAGTTTATACAGTGAAGAAAACAACCTGACAGCACAAAACAGACATTCTTGCATTCAAAAACATTTGATGGAGTGCAAATTCAAACTAAAAGATGGGATTTATGGGATCTCAAGATGTGTTCTAAGTATTAAACTATATTTAACTTGACACAGTGACCTAAACATTTATGTTTATGATGCAACACACCCGAGAAGCTACACAAGCATGTCTGACACTTGTTGAAATTGATGGGTTCTTAAACAAGCCCTCATAATAAAGCTATATCTGATTGACAAATTCACTTGCGAAACTGATTGCTGTGAACTGTATGCCAATGATTGGCTTATGTTCAATAATATGGTAGTAAACAATACATTGTATTCTAAAGCCATTTTTTGTCTTAACAATGATTAACTTTTCTGCCACAAGAATGTAATGCATTTTAATTATCTGAATATATATATATATATATATATATATATATATATATATATATATATATATATATGTATATATATATATATATGTATATATATGTATATATATATATATATGTATATATATGTATATATATATATATATGTATATATATATATATATATATATATGTATATATATATATATATATATATATATATATATATATATATATATATATATATATATGTATATATATATATATATATATATGTATATATATATGTATATATATATATATATATATATATGTATATATATATAAACTCTACAGGATGTCATCCTTTTAGGTTAAATACTTAAATTTAACCAGTTCATTAACATTAATGTCAGATAAAAATGTGTGGAACAAGATATGGAACATATCTTAAAAATAATAAACACGATTTTTTGCACAAAAACAAAATTTTTGCACAAACATTTTAAATTATGGGGGTATTTTTGCCCTCTGACCCAGTTGTTAGCTTATACACACAGAAGAATTGAAACGATATGACTTGAATTTAGAGTTTTCAACCTTTGCGGTCCTGGAATTCTTCATCGTCATAAATCAAGTGGCCCAGGTGTCCTGATTGGTCAGAAAGGCCCCTCTGCAACCTGATCATCCACACCTACTTAAAGCAGACTTCTCTTTTGCAAGGTTACAAGTACCATCAGATTTGCATAACTCTAAGACATTTCATATTAATATAGCCTTGTTAGATAATGCTGAAAATCGCTTTGTGGTAATGTTTGTACCTGACAAATTAATGATTATAGACTGATGGAACGCTTTAAAATATGTGTAGCGATGTACAATCAACTATAATTGATAAATATAATATTTAATTCTGTATGATTTATCTCATTCTACTAAGAATGGTAAATACAAGGCTTAACTTGATAAAATACAATGATGTGTAAAACCAATGTGATTTTGTAACCAATGATTTTCATGTTTTGTTACCTACACGTATAATATCATAACAAAATGTCATATTTGGTATGCAAACATTTGTTTGGTTACATAGAGAAAGCAGATGACAGGAAATGTTTAAGAATCTAAAACAAAGGACCATAACTCAACTGTCGGAAAAGACAGCCCAGTTGACCATGTGACTCTGAAAAGCCACTTCTGATTGGCGCAGGACACCTTTGGGGGATGCGGCCAATCTCAGTTCAAATAGTTCCAAACAGGAAGAACAAACTCTCTTGTCTCTTCAACTCGGTCTCTTCAGCTGCTCTTGCTCTCTTAGCTCTTCTTCGGCCTGCACATGCTTCGTCTGGTCGCTCCGCTGACGGCCAGGACTCGACGTCCCGAGAAGGCCTCACTTCACAGCTAAAATCATCGTCTCATACAGACAATAAATTTGATCATACAGAAGTTAAAACATCGACGAAATGAACTTTCGACCAAGAACCAAACAACACAAAGAACGCAAGTACATCTCCAATATTGTGCTCAAAGTGCTGGTGTATTAATCAAATAATTTGTGTAATCCGATAGCAAATCGATGTAGACTCAAAGAAGGATAAATGGTTCTTAAGGTATTGTCAACAGACTCCATAAAGTTCATTTTCACTGTACTGATCATGTTATTTCACATTATGTCACTCTTTTCACCAACCTGTCTTATGTATATATGTGTAAGATTAGATTTATGTTTAGAATAGTAATAAAGTTTGTCTGTGTTCAAAGACAACGTGACTGTGGTATATTTTTATAAATAATCTCATCCCTGTTTCTGAAAGATTTAGCTTCAAAGCTGTACCTAAATACATGTGATATTATTTTCAATAAGCCATAAGAATAATATCACTCCAATAAGTGAATTAATCATTCACTGTGGTGTAATTAATGAATTAATCATTCACTTATTAAAGCTAATTCCTTACAGTAAAAATTGTGAGCTGATAAAATTAGACGTTGTATTATGTTTTCAATGGTGGAGAATCTATTAAGACAAATAATCATGTTATTTGTCATTTATCTAATTTATAATGGTTGTGGAATGTGAATAATTCTGTTATACATTTCATTACCTAATAATGAAATAATAATAATGACTTTAATTTAGTTCATAGCTCACATATTTCGAGACCCTAAATTCCCTCCTAAATTTAGCATGCGTGCAAATTACCCTACATATTATGATTGTAAAATGCATGCAAAATACGCATTTTAACTGACCCCGTCCACATCTCTAAATTATATGTGTAATTACCCTACACAGTCTACCTCAGATTACTTATTCTCTAAAATTGTAATCAGATTACCCTATGTATTACTTCATGGGTAAAAATGACAAAATTACTAATTCACTTTTATGTAACTTTTAAGTAATATTATGTGGTTTACAGATATTCTGTCATATTCACAAAGTTCTGAGGTGAAATGTCAATTGTGTGGTGCAAAAAGCGAGTTCAAATGTTCTCCCAAACAGATGAGGTTTTTAAGGTTAATACTCTATTGAATTTTAAATCAACAAAACTTAAACCTAACGAATAGGGTCATAAAAGCAAATCTGGGAGATGAAGAACAGATGTGTTTTTTATCAAGTTTTAAATCAACAAAATCTACTGAACAAATACATGTAACAAATGAAAAATAATGTCTGTATTTCCTCATCATCCAATGTCATGCGCAATCCATGACCTCAGAAGAACACATTTCATGTTTTAAATGTATTCCATGAGTATTATTATAAAATTAGTGTTAGGGTTAGAAATATGTGAAACAAAAGTATAAATTGTAACATATTCAAAGTCAGTAACTGTAACCAGATTACAAGAATCTAAAATGCATTACACTACTTTTGACCAAAAAAATTATTAAATTAACTAACTCATTTGTGATAACATTACACCCAGCACTGCCAGTGATAAAAAAAATAATTGTGTGTTGTTTGGGGGGGGGGGGGCAGTTAGCTATTGTTATGAAGAGGGCAGACGAGGGAGTAAGGATCCAAACGCAGCTTTATTGGAATTTTCAAAGGTAAAGGCAAAAAACAAAGGCAGGAACAAATAAAGCATCCACGAGGGGAAAATAAAGGAATGAATACAAGAAAATAACACGGGGGTCTTGCAAGGAAGGCGTAGGCAGGAACACAGGCCAAGGCAGGATTCAGGGACAGCATGAACAGAACAACTTCATCAAACGTTGAACAACGACCAACAGAGGACAAGCTGAAACATCAGGGCTTAAATACAAAACAAGGGAAAACAAACCAATGGACAAACAGAACTCATAACGAGGTAAAAGGGCAGTTAACTAAAACCAATGACAAAACTAGGACAGATAATAAAGTAATCAAACAATAAACCAATGAGGACCGGACACATAAACAAGGAGGGAAAACAGGACATGACAAAACTTCAAAATAAGAGTGCACAAAACAAAAGGCAATACGGAACATAAAAAGTGCCAAAACTTAGTGCATAAACAAACAATGTGGAACATAAAAGGTGACAAAAGCTTAAATAAAAAGGTAAACAAACCAAAGACGGTGAGGATCGTTACAGCTATTACTACTGAACTGCTGGATGTCAGAATTGTGTCATACTCTTCATTATCTCTCTCCACAGGAGAATAAAAATTCTCATCATCTTCATCTTTATGTTTATCATCGCTTTGGTGCTGCTCATCGAGATCAGCCAGCTGAAGATTTTCTGTTTAGATTTTAAAGTATAGAACACCAGGGGGTGACATTCTGGAAAATCAATCTTTATATATTTAAATATTGAGGAACTGACTTTGTATATGCTCTTGACATATTCACAAACATACCAGTTCTGCCCATCAGCTCATATACACTTGTGTCGTGATGCCATCATTGTCATCAGTTACCTATGAAAATCTAATCACAAACTTAATTGCAATATGACAACTAGTTTGTATATAGATAGACCAAAGAGCATACAGTGACCATAAAAGCATTTGGATACTTAAAGGGATAGTTCACCCAAAAATGAAAATTAGCTCAACATTTACTCACACTCATGCCATCCCAGATGTCTATGACTTCCTTTCTTCAGCAGAACACATTTGAAGAAAAATAGAAAAGTATCTAAGCACAGTAGGTCCTTATAATGGCTCCAAAAAGCACAGAAAATCAGCATCAACATCACCCGATGCGATTGCATTTTAATACTTCTTAACTATAAATAATCGCTTCAGTTAAGCAGCTGTATGCGCGTTCAGGAGAGGGCTGAGGTCACGCAATCTCTTGTGTGACGTTTTACATTGACACGTTCACACAAGAAGTGATGCATGCACGAGACACCCGGAAGAGCAGTGCTGTTTACAACTGAGTAAAACTAATGCGTTACAGAACAAACGGTGTAAACAAATTGAATCAAATTTAAACAAAGTTGTCTCTTGATTTAAGAGAAGTTTTTGCACAGCCATATTCATTTTAACCTGAGTACTACAGAGATGGAGGAGGCTGGACCAACAGCAGCACAACAACAAGCCTCAGAGAAAAAAAAAATGAAAAACCATGTTAACTCAGCCCTCTCGTGAACATACTGCAGCTTACCGGACGCAATGATTTACAGTTAAAAAGTTAAATTTTAAATTTTGTATGCACCAAAAGCAATCATATCGCTTTATAAGACATTTACTTAACCACTGGAGTTGTATGGATGAAGACAAAGCTGATTGTCTGTGCTTTTTATAGCATCAGAAACCGTGTTACCATCCACTTCCATTATAAGGACCAACTGTGCTTAGATATTTTTCTATCTTTCTTAAAATGTGTTCCGCTAAAGAAAGAAAGTCATGGGTTAGCATGAGGGAGAGCAAATGATGAGATCATTTTCAGTTCCCCATCTGTCGCTCACTTCAACGTCGTGTCGAAGAAGCGACACTAGGGGTCTCTCTTGAGCGCTGAATATGCCTCTGATCTATGAAAAAAGGCCCAAGTTGGCAGAAAGTATTTGCATACCCTGCCCCGGACATACGGGTATAAAAGCGGGGAAATACGTCGAATACATTCAGGATTTTTCTGAGAAGCCGGAAATGATCCGGCCACTACAGTGTCTCGGCTCAGCGACGTGGCCGGGAAGACACAAAGTCTTGTTCCCTCCATCAGGGAATGGAGGTTACATAACTCCAGGCAGGTGTCGCTAACAGAGAACGCTTGTCTTTAGAGAGAGGGCCCTGAGCCAACTGATTCTAGCAGCTCGAAGGGGGGTCTCTGGAGGCCCGTGAGAACCTACTGAGAGATCACAGGAGGGGAACAGGCTTGGTCGGGAGGGGTTCAACCTCTTAGGAACCTGATGATTAGGTCGTGCTTATCCAAGGACTTGCCATCTACTGGGTCGTGGTGAGCTGCGACAGCGGCAACATACACATTTGAGGTGGAAGGGGACAGCCTCCCTGCGCAACTCTGTGGGTCTTCAGCATGGGAAGAAAACCAATTCGTGAACAAGTGTCATTTCAGGGCATAAAGTTGCCTGGTAGAAGGGGCTCTGGCTTGGTTGATCGTGGCTACGACTGTGGGTGGTAGACCAGCTAGATCTTCCGCATCCCATGCAGGGGCCAGACGTGGAGGTTCCAAAGGTCTGGGTGCGGATGCCAGAGCGTGCTCCATCCCTGAGAAAGAAGGTCTTTCCTCAGGGGAATTTGCCAGGGAGGGGCAAATTTGTCACGAGGAGTACGAGATCCGAGAACCAGGCCCGGGTGGGCCAATAAGGAGCCACAAGGGTGACTTGTTCCTCGTCCTCCCTAACCTTGCACAGCACCCGTGCAAGAAGGCTCACTGGGGGAAATGCGTACTTGCACAGCCCCGCAGGCCAGCTGTGTGCCAGTGCGTCTGCCCTGAGGGGAGCCTCTGAATGGGCATACCAGAGCGGGCAGTGGGAGGTCTCTTGGGAGGCAAACAGGTCTACCTGGGCCTTGCCGAACTGTTCACAAATCAGCTGGACCGACTGGGGGTGATGCCTCCACTCTCCGCCGGGCAAGCGTTGTCGTGACATTGAGGTTGCGGGGATGTGAGTGGTGCAACTTGAGTCGCTGCTGGCTCCAAAGGAGGAGCCAGTGAGATGGGTTGGGAAGTGAGAGCCACGCGTCCAAACTCCGGAAGCAAGCAAGCCTGCTGGGGAGGCGGGTGGTTCGAGGGGGTTTACCCGGCGAACAGAATTATCATTATCCCCAAATCGCCTTCATTGCCCACGGCTCCTGCCCCAACATGAACATGAACCATTCATAAAACGCTGCATGCGTGTGATCACAGCCCAGGCACGCGAGGCAGCTTTTATGACCGTGAGAGGTGGGGAGAAATCACCGCAACCAGAAACTACACAGGGGCGGAATGGCATCTTTATAAAGACGCATCCTGAAAAGGACGTTCAACACCGCTGTGTATTGCTCTTTTAAAAAAATATCACTCTTTTAATATGCTCTTGCACTGTCGAATTGCCCAGGGGAAAATTGCACTGCCGTGCAAGGAAGGAGAAAGCCGCTGCAGTGCGCCGTAGATCCAACAGCAGAGAGCTCCAGAGGAACTGGAACGTGTGTGTGACTCGCAGCTCGCTGCAGTACAACCATCGACTCCAAAGAAAATTTCTGAATGTATTCGATGTTTTTCCCCACTTTTATACCCATATGTCCGGGGTGGGGTATGCAAATACTGTCTGCCAACTTCTCATTGGCCTTTTTTCATAGACCAGAGGCATATTCGGCGCTCAAGAGAGACCCCTAGTGTCGCTTCTTCGACGCAACGTCGAAGTGAGCGACAGACGGGGAACTACAATGCATCAGTGTGGAGGGGCATGAAACAACTTACAAATTACTGGACTCCTGCCCCTAACCCTGTGGTGGACCAACAAATGTCTGATGACCTGAATGTGTTCTACTGTAGATATGAAAGGCCCAATCTTACACACCACACCTGCTTTGACCTTCACTTCACACAAATACCAACACCTCCTTCAACCCCTCTCATCCCCCCTCCTGCTACTCAACCTGCACTTAAGATTTACAAAGAGGATGTGTGCCATGCCTTCCAAAACAAAAGACAAGGACACCACAGGGCCCAGAAGGTGTTTCACCTGCATGCCATAGATCTTGTGTTAACCTGCTGGCCTCCATCTTCACACCAATTTTAGATCATTTTAGATAATTTATATCACTGGAGCAGTGTGAAGTCCCATGCTGCTTCAAATGTTCCATCATCATTCCTGTCCCAAAGAAACCAAAAATCACAGGACTTAATGACTACAGACCTGTCGCCCTGACGCCAGTGGTCATGAAATGATTTGAGAGAGTGGTGTTGGCCCACCTTCAGGACACCACTGGACCTTTTCTAGATCCCCTTTAATTTGCTTAGAGCAAGCAGGTCTGTGGCGAATGCAGTCAACATGGGATTGCATCATATTCTGCAACATCTGGACAGACCAGGGACATATGCAAGGATCCTTTTTGTGGACTTCAGTTCAGCTTTCAACACCATTATTCCATCTATACTCCAGACTAAATTACACCAGCTCTCTGTTCCCACATCAATCTGTCAGTGGATTACCAGCTATCTGACGGACAGGCAGCAGCTTGTGAGACAGGGGAAATTCACTTCTAGTACCTGTACATTCAGCACTGGTGCCCCTCAAGAATGTGTGCTCTTCCCACTATTCTTCTCCCTCTCACCAATGACTGCATCATTAAGGACTCCTCTGTCAAGCTCTTGAAGTTTGCAGATGACACCACTGTCATTGGCCTCATCCGAGATGATGATGAGTCTGCATACAGAAGGGAACAGCTGGCCGTCTTGTGCAGTCAAAACATCCTGGAGCTGAATATGCTCAAAATGGTGGAGGTGATTGTGGACTTTAGGAGGAGCATCCCAACGCTGACCCCCCTCACCATTCTGAACAGCACTATGGCAGCAGTGGCGTCATTCAGGTTCCTGGGCACTGCGATCTCACAGGACCTGAAGTGGGAGACCACATTGACTCCATTGTGAAAAAGGCCCAGCAGAGGTTGTACTGCCTTCTCCAGTTGAGGAAGTTAAACCTGCCACAAGTGCTGCTGATACAGGTCTACTCAGCATTCATTGAGTCTATCCTCTGCACTTCAATAACTGTCTGGTTTGGTTCAGCTATGAATCGGATATCAGAAGACTACAAAGGACAGTTTGAACTCCAGAGAGGATTATTGGCTGCCCCCTGTACTCCCTTCAAGAACCTCACTTCTAGAGTGAGGAGAAAGGCTGGAAAAATCACTCTGGACCCCACTCACCCAGCCCACTACCTTTTTGAACTGTTGCCTTCTGGCCAATGCTTCAGAGATCTGAGCACCAGAACCGTCAGCCACAGGAACAGTTTTTTCCCTCAGGCTATCTATCGATGTCATGAACAGTTAAAACTTCCCCGTTGAGCAATAATTATGTGCAATTCACCATCTGACTAGACAAGTGTATCCAACACATCAAACCTCTTCTGCCATTACATTCCCTTGCACTGTATAACAGATTTGTATTTAGTTTTGCACAACATATGTGTATGCGTGTATGTATGTATGTATGTATCTGTGTGTGTATATGTGTATATATGTATGTGTGTATATATGCATGTATATGTGTATGTGTATGTATGTATATATTGTCTTATTGTGTATTCTATATATAGTTTATTTTCTATTAAATTTTTTATTCTTTTTATTATTATCTATATCTTGTTGCTGTTTTGAATTGTTGTGCACTTGAAGCCCCTGTCACCAAAACAAATGCCTTGTATGTGTCAGCATACTTGGCAATAAAGCTTATTCTGATTCTGAATGTATTAAATGTTAACATTAGCATGTTTAGCATTTCCGATTTGACATCAGGAGATATTGAGAGAGAGAGAAAGTACACCTTATAAATAATTTAAAAGTGAAGTGACATTTCTTGTATGTTTTAACAGGTATGTTTGGATTTTCTTTTGAGTCCATAACGTTATGCATCATCATGTCATGATTTAACTTGGAGGGGCACAACAATATAAACTACACATGTACTACACTAGTATTCATCCCAGTTAAATCACATATTGTTTAGCATAATTTGGTTTGACATGAGGTAAAAGCTAAAAGACGATTGAACTGTGTGATAGGACAAACAGTGGAAGGGTGAATATGAAGGGAAAGGAATGGAGAATCAAACAGAATGGGTTGAGATCAATTATTATTATTATTATTATTATTATTATTATTAATTATTGGTGGCAATCATTAAAGGAAAAGTAGAAAATTCTCAAATTTTCTCACCCTCATGCCATTCCACATTTGTATGACTCTCTTTTTTCTGTAGAACACAAATAATAATTTTTGTAAGAATATCTCAGCTCTGTCCATAAAATGGTGAATGGTGACCAAAATATTTAAACTCCAAAAAGCATATACATGCAGTATAAAACTAGGCTAATCCATATGACTTTAGTGGTTAAATCCATGTCTTCTTCAATTGTCCAATCGGTTTTCAGTGAGATCTGACCAAAATATAACTCCTTTTGCACAATAAATTTCCTTGGCCATCATGATTTTAAATTTGACTACACTTTCTTGCAACATCTAGCACTCTGTGCATGCGTCAAGCACTATGAAGTGTAATAGAGCTTGACATTAAGATTGTGCCTATAGACTGCAATGGCAAGATGTACAGTGAAAAATTAGTTAGATTACTTTTATGCTGTTTTATGTGCTTATTGGAACTTCAAAAATGTGGTTCCCATTCACTTTCATCATGGGCCTACAGAGCTGAGATATTCTCCTAAAAATCTTCATGTGTGTTCTGCAGATGAAACAAAGTCATACACATCTGGAATGGTATGATGGTGATTAGAAGATGGGAGAACTATTCATTTACTGTGTTCAACATTTCACAAGGATTATCTTTATAGTTTTTATAATTATATTTAATTATATATATTAGACATCAAAAGTTATCATTTTATAAAATTATGACCATTTTAAATTATGCACATTTAATTAAAGGTTGTAGTACTTCACATTCTTTCTTATAAAGATTTTTTGATTTTGTTTATTTCCTAATGTTATTTAATGCATTAACTGTCAAACATGCACTAAAATGAAATTAAGGTTACCGTTATTAATGCATGAATTCATATGACTCATGCTGTAGTTAATGTTAGCTCTTCATTAGTTCCTGATTATTTTCTATGTGGTAAAATTACCCAAATGTTGGTTAGAACATTTATTGGTTTTATGAAAGTTGGTAGACATGTTCCTACCATATCAACCTAAATCTACACCTATGATTCAAACATATAATTTTGATAATGATTTTAAGCTAACGATTTGAATTTACATTCGCCAAATGTTGTGGCTCTTTCTATAGCAACCAAAGCAAGAGTTCTCAATGTCAGATGTGACCATTGCGAAATGCATTCAATGTCTGAACAAGTTTTTGCCAAGCTTGCAAAATTGATTTGTGGATGCCACAAAAATAGTTGGTAAGCAAGGTGATGGCTTTTGTGAAAACCACAGACATCAGAAACTTCCCCCAAACAAATGATGTGGGGACTCTTCAACACAAGCAATTCAACTAACAATGAGTTTATTTATGTACCAAGCGAAAATACACCAACTGCAATTAAAACAATATGATACTTTTCAAATAAATAAAAAAAAACTATTATGAAAGTTGGCACACTTTATTCTGACTGTCACTCTGCATTCTGATCCATAGCTACCTACTACCATTCACTTGTGATAATAGCCTCCACATCGTCCCCCTCAATATGGATAATGCACATTATGCATTCAGTGTTATGAATATATTCATTAGAGTAGAAAGGGAGAATTAACAAGACAAGCTAATTTTGCATCACATGTTAAGGGGTTGTGAAAGATAGCTGCTTTGATGTCAGACACAAGCGTAACATAATTTTATCCACAAGTGCTCTATTGTTGTGATGAATAATTGTAATATTTTTAAGTGTTATCAGAGAAAAAAATCTGACATATCAACAGATTGCCTGACAAGCTAGTTAAAAAAAACAAAAAAAAAAACAGATTTAAGATTAAATATAAGAAGTCACATTGAGTGTAAAGTTCGCCATGGAAATAATGGCAGTGGTTCTTAGTTGTTTGGTAACTTGTGGCAGCAACCTGGTCTCATTGAATCATGTTACTATACCTATATTTTAGCAAAATTATTTTTACTTGGCTCATGGTACTATACATTTTTTTGGCAGTTTCGTATCAAAATGAACACTAGAGGTGCTAAAACAACAATGGTTAGAAAGGCAGATTATCAGTTCATAAACATTTTCTTTTTTCCCTGTTCCTCACAAAATGCTATCTTATGACATAAAATAACTTTTACTATAGTGCATGACTTTTTCAACCTATGAACTGCACATGCGAATTGCATTCAGCAGTGATTTTGTGGTCACATTTGCTCTGTTGCTAGTTCTTTACTAAAAGTCCTTTAGTAAATTGGGCACTAAACCAGTATAGACAGCACATGTATATAACCGGCACTTTTACCAGGCACCATTCATTCTTAGTGTAAACATTTGCTTTTTTTCCCAGTTCCTCACACAATGCTATCTTATGACATAAAATAACTTTTACTATAGTGCATGACTTTTTCAACCTATGAACTGCACATGCGAATTGCGTTCAGCAGTGATTTTGGTACTCATGCTTCCATAAATGCAGTTTGATTGACTAGGAATGGAAAATTCAGTACAACCCCATAATAAATGCACAATAATATTCATTAGCATGCAGAAAAGTGTTGTATTTGGGAACACAAGGTATCAAAAAGCACTATTCTATGTCTATTTTGTGAACACTCATTTTGAGTCGGAAAGTGTTCACAATGATACTTTAAAGCAAGCCAAATGTCTCATCAGGGAAGTGTGCAAAGCTGATTTGACTATTATGAACTAACTGAAAGCACCCACTGTTACACATTACTGAGGCAGATGCTGTGAGGCTATTATTCAAATATCAAACAAATCTCAGTGCCATATCAGTATCCTGCTGGTAATAATGCATTAATTCAATAGTTGTGTTCATATTGGACTAAAAATGTCATAGAATTTGATGGTTGTTTGATGAAAGATCATTAATGGAGATGACACCCACTGAGAAAGTACAGAGGTCAAGGGACACTGATCTGTCTCTGAGAATACAAAAGGAAAGGATATTTTTCTTACTGATTCTTCAGGCCAGGGTAACTTCAGTTGTTTATAAATCACTATAGGACCTGAGCAAAAAATCTGTTGTATCCATTTTAAAAACACACACCGCTAAAACCAACATAAGGTGGTTTGATGGTCTTACCTGGCTTAAGCTGGTCCAGCTGGTCTGCTAGCCTGGCTAAACTGGTGTTTAGATGGTCTAGCTGATCTCTAAGCTGGTGTTTAGCTTGTTTAACTGGTCAGTCAGCCAGTCTCACAGCCTAACCAGCAGACAAGTGCCCAAAACCACTTTAAAACCATTAAAACAAACCAGCCTAACCATCTTAGCCAGGCTGGGAGACCAGCTAAACACCTTAGAATTACATGTTCTTTTCAGGGCCCACACAATGCAATGTCATCAACAGGAACCATTATATGTAAAGGGCTCTAATGAAATCAATCCAGCACCCTGCTCAATACTGTAAAATCATTAAGCAATTCCCCTCCTTTTCATTCACGACTCAACCTAGGTATTGAATGCATGTCAATGTAAAGGTATGCTGAACTCCTGGAACACATGACCCTCAAATAAAATTGATTATATTTTAATGGCAGCATTAAAATTTAAATCTGAGGTTGTTCAAGAATTCAAATGTTCTTGGTTTTGTGGGACTATCAACACTGTGGAGGATGTGTTAGTGTGGGTCGTAGTGTTCTAGATTTGTCAGGCTAATGTAAAGCCCACACAGAGTGAGCTGCTTTAATACTGGGGATGCAAGTGAAAATGTATTCACTATTGTTTAAAGGGGTCATGACATGCCTTATTTTATTATTATTTTAATGTGTTCCCAGAGGTTCACTTATAATATTTGTAAAGTTTTTGGCACAAAAACAGCTATACATTTGTAAATCATGATCATTTTCCACCCTCATTCTGACCCTCTGGTAGAAACGCTCGGATTTGGTTTTGCTTCTCCTTTAAGACTTGACAGTAAACGCCCACTGTTATGACTGGCTCTCTGGTCTTGATTGACCTGCTCTCTCTCCTTGATGTCTCAATGCTCACCACTGCGGAAGTGAAAAGGTAAAGTAGTAGTTAATATGTTGTTGTGGAGGTGGTTAGATGCAAATGTCTACTACAGTGTGACATCACAATGTGGAGGAAGCAGAGAACAAAGTCCATTTCACAATCATTCACTTTGTCTGTTTCACTGTGGTGGAATGAGCGTCCAACCTCCACACAATATTCTGAAACCATCTCAACATTCAAGAACCAGCTGTCAACACATCTGTTCCTAAAGCACTTAACCAATTCACACTAAATACACGTACTATTTATTTATATTGTCTGACTCTTTCTTCTACGCTAGCTTCTGTACTACTCCAGCCATTTTGAGAACTTGGCAGTGCTATACTGCAGGTGCTGTAAACTTTTTTTGACAAATTGCTTGCTATGTTCCTCATTTGTAATCAGTTTGAATAAAGGTGTCTGCTAAATGACTAAATGTAAACAAATGCTCTTTAAATAGTGAGGAGGAAGTTTTGAGTTCTGAAACTTACAGTATGTTTTTACAGTACAATGACCTCTTATATGTCAAAAGATCCAAGAAAACTTTATTAAATTTTAACAGATATTATATTCTGTGGTCAAGGACAGATTAAGACCTGAGAAGCCCATGGGCTGGTACACCGTGGAGGCCCCCCATGACGTGATTTCATTCAATTTTATGCGCTATAGGACTCTTGTCAGATTTGGCTGGATTTTTCAAATAGATGGAAGAAAAGTTAGTAGCAATGTCTGACACGGCCAATTATATATACTTTTTAATTATGCGTTATTATTGAGGATGCACACACTATTCAGATATCAAAATAACTATTCTGTTATTCTGCATGTGAGTTCTTCAACCCGATCTGAGTTTGACGGTACAAACGTACAGGTTTTGGGCCAGGTTCAGGTCAGTTTTTCAAGTAAGCTATTTGGCGATGGGATGTTCACATGTGCCTCTGCACTGTTTTTAAATGTTTTTTCTATGTAAACACACACTGTACGGACGTCTTTGATCGTTGCAGCACTCTACAACTCAGGACCGTCGCATTTTTTAGACACTGCATTAAGTTTAAAAGAACTATAATATTTATAAACGCATCTCGAGTTACCTGTGTTGTGTTTCACTATTTGTTGTGCTGCATCAAGCTTTTTCAGCGATGGTATCACAAATCAACATTCTGATGAATTTAAGTTGCAAAGAGACTTAATGTGACTGTTACACATGATTCCAGATTGTTTTTTCACCTGGCAAAGTTTCAGCGCTTATTAAACAGTGAGCCTATGTTTTTTCCCCCTTTTGTTCTGGTGTGTAGACAATAATTACACACGTTAAATGCTGAATCATTTAAAAATCAAAGCATCACAAAGAAGTCCTATAAACTGTAGCATTTGCTGCCCCATGGAAAGTGAATCTGCCTGGGCAGAATTATGCATCTTACATTGATTAAGATACTATGATTCAGGCAGTGACGGAGACTATTTTTGTTCAAAGTTAATGTGATTTTATCATTTGAAGATCAATGTATTGTGCTATTTTGGCTCATAACTCACTGTGCACTTTATTCCCTGCTAATCTGATATTGTGTTTGACGAATACATGGTAAATAACTTTATTCCAGAGTCACGACAAATAACACAATAACCATTTGTGAACTCTCACAGTTAACCAAAGTTTAACATGCACATCTTTAGGGTATTAAGGCATATTTAGTTTATCGTTTAACATTAAATGCATGCAGGACTTGAGAGAATTAAAATTTTGGGTGAACTAACCCTTTAAGAGTCCACAATGTTAGTCATTACACATCACCAGTTGCAAAATGGTAAACTGCAAAATCTTGATTACGTTGAAGCTCATTAAAACAAAAGGAAAAGCACCAAGATTAGCGCTTAATAGGTGTTTGGTTGTGTGAAATCTAAGATGATTTCTTTCCATTTGTGAGCTTGCCACCTTAGTTGCAATTCATAGATATCTGTATAACAAAATTTTCTGTGAACACTCTCAGAACAAATTACAAGATAGCATGGAGTTCTATAAAAGGAATACTTTTACCCCAAACTTCTGTCATATTTTACTTTCTTTATGCAGAACACAAAATGAAAATCCTCCTGTATTTATTCAATAAAAGGCAGATGAAAGTAACATTGTGAACAAGCTTCTCTCATAGTGACTTAGGATCTTCAATAGAACTTCTCCTTTTGTGTTCTGCATGCGTAAAAAGTCATGTGTGTTTGGAATGACATTAGGGTGAGTAAATTATGACAGAATTTTAATTTTTTGGGTGAACTATTCCTTGAACAACAGAGAACATATGGATGAAAAAATAACTAGTAGACCTAGAATTTCTCGGATATGTTGCCCTGTAATCAGATAAACTGAAGAGACTAGAGTTCATAAATGCAGTCCAACAGCTTCGCAATCAAATGTTTTCTCTGCCAATCTGCCAATGTGAACATACTGTAACTCGCACACAGGGCAGAATGAGTGTTGCTGTGGATACTGAATCTAGTAGTACAAGACAGAATGGATTCGTTACACATTAAAAGGGGTTCCAGAAGAATGAAAACAGAAAACTGAGGTTGTGGATATTGTTATGTCCCATCCAACTCCATTTATTTCTTGGATGGAAAAAAGCAACCAAAATAAGTTTAGTCTGGGTGACTTGGGTTTGTAGAGCTTTAAAGATCTTAATTATAGAAAAAGAGGGCCTTGTAGATGAGTAAAGCTAACCAGTGCACTGTGCAAAATTATCAGCTGTTTTGCACCAAGATCAGATGAGTGGTTAATCCCTCAGAATACATAAATTCTGCTCTAATGAGATAAAATATGTGTTTCCAAAGCATTATATTCCCCTATATTTCATTACTGAAGTCATGGAAATGCACAGAGCATACTGAGTGGAACATTACAGTTGAATAAAAGGGTTTCAATATTAAAGGAATTGTTTCACCAAAAATGAAAATACTGTCATTATTAAATCGCCTAATATCATTCCAAACCCAATTACTTTCTTTTGTGGAATACAAAAAGGCAGGGCCTCATTTCCCAACAAGTGATTTTCCCAACATTATTTTTTGCGTGCCTTTCCCATGCACTTATCATGAACATGCTTCAAGTGCTACTTAAGAGAGTCGATGTCCCATGCGAAGCACTAAAAATTGACTGTGTGGTGTTGCTTGTCATTGTAATTTCATTATATTTATGTAACTCTATAAAAACTTATAATTTACCATGCTGATAAATGTGTACATTTATTTTCTTAAATGCTCAACCTAATTATACATATGAAATATGTAGTTTTGTTCATCCGTTTACTCCTCCCATCCCGTTGAACAGAACCACTCATATAAGTGCTTAAAATGCTTAAAATGCTCAAGGGTCTTGCATTGACAATAAAGTTCAATGTAATGCCAGTATTGTAGAGCACAAAACATGGAGGTAGAAGCTACACAAGCGAATATCTTCTCTTTGGCAATAAAACATGGATTTGTGATGTGAGCGAGAACGTCTTTGGAAGTGAAAAATACTAATTATTCTTCACTCCCTTTGAAATTAATACATATAGATAGATGCCTGCAACAATCATACCACACATAAATCAGTAAATCAGTGTAGGCTTCTTTATTGCTGTTGCTGATGACACGCTGCATGAGAGTTTGTTTGTAGCCTGCTCAGGCTGCTTAGCATTACTTATTCTTATTCTCAAACGTTCGTATATTTGTCGTTATATCCTCTTGTCATTTTACCACGTTTCAGGTTTTTCCACTTTTCTACAGTTTCATCTGCGTGTATTTTAACTGTTGCTGCTGGCACCTAGCTAGAGTCTGTGTTTGAAGCCTGATAGTTGTTTTTTTTTTTTTTTAAACAGTTTTCAGCCTTTAATCCTTAACATCTGCCATTTTTAAGCGTGCAATGGGTATTATTCTCTTATTTCGATTCAACTGCATGCATATTCAGCCTGCATCCGCATTCTATTTTTATCGCAATTAAACTGCGTGCATTTTCTCAGCGCACACCCGTTTTTTCTCCTTTGTGGTACACAGATTATTGCATCGATCTCAAAGCACCACTTATCAAGAACGATCAACAACAACAACAACAACAACAAACAATTTTGCAAGGGATTCACATCAATCTCAAACCATCACCATTCAGGAACAACCAACAACAAAAAATATGCGGTAAGTCATGGCATCCGCTCATGTTATTTCTTCCTGCATTGCATGTCACATGTTTACAATAGCCTCCTCCGTCAGCATTTAGGGATTCACATGTAATAAATGTAAGGAATTAGTCAGACTGACGGAGAAGGTTAATGAGTTAGAGACTCGCATCCGAACGCTAGTGGAGGTCAGTGAGAAAGAGAAGCCAGTAGATACTGTTTCAGATGCTAGTAGTACAGAGAGCAACATACACACTTTGGTTCTGGCTGTAGAGCCCCCGCAGCAAGGCAATTGGGTGAGGTCTTGGCGGCATACTCGCTCAAAGCGACACCACTCTCCCGTTCCTGTTAGGGTTTCTAATCAAATCTCCCCACTCAGTGATACACCTACTGAGAATCATGTTGAAAGAGCCCTTGTTATCGGTGATTTTATTATAAGGAACGTGGAAATAGAGACTCCACCCACTATTGTTAATTGCATTTCGGGGGCCAGAGCATCTGACATCAAATCAAACTTACAATTGCTGGCTAATGCTAAACGTAGATTTTCTAAAATTATTATCCATGTCGGCACAAATGATGTCCGGCTTCGCCAGTCGGAGATCACTAAAGATTATGTTAAAGAGGTGTGCAAATTCGCAAAAACGATGTCAAACACTGTAATATGTTCTGGTCCCCTCCCTGCTCATCGTGGTGATGAGGTTTACAGTAGATTAGTGTCACTGAATGGCTGGATGTCTGAGTGGTGTCTGAAGAATAAAATAGGATTTATAGACAATTGGAAGAGTTTTTGGGGTAGACCTAACCTGCTAAAGAGAGACGGACTCCATCCCTCCAGGGAAGGTGCCGCTCTCCTCTCTAGTAATTTGGCTCATAGTTTTAATGTTAGTATTTGACTAACTGGTGCCCAGGTCAGGAAGCAGACAAACTGGTTAATCCGAACGTCTGCTAGCTGCCTTGAGACGTCACACAGGTCACATAAACTACAACACATAGAGACTGTATCACCTAGATATCTCATAGAGATTGTGTCTGTTCCCCGAACTACCAAACACAAAACGCTCACTAAATAATTTAGAAAAAATTTGATTACGGTCAAGGTTTAATTGTTGGTGACTTCAACATTCACATAGATAATGAAAATGATACATTGGGATTAGTATTTAACGATATACTCAACTCTCTTGGAGTCAGACAAAATGTAACAGGACCAACTCATTGCCATAATCATACACTAGATTTAATTCTGTCATATGGAGTTGATGTTGATAATATAGAAATTCTGCAGCAGAGCGATGACATCTCGGATCATTACCCCATCTCTTGTATGCTGCACTCAGCTAATGTTACTCAATCTACACCACGCTATCGTTCATTTAGAACTATTCTTTCGACCACTAAAGATAGCTTCACTAATAATCTTCTAGATCTATCTCATACACTCAATAAACCCCAAAGCCCAGAAGAACTTGATGAAATAACAAAAAATATAAATGCAGCCTTCTCTAGCACCCTTGATATTGTCGCCCCACTTCAATTAAAGAAAATTAAAGAAATAAGCCCTGCACCATGGTACAATGATCACACTCATGCTTTCAAGAGAGCAGCTCGGAAAATGGCGCGCAAGTATTTCGTGGTGCATGGAAGCACTAAAAGCTGCCAGGTCAGCATACTTTAGTAAACTCATAGAAAATAACCACATCAATCCTAGATGTTTATTCAGTACTTTGGCTAAATTGGTTAGGAATAAAGCCTCAACAGAACCAGATATTACGTCACAGCACAAGAGTAATGACTTGATGAATTTCTTTACAGATAAAATTGAAATAATCTGAAATAAAATTGGAATTATGCAATCATCTGTCATAGCACCTCAGAAAACAGTGTCTAATAATTTTCCTGACGTGCAACTTCAATCCTTCTCTGTCATAGGTAATGAAGAGCTAACAAAACTTATTGAAACATCAAAAGCCACAACATGTTTGTTAGATCCTATACCAACTAAGCTCTTAAAAGAGGTATCTCCTGTTATTTCAGAACCTCTTCTTAATATTATTAACTCCTCGCTATGCTTAGGACATGTCCCAAGAAACTTTAAAATTGCTGTTATCAAACCACTTATTAAGAAGCCACAACTTGATCCTGGAGAACTAGCTAATTATAGACCGATTTCAAATCTCCTGTTTATGTCAAAAATACTAGAAAAGGTAGTATCCTCACAAATATGTTCATTTCTACAGATAAATAGTATACAAAGAATTTCAGTCAGGATTTAGGCCTCATCACAGTACAGAGACTGCACTTATCAGAGTTTCAAATGACTTGCTCTTATCATCTGATCGTGGCTGCATTTTTCTTCTAGTGCTTTTAGATCTTAGTGTTGCATTCGACACGATAGATCATGACATTCTCCTGAATAGGCTAGAGAATTATGTTGGCATTTGTGGAGTTGCATTAGCATGGTTTAGGTCATATTTAGCAGACCGCTACCACTTTGTCTATGTAAATGAGGAATTGTCAAACCAAACAAAAATTAAATATGGAGTGCCACAAGTATCATTTTTAGGGCCTCTGCTTTTCTCCTTGTATATGCTTCCCCTGGGAGATATTATCAGGAATTGTGGAATAAGTTTCCACTGCTATGCCGACGGTACACAACTTTATATTTCTTCAAAACCTGATGAGATTTCACAATTCTCGAAATTAGCAGAGTGTATCAATGAAATAAAAGACTGGATGGCCAGAAATTTCCTTCTACTCAATTCTGACAAAACAGAGGTACTAATTATTGGCCCAAAATCTAAAAAAAACAAGTCACTACAATATAATTTGACTCTCGATGAATGTACTGTTACATCATCTTCAACAGCGAAGAACTTAGGTGTTATATTTGATACCAATCTATCCTTTGAAAATCAAATTACCAGTGTGTGTAGAACAGCATTCTTCCACCTAAGAAATATTGCTAAATTAAGGCACATGCTCTCTGTTGCTGTGTCGAAAAACTAATTCATGCGTTCATGACCTCAAGACTAGATTATCGTAATGCATTACTGGGAGGATGTCCAGCAAGATCAATAAATAAACTTCAATTGGTTCAAAATGCAGCAGCCAGAGTGTTGACTAGATGTAAGAAATATGATCATATTAGCCTCATTTTATCATCGTTACATTGCCTTCCTGTTAAATTCCGTATTCATTTTAAAATTCTTTTAACTACGTACAAAGCTTTGAATGGTCTAGCTCCGCAGTACATAAGTGACCTTCTACCATGCTATATTCCATCACGTTCATTACGATCACAAAATTCTGGCCTGTTAATAGATCCTAGAATATCAAAATCCACAAAAGGAGGAAGATCCTTTTCATATTTGGCTCCTAAACTATGGAATAGTCTCCCTAATACAGTTACAGTTAAGTCTAGACTAAAGACTCATCTATTTAGCCAGGCATACACCTAATTTATTCTCCAACCCACAATTAGGGTGCTTTAGTTTGGTCTGCCGGAACCAGAAACCAGAAACATTGATCATGATTTATAACTCTGCAATAAATTGAATGGCATCTAAGCTTATATTATTTTATTTGTTTCCCAGTCTCAACCTCGGGACTCCTATCCTAAGGTCACCAGAACCGGCTGGATCCAGCACCATTCCTGCTTTGTGTTGGACTCCACTGCTACATGTCGCTGTGTGATGATGACTAAATGCAGCCGGTGCCAGCCAAACATCCCTTCAGTCTATTATGATGGACTTCAAAGGATGAACTGATGCCAATTACAACCATAAGACATGGGACACTTCATATGCCATGGTTTGAACCTTGGAAAAAACAAGAAAACACAATAATCAAACTGGCAAACCTTTTGCCTGCACATGTAAGCTGGGTTCTTAGACCGGTCGGCTGGCCTCTTAACACAAGCCAGTCTGTATGAGGGCTTCTCTGATGGCTTTCCAGGTGTGCAAAATTTCATCTGCATAAAGGCATGGGCAGACGGGACCTGAACGTCGGGTTCTTGTGCAGGGAACAGAGGGGGCTGATAACCGAGGCTGCACTTGAAGGGTGTTAAAGATGATGACTGCAAGGAGTTGTGGGTGTACTCAACCCACAATAAATAATTGCTCCAAGAAGACGGATTACAGGAGGCCACACAGTGCTGGGTTTTTCCAGTTCCTGATCTGCCAGTTCCGATTGCCTGGGGGTGGAACGCAGAGGACTAACACAGTAGCCCCCAGCTGTCAACAGAATTCTGCCCAAAAACATGACACAAATTGGGGGCCTCTGTCAGAATCCACATCGACTGGAAGGCCATTCACTTGATGAATTTTGATGAATTTCTTTACAGAAATTCGGTTATGACTAAATGTCATAAACCGCTGCCTCCCTCGCTGTGGGTAATTTGAGGAGATTTAAATCAGCCACCTTCTAGAACCGGTTCACAATGGTGTTGCCATGGGTGAGGGGGGAGACCACTTACAAAATCCATGGTCGCGAAGGGACAGACAGTGGTTGGAGGAGCCCAGCCAGGGGATTACAGGAGGTCTTATTAGTTGCACAAATTGGGCAAGTGGCTACAAACTAGAGTACGTCCCGCTCAAGCGATGGCCACCAGAATCATTGTCAAATGAGCATCTGGGTTCGAGTTGCCCCTGGATGACAAGCAATATTAGCCAGTGTAAGATAAGCACCCAAACAAATCAGAACAAATAACTTACCAGCTGTGCACATAGCAGGGGGCGTGGTGTTTCGAAGCACAGCAAGAACTTTAGCCTCCACCTCCCAGGATACCATGCCCAATACTTGAGTGGCAGGTAGAATGGTATCCAGTGTGAGAGTGGAGGTCTCGACCTTGAACTATAGAGAAAAAGAGTCGGGCTTGATGTCCTTAGAGCCCGGAAGATACGAGAGGACAAAATTAAAACATGTGAAACATAGTGCCCAGCAAGCCTGTATAGAGTTAAGGCTTTTGGCACTACGGATGTACTCTAGGTTCTTATGATCAGTCTAGACTATGAAAGGTACCCCCGAACCCTATAACCAATGATGCCACTCACCCAAAAACCGCTCCTTTAATTTAGAGAACGTGGCCTCAGCCCACGGCGACCAACAAAAATCAGTGCAGGTTGAGGTGAGGTGTGGCGAGTTGGCTGCAATTCCTAATAAATCTCTGATAGAATTTAGCAAATCCCAGAAACATCTGCAATGCATTGTGAGACTCTGGGGTTGACCAATAAGAGATGGCTCAGACCTTAGCAGAGTCCATGTGCACTCCCTTGGACAAAACGATAAACCCCAGGAACAGCTTTGATGAACTGCTGATTCTCTAGAAGTCACTGAAGCAGCTGCCTGACTTGCTGAACTTGATCCTGGATATTCTGAGAAAAGATCAGAATATCATCTAGATAGACAAACACAAAATGACCATGTCTCTAAGCACTTTATTTATGAGCCCCTGGAAGATGGTGGGGGCGTTGACCAATCCAAAAAGCATGACCAAATATTCAAAGTGCCCCCTATGGTGTTAAAAACTGTCTTCCACTCATCCTCCTTCCTTAATCCGGACAAGGTAATAAGTCCAACTCCGTAAAGGAGGATGCTCCCTGCAAGAGTTTGAAAGCGGAGCACATTAATGTCAAGGGATGGCGATTATTCACTGTGATGTAATTCAGCCAATAATTTATACAGGGTCTAAGCAAGCTGTACTTCTCCACGAAGAAGTACCCCACCCCTGCTGGTGATGAGGAAGGGTGGATGAGATAGGCTGCCAGAGAATCATTGAGAAAACTGTTCACGGGCTCCCTTTCAGGAGCCGAGAGTGAATACAGCCATCCACAAGGAGGTGAGGTGCCAGGAAGCAATTCAATCACATAGTCGTATGAGTGATTAGGAGGAAGGATCACGACGTGAGTCCGGCTTAACACCACCCACAAGTCATGGTATGTCAACGGTTCTTCTGATAAATCTGCCTGTTCATCAAGTAAGGAAACACAAGACTGGACAGGGGACACATGATCATAGACATGATCAGGGGAGTTAAGACAGTTTTGGTTGACCAGTCTATGTGTGGGTTGTGTGTTACCAACCAAGGATGCCACAACACTACCGGTACGGATGGAGATTGGATCAGATAAAAGGACAACTTCTCTGCATGATTTCCAGAGATGAAGGTGACTGTCTTTGGAGACTGGGTGATGACAGACAGCGGTGTGCCACTAAGGGTGTGGGCAGTGATAGGTTCATCCAATTGGACCATAGGAAGCCACCATTTGGAAGCCAAGTCAATGTCCGTAAAGTTCCCTCCGGAATCCACCAGGGCTGAGACCGTGAAGTGTACGAAGTGTCCAAAGGTGTTGCGCTCACCAGTAACCTCCTTCCTACTGACGAGTGGTGTCATTTACCGGACATGAAGCAGAGAAATTACCAGACCAGGCACAATGAATGCATAGTACATAAACGAGGTGTTGCTGCTTCTCTTTATGTGAAATATGAGTTCCCCCAATTTGCATGGTCTGTGTTGGGCCGAGATTCTGGTGACTTGGCCAAAGTAGTGGAACGGGAAGGATGGACAGTCGCCTGGGTAGGTGGAGAGCAGCATCGACGGTGTAGGGCCAGACTTGAATGACTCAAATAGCCAGATCTACCAAATTGTCAAAGCGTGGAGGCAGATACAAAGGATAGGTTTCCACATGGTGTGGTCGCTCCACTCACAAGACACAGCCAGGGTGAGGAACGTTATAGCGTAATCTGAGATATGCCAATCTCCTTGAGACAGTCCAGATAAGACCTCGCCGCCTTCCGACCTTGAGTGAAGTGGTCAAAAGCTTGGCAGAGCTCTGTGGAGAAGGTGTGAAGAGACAAAACATGGATGTCTGTTGTCCCATATGGCGGCCCCACATTCAACGGTGAGGAGTGTGATCACACAAGCCACCTTCATTGTCTCCGACGGGAAAGCAGAGGGCTGTAATGTGAAGAACAAGGAACATTGTGAAAGGAATGTGCTACAGGATGCCACCTGAAAACGGGGTAGGAGGAGGTATACGAGCCCGAGTGCCTAGAAATGTGGGGAACCGCCGAAGCCGGTGAGGGTGCTTCCTGAGTGGGACCAGCATCGGAAGATAGGAAGTTGTTGTTGTGTTCAATGAGCTGCGACACCATCATCTACAGAGCCTGGATAGATGCTGAGATCTGATCACGCTGACATCCCAGTAAAGCTCGCTGCTGAGAGAGGGTGGAGCAAAAAGTAGTCTCCTTCGCTGGGTCCATACTTGGTTTGACTGTTCTGTCAGAGAGCGAGACAAAGACACCCAAGAGCAGAGGAACAGATTAAAGGATCTATTAACAATAAATATTCACTTCAACTGTGCAGACGAGGACTGAGGATCCCAGCACCGGCTGAAGTAGCGGGGAGTAGTTTGTGGATGTGTGGGTGCCATGGCCGCACAATGGATAAATCCATGAATAGTGTGATCATAGGTGAATGGGTGCATTGAGGAAGTCAGGAGCAGATTTGTGGGAATCCTCCATTGAAGTGGTGCAGAGAAAAGCATCCAGCAGACTGGAATGCAATCACTCTCCTGACACGCGGACAGAGATGGGCAACCAAACAAATACACAAGACAGGACCAACTAGGCAGAGAGAGTGAGGTAAGTACTTCACATCGAACATCAATCAAGCAAAGATACTGAGAACACAAAGGGCTCAAGTTGGGAGTGAAACAGTGAAGAACCAAGCGCTGTTAGCACGCTAATAGGTGGCATGATCAACGTTCTCCTGGGAACAATCAATGTTCCCATGGAAACACTGATCATGCATGCATGCCGGCAGCACCTGCGAGACATGAGGGAAAGAAAATAACAAAACACACAGAGCAAACCGACAAACTCACTGGAGCTGTGACACATTTATAATTTATTTATTTTTCTTTAATTTATCTATTTTATGCATTCATTATTATTTTGAATTGTTGATTAAAATAATAATAGAAAAAAACATAACAGTATCCTGATTTTAAAGTCTCATTGTATACTGCATTAAATGTGAGCACCACAACATTACCTTTAAATTAAGCATATTATGTGTTATTTCACGATTGACCTGCAGGAGTCTGCATAAGTCGGTCTCCCTACAATGTTTTTGGCACTCTACAATGACTCTAGAGCACTCGTAAATCTACACCCATTTTCAAGTTCTACTTAAAGGTTCTGTAAGCGATATTTTCATGTAAAGTTATGTAAAACATGTCTTACTCCCTGAAAGATATGATTGAAATAAGTGTTGTGAGATATCTCACCTGTCTCTTTAACAGCTCTAGACTCCGTAAACAGCAAACAAAAATGTGTCTTCTGGCTGTGGTCTCTGACACGTTCTGCCTGTCAGTCATTTATAGTTGCAGCGAATTATTGAGGCGTAATTAAAAAAAATTTTGCCATGTTGCTCATAGCGGTTGTCAGATGAGGCCACTATTTTGCTGATGTTGTTTTTGACAACTTTTTCTGCTCAATATCAGTCTCAGTAAAGCCAATTTGGTATCTTTGGAGTGCGGTTTTGGAAAGGGGGCATGACTAATCCATCGTCTCAGTTTGTGGGGATTCTAGAACGCTTAAAATCACTTACATCAACTTTAAGTTAAGATAGCTTTGGGAAACGGTCTACTAGTTTAGGCTTGCGATGCTTTTGGGGGGAAAGGGCAAGAATGTTAGCCTTTGTCACCATTCATTTTCATTGTGTATATATATATATATATATATATATATATATATATATATATATATATATATATATATATATACATAAAAAGCTAAAATTAGTGTATGGTGAGTGAGGCTAACATACAGCCTAACACTTCCTTAAGTGTTCCATGGAAGTAAGAAAGTCATATGGGTTACAATATATTTACAATACAATATATTTCAACTTTGATATACTACTGTAGCTTGGCTGACTCATTCTCTGTACAGTCTTCCACAGTGGTGTTGGAACAATTTGAAAAAAATGTGGCTAAATATTAAGGCATGAATCTTTCAAAAGTAATAGTAATTTCAGGGTGCCCCCAGCTATAATTATAGATATGCCCTTGATCTCCCACCATAGGTGGTGCAGAATGGCCGCAATGTTTAATTGCCATTGTACGGTATTAAATCAATTTCTCACCCATGAATGCTGATCAACTGCCTCCCTGGAGTCATTTAAATATGCTCTGTTGGCATGACTACCATTTAGACAGGCTGCTAGGTAGAGTAACTCTCAAAATGAATCTATTTAATATATAAAGTGAGTGATTGATCACACTACTCTTTATAATTGTTAGCATCAACTTTTTGCATATATCTGTCCACAAGTTGCTTAATTTCTTGAAGAAACATATCTGGTGTATCATCAGCCATTTAATAGCATTTTGAAGTCTTAATGTCCTTACGCGATTTAGCCAGATCAATCACAGAGTCACATAAGTCTAACTTGAAATAAGATAACTGTCCAAATGTAGTTTGCGCACGAAAGGAGAGCCTGTTTATTAAAAATCGTACTTACCATTAAGAATATTGTCGAATAAATGTGGCTACTTTTACACATGACTTTATAAATGACATTATATTAGTGGGACTTGGCAGGAGAGAAGCCACTGAATTCAATGCAAGGCATCTGCACTGATAAAAAGAATTGACCACAGCTTCCTTTGACAGAAAATTTGAGGATTATAGTCACCACAAAATGATCCACAAATGGATTGATGGTCTGATTCCTAGAAGGAACTCATAGCGAAGTCAATACTTTTCAAAGAGATTGACATCATGGGGACAGCACGATTAACAGATTGTTTTTGCAAGTTGATGACACCACTAAATGGCTGTCTCTATACAGTAGGCCATATATGTTCATTATCTACTGAACAGTCCAGCTAGCTCATGTTTCTTTGTTGACATTAAAATCATAAAAGTTGAGAATGTAGTATGGATATTACATGTCGTACCAGTCAAAACCGTGCCATGATTCCATGACAAATCAACCAAATTTCAGGAACTTCCCAGCTGAATTTTTTTATTTTAATAGTTTTTCTGAAGAAAGCTAAACTAACTTCTAGCTTTAAAAAAATTGCTTCATTTCATGTGACCCTTTGATCTTTGAAAATGTGCCACACTGAAGCATCATTTCTTAGGGATTTAACCATATTGGTTCTCAATGGTGCAGATTTGGTTTGAACACTGGGGTTGTATTGTGAAGCATTTGTGGTGAACCAGAATCTAAAAGTACACTAAGACATCTTTAATACTTCTGGAGTTACAGACACTCCAACTTTAGAAAAAACATCACAAAAAGTGTCACACCATTGGCACATAATGACAAAAAAAAAAAAAAGTCAAATGATTTTAGTAACAGACCTACCAATATCTATGTAAAAATAAAATAACAACGCTGCTACCTTTAAGGTTGTTTTTATAACCTGTATTTTTGCTTCAAAATCATAGGTGAAAATTGGCATTTTGACCCCTCTCTAAAAAAAGTATTTATTATGGATTACGGCATTTAATCATCATGTACCCATTTCTTTCACCAGTAAAAAATCATCAAAAACAAAATTTTGTGCTAGGGACCTCAGGTTGAGCTGACACGGAATGACCTGGCTGGGGTTTAAATAAATATTTTGGCTTCAATACAAGTTAAGATTTATCGACAGCATTCGTGCCAAAATGTTTTGACTTGTCCCTTCCTTTCTTTTTTAAAAAAAGCTAAAATCTGGGTTCCAGTGAGTAACTTACAATGGAAGTGAATGTGGCTAATCCGTAAACACTGTTTCAAAATCTACAAGACGTAAACAATATATGTGTTAACATGATTTTAGTGTGATAAAATTGATTACAAACAATTTCTGTGTAAAGTTATATCCAGTTTTACCCTGTAATCCCCACAAAACATCTAGGTTACGGATGTAACCTTTACTGATGGAGGGAACGAGACGTGTCGAAGAAGCGACACTAGGGGTCTCTCTTGAGAGCCTTTTTCATCTCTGATCTATGAGAAAAGGCCAATGAGAAATTGGCAGGCAGAATTTACATGTACCGCCTCCTGACATACTGAGGAGCATTTCTGAGGAGCAATGAGGTTCGGCCGCAACAGTGGCTTGGTTCAGCGACGTGGCCGGGAGGACACAACATCTCGATCCCTCCATCAGGGAAAGGAGGCTACATTCGTAACCTAGACGTTCCATGAACGACACATTGTGTCGAAGAAGCGACACTAGGGGTCCAATTTAAATCACGCCATGCACTGAGCCATGTACGTGTACTGCTGACACAGGAGCGGGCAGGTATTTTACATGCCAAAGTGACGTATCCTTCCCCAATGCCCCATAAAATCGTCAAAGCCTTCTGGTTCTTTACCCCTGACAGGGGGGAACAAGGCGATGTGCCAAGCATGGGAGCAGGATACGCCAGCCGCGGCTTTTCTCTCTCTGTTTCTAGCATAGAGTTAAAGCGGCTGGGGCCATCTTAACGCTATCATATGCATCGGGGAAGGCAATCTTTCCTAGTTTTCCTATTCTTTCAGGGGGGAAAGACCCTGCAGAGACCACACCTGCCCAGACTGGGGGAGGCAAAGAATGGTGAAATACATCCCATGGGCTTTTAGGTCACATGTGGAGAATGGTGTGGTGGTAGATCCTACCTCATTGGGAGGGAGTTGTACAAACACTGCGACTGGGGGTCCGTGAGGACTGCCCAAGGGAGACGCGGGTCTGCTCGCAAGGGGACCGTACCGTGGAAAATACGCACAGGGGGAAAAGTCCACATGGGAGCCTGTCCTGTGGAGCACCTACACTACCGTTCAAAAGTTTGGGGTCACTTACTCATTCTTTATTTATTTATTTATTTCACATTTTAGAATAATAGTAGTCAGCAAAACTATGGAATAATAGAAATGGAAATATGGGAATTATTTTGTGACCAAAAAATCCAAAATAAATCCAAAACTATGTAATATTTTAGCATCTTCAAAGTAGTCACCCTTTGCCTAGATTTTGCAGACATGTACTCGTGACATTTTCTCAACCAACTTCTTGAGGAATCACCCCGGGATGCTTTTTAAACAGTATTGAAGGAGTTCCCATCTATGTTGGGCACTTATTGGCTTCTTTTCTTCATATTTTGATCCAAGTCATCCATTTCAAAAACTTTTTTTTTTTTAGGAAATTTTAGATTTGTAATTAAATAAATGTATATGTTTTGGCAGAATAATATTTTGTCTACAAAGTTAATTTCAAACTTTTAAGCATACACCTTCAGATCAAAAGATTTTTAAGATCATGAGAAACATTTCAGACAAGTGACCCCAAACTTTTGAACGGTAGTGTATTCCAGTACAGGGTAAATTGAGTACCCACATTGGTCATGGTCGGTGAATTCCTCCGCTGAATTTGCGGACCAGAGGGCTAGGGAGGATTCATCCAGGGAGTCGAGTTTGTGGGATCTCCTGGGGTAAAGGTATATGGTATTACCTCAGCGGAGGGAAAGGGCGTTATGTGCAAGTGGTCCACCCGGTCAGTTTGTCAGCGTGTACCTAGTTCTACCTGCTCGGACCTGAGAAAACACAGGAAGAAACCGACTCAACCCTGAGATTGTAAAATCTCGCAAAGGTATTGGGTGCTGCCCAACCCGCTGCTCTACATATGTCTGCTAGGGAGGTGCCCCTGGCCAGTGCCCATGAGGATGCAACACTTCTCGTTGACTGTTCAGGAGGGGGCACGGCTTGGGTGCGATAGGCCAACGTAATGGTGTCCACTACCCAGTGGGAAAGCCTCTGTTTTGAGAAAGCGTTCCCTTTCCACTGTCCACCAAAGCAGACAAAGAGCTACTCAGAACATCTAAAGCTCTGCATACAGATCAAGTAGATATGCAGAGCACGTACCGGACACAGCAATGAAGGGGCTGGGCCTGCCTCCTCCCGGGCATGCTTGCAGGTTCACAACCCGTTCCCTGAAGGGAGTGGTGGGAACCTTGGGCATGTAGCCTGGTCGCAGTCTTAGGATCACGTGAGTGTATTCCGGACCGAACTCCAGGCAGGTGTCACTGACAGAGAAGGCTTGCAGGTCCCCGACCCTTTTGATGGAGGCAAGCGCTTGCGATCGCGCGATCAGGAGGGCGAAGGGAAAAGGCTCAGCCGGGAGGGATTTATCCTCCAAGCACCTCTTAGTGACCTGATAATTAAGTCGTGCTTACCCAAAAACTTGCCGTCTTCTGTGTTGAGGTGGGCTGCAATAGCAGCTACATACACCTTCAAGGTGGAGGGGGACAGCCTCCCCTCCAACCTCTCCTACAGGAATGAAAGCACTGACCTAACTGTGCACCTCTGTGGGTCTTCAGCCCAGGAAAAACAACAATTTGCAAACAAGTGCCACTTCAGGGCGTAAACTTGCCTGGTAGAAGGGGCTCTGGCTTGGTTGATCGTGTCTATGACAGCAGGTGGTAGATCAGCTAGATCTTCCACATCCCGTCCAGGGGCCAGAAATGGAGGTTCCAGAGGTTTGGGTGCGGATGCCAGAGCGTGCCCCGTCCCTGAGAAAGAAGGTCCTTCCTCAGGGGGGTTTCCCAGGGAGGGGCTGTCACGAGGAGTAAGAGATCCGAGAACCAAGTCCGATTGGGCCAATAGGGAGCCACTAGAATGACTTGTTCCCCGTCCTCCCTGACCTTGCACAGCACCTAAGCAAGTAGGCTCACTGGGGGAAATGCGCAACCCCGCGGACCAGCTGTGTGCCAGTGCGTCTGCCCCGAGGGGAGTCTCCGTTCGGGCATACCAGATCGGGCAGTCGGGAGGCGAACAGGTCTACCTGGGCCTTGCCGAACTGTTTCCAAATCAGCTGGACCGACTGGGGGTGAAGCCTCCACTCACACTGGACAAGCGTTGTCATGATAGCATGTCCGGTTGCCCAGGATGTGAGTGGCACGCAGCGACTTGAGTCTGGTTGGTTCCAAAGGAGGAGACAACGGATGAGCAGTGACATGTGACAGGCACGTACACCGCCTTGGCGATTTATGTACGCTACCGTGGTGGTGCTGTCTGATCGGGTCAAGGCGTGTTTGCCCCGAATTAGTGGGAGAAACCTCCGCAGGGCAAAAAGTACAGCCAACAACTCTAGGCAGTCGATGTGCCAGCACAGCGGGGCCCCTTTCCAATGGCCTTTGGAGGCGTCTGTGGTGACCACGATGTGTCAGGACACCTGCTGCAAGGGTACCTTGCACCTGCTGCTCTATCGTGTTCTTGAGTAAGAGAGTCGCGATTTCCGCATGCAGGGATTTGGCATCTTCGCCGTGTACTGCGGTAAAGCGGACGTACCCAGCGGGGCAGAGCAGGTAATATGGCGTCGGGAGGCGAGGACGTGTCCCAAGGCTCTGGTGCTGAGTGAAGACTCGAAGCACTTACCTTGTTCCGCACACCCGGCAGGGGGCAGGTTAGTGACTGAGGAGGTCCTACGGAGGCGTCCTCTGGACTCGTCAGAACCGGCCAGCCAGGAGACAACATTCGTGGGGCTGGAGGCGAGATTTCTGCGTCCAACGTGCCGGGACAGTTGAGGCGTGGTGGCAGAGTGCCGTGAGAACGGCATTTGCAGGCCAGGTGACCCAGAGACAAAGGGAATTGCTCTTTTATTGAGAATGTGGATCCCGCAGCCCGAAGGGGGTGTAGAAAAGTAAGTAAACTTAACTGAAAATTCTCCTCCCGGCCCTCCACTGGTTGATGGAGTGGCCTGTTTAACAGCTCCGGAGCAAACATCTTGATCCCTGGGTCATACATCTCTGGAACGCTTGGGAGCCTTCTGGGTCCTCGAAGGGGTTCGTGAGACGGGGGGCGTGCGCCTCCTGCGGGGTGCTCGATGCTGGGGCTGAGAGATGGGAGGAACAGTGTGACTCTCTGCTCGCTGCATACACAACCAGTCGGCTCCGAAGAACATTTCTGAATGAAAGACACATTTCCCTCCCTTTATACCCGTATGTCTGGGGGCGGGACATGCAAATTCTGTCTGCCAATTTCTCATTGGCCTTTTCTCATAGATCAGAGATGCAAAAGGCTCTCAAGAGAGACCCCTAGTGTTGCTTCTTCGACACAACATCGAAGTGAGCGACAGACGGGGAAGAACAATTTAAACAACTTTACAGCTCCAATTCTACACATGTTTTAACAGAAGAATTCATTTAATTGCTTTTTTAAAATCATTAGCTTCACGTTTCTGCTTTTAAACCCTCCAAAAAAGGGCCCCATTCACTTCCAATGTAAGTGCTTCACTGTAACCTCTTTTTAGAAAAAAAATATTTTGTGGTTATAAATATAATTCCACAAATGCTGCAGATTGATCTTAACTTGAAATGAACAGAATAATTTTTGTGAGCAATAGATAAAATGCCTAATGCAACTTTTCACACTAATTAATTACCTGTCACAGTGTCATAGTCCATCCACGGCTTGAAAGTGAAAACTCAGACAGAAAACTGATGAGGATAGAATAAGAGAGGGCAAGGGCCTGGGGTTGATATAACAGCCAAATAACAGCACTGTTAAAGCAGAAAAACTTTTTAATAAGCTTTTATTTTATCTCAAATGTGTACCATTTTTAAGCACAGCAAGTTTAATTAGATGGCCAAAGGCTAAATGCAAAGCAAGGGAGAACCCATTTCTTTTTGACATTACTGGTGTTGATGACGCATAAGCAAATAGCCCTCTAAAATCATTTTCTGTTGCATAATTAACATTTATTAATATGATACATTTATTAAATATGCATTGTTGTTTTATTGTTGAAATAATAGATGGCATTAAGGGAGGAGAGATTTTAAATCAATTCTAACTAGTTTGTTGTTCATCACTTATAATCTGCAATAAATCCCTGATGCTATTGCCAAAACGAAAGTAAATAACATTTCATTTTGGTTATATACTCTTAAAATACATTAGTTTATTTAACTGACACCCACATAAATCAACAAAGTAGAGTCAACAAGCTAATTAGGAGGTTGTTCGTAATTAATGACTGGTTGGGCAGAAATGGGTGCTTTCACTCTTTTTGAGAAAAAAAATGTGTGTGTGTGAGAGAGAGAGAGAGAGAGAGAGAGGAGCGCGCTTTCTTCAAACATTGAGTGAATGACAAGTGATCAGACATTCTTTTGGATTATTACTATTTTTTTTTATTACAGGCCAACAAAATCACATACACATACTGTGTATGAACCCGTGCCATAACCCGAGAGCAACTGCTAAAACATTACTGACTCTTTAAGAATAGCAGCAATTCAGCAAGCATCTCAGTGTTTTGCCTGAGCACAAATTAACAAGAGTGAAGTCGCATGGCTTTTATAGACCATTTATGCTACTGTATGTGTGATTGGAATTAACTGTTTTTAACAACTCAAAATGGTATTCAAACAGAAATGTTTATTAAAAGAGGCTTTATTCAATGACAAATTGATTGCATGGATCACGCCTTTGCACACACATTAAAACTAAACTTTTACTCTCAACATACAGTGATAGTATCTTGGTGCTAAATGTCTTCGTCACTATTCAACTTGGCCCCGGGCCATGGAGGTCAGAAGCGCCGGCACTCGAACAGGCAATGGCCACCCTTGTGGTCCAGAAACGCATCTATGGACTGGACCTGGTCGAAATGCGGGAGGTAGACAAGGCACACCTTCTCCCACACCCCCATCTCCCAGCTCCGTCCATTCGGCGCCACCGTTGATGACTCTGCCCAACAGTCCTCAGCAGTGAAGCAGACAGAGGCCATCTCACATCCTGCCCCGCCGCAAGCCTGCCATCATGGGCCATGCCCCGTCTGCTCGCCGAGGGTGTCCTCCTGCAGCTATGAACCCTGCTCCGCCTCAACCCGGGCCCAGCTCTCAGCCCCAGCGTCGAGCACTCCGCAGGAAGCAGACGCCCCGTCTCATGGACCCCCTCGAGGACCCGGAAATAATGTAGTTATTTAGGGTTGGGAGGGTTCCTTTTAAAATTAATTCCACTAAAGATTACAGAATGCATGCTGTAAAATGTATTCCATCAGATTACGCAAGGTCAGTAGCCGTATTCTAAATACTTGGATCACGTCTTCAGCACAGATTTTCCCCTTGTTTTGACTATAAACAGGATATTTTTCTTCAATTAATGGTATACTCCCCCCCCATGTCTTTTCTTTGATAGCTTGGAACTCACTCAGCAACAGTATATGTGGTGGTCGCATACGCACCAACAGGAGGCAATATACATGGACAAGGACCATTTCTAGAAGACTCTTGAGCACACCATGCACCTGACAAGATATAACCAAGTCATTGTCTATGATGGTGACTTCAATGCAGTCTCAGGAACAACACAAATTGGATATGAGCATGTGTTGGGTCCGTTTGGAAGCAGCTCCCCAAACAACAACAGAGACTTTTAAACATCTGCTCAGACTCAGGTCTCAGGATTAGAGCATCATGTTTCCAGCACAAGGACATTCATCGTCTGACCTGGTTCTCCAATGTTGGGAGTAACCACCAAGGCTAGACCATGTGCTTGTAAACACCAAATGGAGACTTCTTCAGAACAGCAGAGTTTACAGGAGCCTTGAAATGGACACAGACCATAGAGCTGTGGTAGCCATGATCGCTCTCAAGCTAAAACATTAACAAACGAGTGCTCCTGTGAATCCTCACTATAACACCTGAAGACTGAGGGATTCAGTCATTGAGAAATCAATGCTAAATGCCATCAAAGGTGGGCCAATGAGAAGGCTGCAGAAGCTGAGGCTGACCTCAAGTCAGGCAGAATTAAGGATGCCTCCGCCAACTTGCAAAAACTATGCTCTGCCGTTCCTCATACATCATACCCAATAGATGCCAGTGATGGTCACCTCCTTACTGAAAAGTTCAGGTCACCTCCAGCCCCACTCAACACTGCTGGATGAATTGGCTGTAGCTTTAAACATCATGCAGAATGACTCTGATGTAGAGCTGTGCAACACCATCAACTGTGACCCACCTACCCATGAGGAGGTAATGGCTGCCATGCGTGAACAAAAAATGGGAAAGCTCCCAGCATATGTTGCATCACCGCAGAGATACTAAAGGCAAGTGGTAATACCTGTATAGACTGGCTGACTCAGATCAACCACAAGGTTTGAACTAGCAGGGAGATTCCTGAGGACTAGAAGAGAGGCATTATCCTCCCATTCAACAACGGCGAAGGTAACTGCCGGGAGTGCAAAAACCATCGTGGTATCACTCTCCTCTTGTTGCCAGGAAAAATGTTTGCCTTGTTACTTTGTCAAAGGTCAAGTACCATCTACTAAGCAGACAACGAACAGAGCAAAGTGGCTTTAAGTATACAAATAAACATGTAAAATAAACATGTTGCTCATTCAGCATCCAAAGAGGACCATGCACGAGCACTGTGCACCATAAATTGTCTCCCAAAGGCTTGGAAAAGACCTGTGGACAACGTGAACAAGAGTTAGCAAATCGGAACTTGCCTTAAATTTTGGTATTTTCACTGCCTGGATACAAACTCATGACAGAGAGTCACTGTTAGAACCCTGGGTGAGTTTTGTATATATAGAAGAAGTAGAAGACGAGGAGGCTGATCAGTTTGTATTCCTCATGGTATATAATGTTTCCACAGCTAAATCTTTGATTGAGAATGTTGTTGTGGTTTACTGCTCAAATTAAGGATTTCTTTTCTGAGAATAATGCTACAACTTAGAAAGCTGTTACATTTGTTCAGCACTGTGATCCTCGGTGCATCTTTGCAACTGTTAAGAGACTGTTCAGGAATGACAACAACTAGTCATCTAAATGATCTTTGTTCATCTTATTATCAAATAGGTCTGTTTCAGATTTCATCATTGTTCATTCATCTGCCAATCTCATGTTGTTTATGTTCATATTTTTTATTGTTTTTCCCATATTGTTTTTTTTTCTGTCTTTGAATATTTTATTGTAAGAAATGGTGTGGTTGATTTACTTTATGGCATCCTTGTCTTATAATTATACTTTATCATTTTGAGTACATGTATGGAAAGAACGAAACTGTTGCTCTAATGTATTCATTGACTTTATTTTACATTCATACACTACAGTTTCTTTGAATAATAGCAATAATGAGTACCCCTGTAACACCTTAGTTCAATGTAGCTGAGTTATAGAATGGCACCCAAACGGGGACCATTTACAAGTCTGAAGTGTTTCAAAATGTTTATTTTTTTAATTGTTGTTTGTTTTTGCTGTTTGTTGATTATTGTATTTTCTGATCTATAAAGATGTCAGTCTCTTTTCCCAATGTACAAGATGAATAGGAACCCATTCCTGATTTCACTGCTGGTTCCTTTGTAACCAGAAGAGACCCACAGCCTATAAGAGAGCTCATAACTACCTTCAGTGAATTATATGTAAACTCTAATGAAGACAGTGATTCAGATTCCTTTCCCGACATTCCTTTTCCTCCTCCACCTCCTCCTGAAGAGGAAGCCACCATTAATTTCCCTGATTCACATCCTTAGAGGAAGATCTCAAAGAGTGCACCCAGAGTCAATGTTGTCCACATAAAGAGTTAACTGATTAATGCTGGTCACAGGAAAATAAGTTAAGTTACAGGATTGAGAGAGAGTTTGAAAGTGTCAAAAACATCCTTGAGTTGAATGAGCAAGAATTGGGTCATTCAATGCTGGATTGTTTCAAACGAAGAGATGTTTAGATCAATGCCAAGTTACATTTGTATGCTCATCTCATGTCCATACTCCGGTTACTCCTCCACTATGCACCCATTCGGTCTCAAAAACCCCAATCAGATCCCATCTTACTCAACCAGATCAGCAGTTGCCCACTAACTCTGAGAATCTGCATGTTTTTTTTTTTTCATTTAACCCACCTGTCAAAGTTGAGTTTCCCCAATTTGGAACAGACAAAGAAAATTATCCAGTTTCATTTATTGATTAGTGTGAAGACTATTTTGCCCTTAGACCCATCTCTGGTCTAGAAATCTTAGCTTCTTTCACCTCTAAAGGCTGGTGGTTAGCAGAGTGAAGATCCATTCACACTAGGAACCAGTTTAAACAAGTTTTCCAACACTTTCCTGAATGAAGACTACGAAGCCGAAGTAGCTAAGAGGTTGCTAGAAAGAAAACAAGGACCCCGGGAATCTATTCGTGACTTTCCCTATCATTATAGAGCTCTATGTTTTCGCAGGAAAAAGGAGATGAAAAGGCCATTCTGAGAAACTGCAATCCCCATCTTGCATGCCTGCTGAGAGGAACCGTAAAGGAGATAAACGAGATAGTCAAGATAGGTACTCAAACTAAACGAAACCTTGAGGAAGCAAAGAAATACTGGAGTCATGTAAATTCAGATGCACAAAAGCAAAAGTCCCTTACTGACTCTTTTCCAAATACTCGGGTCATACAATCTGTTCAAGACATAAGACATCTGGATTGATATTCCATGCCACAGATCCATGAAATCCTAGAGTCTTTGCATGGTGCAGGAATCTTCAGTACCCTTGATCTCAAGAGTGGGTATTGGCAGGTAGAGATGGAACCAGAGAGCATTCCCAAAACTGCATTTGTTACTTCCTCTGGATTATTTGAGTTCTTATGCTTACCTTTTGGCCTCAAAAATTCTGCGTGTGTGTGTTAAAAGATTTGCGTGGCCAATGGGAAACCGAAAGTCAAAACAAGATAACAAGACAATAAACTAAAACCAATAACAGACTAGAACTGATAACAGGGTAATTAAACAGTGAACCAATGAAACACAGACACATGGACAAGGAGGGAATTATGGGAAGTGTAGTTTTGGGGATGGCAAGGGAAAAAACACAAGGCAGACAACAGAGGATTGTAACAGTAGCTGAGGCAGGTCATAATATATTTAAGCAATATCACTCGAGCATATCGAGTGCGATATGGCCCTGAATCAGCACAGCTGTGATTTGGCCGCAGCGGCCGAGTGCCATAGGTAATCACAGCAGTGCTGATATGTTAACTATGTCTGCTGCTCCAAACTTACTTCAAAACCCCACAGAGTGAGTGTATACATTGACAACATTTTATGATCTTATAAAGATCTTACAACTATTGATGTCCCAAAGGAAAATGTCCCTAATGACATTCACCATTTAGCTTATAACATTGTGAGTGCTCTTTGTATGCTAGTATGAATGTAACACATCATAAGAAAGGGTTTCCCCACTGTTCAAATGCTCCTCCAATCGCATAATTTATATGGATAGGTTTTCCAATTGAATAGACAAAATATTTAATAAAACAATAAAATGCAAAGTAATCACTTTAGTGTTAAAGTCTATTTAAAAATATATATATTCTGATTAACAATGGTTTAAAATATAACTGTAGTGGAATACAGTTAGCTTACTAATATTTTGTATTTTAAATACATAATCCCATTACATGGATTCTGTTACTTCCCAACTCTCTTGTTATTGTAATTTGTCTTTAAGAATACTGTATTTATACCTATTATTGAATGAGAAGGAATTTAAAAACATCACTGTGCTTTAGAAACTGATCATCTTAATAACTGTCAGTCATGGTGGATTTGCCAATATGTACTGTGTAATAGATTGATGTCGGGTACATTTTAATGGGATATATATTAAGAGACCCCATCAGAAAACCAGCTTCCTCTGGGCTTGGCTAATGGATTCCTAGATACACATTTGGATACATACTAAATGAGGATTGTGTGTCATTAGAAACTAAACGCTCCATGTAACACTTTCCTCCTCACTCTTATCTTAGTAGTAAATAGAGGGTTGAATATAACCAAGATTTCTTCATATTAGCATAACGACAAGGAGAAAAACATTAGTGAAGGGAAATCTAAGCATTAGCATTCTCCCGAATCCCCCCTTCGACTCTCTTAACACAAGAGTCCCTCCCACAACAACACTCAGTGTAGCCTGAAGTAACCAATGCTGCACTGCACTGGGTATCTCTTTTTCTCAAACTTGTTTAAAATACATTCTATATAATACATGCTACATGCATTCATTAATATGTGGTCAACTTTGATGGTTAGGAGTAATGAAAAGAGAGAAAACAGGAAATAAAACTAGTTAAACTCCTTGCAATAACATGGATAATCTGTGCAATAATGTACAATTACAAATATTTTGGTATTCTTGGTACTGACCTGGCATCCTCACACTGCAACTGTGTAGTGTGAACTATTGTAAAGACTGAAGCTAGTGAGATGGCTTTGCTTTCTTGTGATGCATTTCATTATATGAATCATATTCTGCTGCTTAGATATTTATTATACTTTATATTGCGGGGGAAAAAGACGGCTTTATACATTTGCAGACATGACCAACAGACTGCAAACATTATTATTATTATTGCTGCCTCTTTAAATGTGGATTTTGAAGTTCCAACTGCAATTTTCATGTATTAAATCTGAGAATATTTGAGCCAAACCTACCTGTCACAGGACAGATAATTCTGTAAAAATGAAATTTTGACAAAATGTGACCGTGCATTTACCTTTGGCACACAGTATAGGTGAAAGGTTTAATTGCTGAACCACAAGTGGCAAGACAGGGAAAAGACAGACTTTTTTTCAACAGGTTTCCCAAACATTCCCCTATTGGTCAGTCACTGCTTTTTGTTGGACCAACAGGTTTCCTGTTGTGGGACACAAGAGTTGCGTTAACCAAATATTAACTTCAAATTTTTTTAAACATTGAAGGATAATTCCAAATGCCATCCATCATTTTAATAGATAAAAAAGAAACAAGACAACCATTTTCTACAAGATAACCTAGTGCATGAGGTTTGACTTTGCTCTCACTTTCAATCTCACACTGTGTTTGTCTGGGTGCCCTGTTTATTGCCTGGTATTAAAGATGCATTTCGGGTGATCTGATCACAATTGGAAAGGCACCATCATCATACCTGGTAATATGCATCTCTTGACCACTTGTGTTGGGATTTGAAGTGAAGGGTCTCTGATTTCATAACTGTATACATCTTGGTTACTGTCGTAACCTCCGTTCCCTGATGGAGGGAACGAGACCTTGTGTTGATGTAGTGACAGTAGGGGTCGCACTTGAGAGCCCCGAACACCTCCCATTCTTTGAGAAAAGGCCAATGAGAATTGGCGAGTGGAATTTGCAGGCCACTCCCCTGGATATATGGGTATGAAAGGAGCTGGAATACGATTCCATTCAGGTTTTGTGTTGAGGAGCCATGACAAGGTCCGGCCATTTCAGCGGCTAGTACAGTGTTGTGGCAAGAGGGACACAATGTCTCATTCCCTCCAGCAGGGAACAGAGGTTACGATAGTAACCAAGACGTTCCCCTTCTGTCACTCACTCAATGTTGTGTCGATGTATTGACACTTGGGGTCCCTATAGAAAAATTCCACAACAGCTGAACTGTTACGTGAACTGCTGATGCAGGTCCAAGCAGGCTGTTGCGCGCGTAATAGCAGGTGCATCAGACTGCACGTAACATCCCCCAACGTCCTAAAAGACATTATATAGTTCCCCATATCCCTGAGTGGGGGAAGCGACGTAACTAGCATGGAAGCAGGCCGTGCCAGCAGGGGAGATGTGGACCAAGGGAGATGCGGGTCCGCCGACAGGGAGACCATACTGCGTAATATAAATCATAGGGGTTACCGGAGTAATTGGCACCTGTTGAGCACCTATCCCAGTACAGAGCATATTAGACCTCGTAGTGGGGCTGGCTGCGAACTCCTCTGACGAGTTTGTGAACCATAGGGCTAGGGAGGAAAGACTTCCAGGGTCCACAACTTCGTGTACTTGCCTGGGGGTAAAAGTGCACGTTTTCACCTCAGGGGAGGGGAAGGCGCTATACGCAAGCGATACACCTGGTCAGCTGTTCCGTATTACCGAACTCTACCTGTTCGTACCTGAAAGAACACGGGATGAAACCGGCTCAACACAGAGATTGTAAAATCTCACAAAGGTATTGTGTGTTGCCCAGCCCGATGCTCTGTAGATGTCTGCTAGAGAGGTGCTATTGGCCAGTGCCCACGAGGATGCCACACTACTTGCAGAGTGTGCTCGAACCCGCAAGGGGGTGGGCACGGCCTGGGTCTGCTAGGCCAATGCACTGCAATGTGTCTACAATCCATTGTGAAAGTCTCTGTTCCCCATCTGTCCCTCACTTCGAAGTTGTGTCTAAGAAGCGACACTAGCCTCTGATCTATGAAAAAAGGCCAATGAGAGTTGGCGAACAGTATTTGCATACCCCGTTCCCGGACATACGGGTACAAAGGCGAGGGAAATACGCACGTTCATTCAGAAATTTTCTTCGGAGCCGATGGTCGTGTATGTAGCCAGCTGCGAGTCACACACACCAGATGGTTTATGTTCTCAGTGCAAGAACATAGCCATGGCAACATTGTGGTCACGAAAAGAACATTGTGTGTCATGAAAGAAAGCCACTTCAGCCACCCCCCACACCTCGCCTCCTTCCTACTGGATTGACGCAGGCGCCGCGGGTGATGAAGGCGATTTGGGGACAATGACGGGCTCTGTTCGCTGGGTAAACCCCCTCAAACCACCCGCCTCCCCGGCACGCTTGCTTGCTTCAGAATTGGATGACATCACCGCTGCATCGGAGAGCGTTACAGCGGTGTCTGATGCTGATGACTCGCCTGGGCCGCCACCTTCGGGTCTGCTCGCCCAGCCTGAGCCTGACGCACAGAGGTCCGCTATGCTTTCCCGGGCTACTTGATCGGTCCCGCGGGCATGTGCGCTGCTCACAGCTGCGCCCCCCCGGTTCCTTTCTTCTTGGCTTCTTCGCTCCTACGCTCTCACTACCCTCGCGGTAGAACGGTCCCAGACCGCTTCCGCCCTGCACGCCGTGGCCCTTCATGCAACCAACGCCAGGCCAAGGCACTTCAAAACTTGCACTTGGGTAGTCCTGTTCTTGATGTGCTGCAGGAACTGTGCTGGATGACCAACCGCGCCCCGGGCCATGGAGGTCAGAAGCGCCGGCACTCGAACAGGCAATGGCCACCCTTGTGGTCCAGAAACGCATCTATGGACTGGACCTGGTCGAAATGCGGGAGGTAGACAAGGCACACCTTCTCCCACACCCCCATCTCCCAGCTCCGTCCATTCGGCGCCACCATTGATGACTCTGCCCAACAGTCCTCAGCAGTGAAGCAGACAGAGGCCATCTCACATCCTGCCCCGCCGCAAGCCTGCCATCATGGGCCATGCCCCGTCTGCTTGAATGCCTGTGAATCCTCACTATAACACCTGAAGACTGAGGGATTCAGTCATTGAGAAATCAATGCTAAATGCCATCAAAGGTGGGCCAATGAGAAGGCTGCAGAAGCTGAGGCTGACCTCAAGTCAGGCAGAATTAAGGATGCCTTCGCCAACTTGCAAAAACTATGCTCTGCCGTTCCTCATACATCATACCCAATAGATGCCAGTGATGGTCACCTCCTTACTGAAAAGTTCAGGTCACCTCCAGCCCCACTCAACACTGCTGGATGAATTGGCTGTAGCTTTAAACATCATGCAGAATGACTCTGATGTAGAGCTGTGCAACACCATCAACTGTGACCCACCTACCCATGAGGAGGTAATGGCTGCCATGCGTGAACAAAAAATGGGAAAGCTCCCAGCATATGTTGCATCACCGCAGAGATACTAAAGGCAAGTGGTAATACCTGTATAGACTGGCTGACTCAGATCAACCACAAGGTTTGAACTAGCAGGGAGATTCCTGAGGACTAGAAGAGAGGCATTATCCTCCCATTCAACAACGGCGAAGGTAACTGCCGGGAGTGCAAAAACCATCGTGGTATCACTCTCCTCTTGTTGCCAGGAAAAATGTTTGCCTTGTTACTTTGTCAAAGGTCAAGTACCATCTACTAAGCAGACAACGAACAGAGCAAAGTGGCTTTAAGTATACAAATAAACATGTAAAATAAACATGTTGCTCATTCAGCATCCAAAGAGGACCATGCACGAGCACTGTGCACCATAAATTGTCTCCCAAAGGCTTGGAAAAGACCTGTGGACAACGTGAACAAGAGTTAGCAAATCGGAACTTGCCTTAAATTTTGGTATTTTCACTGCCTGGATACAAACTCATGACAGAGAGTCACTGTTAGAACCCTGGGTGAGTTTTGTATATATAGAAGAAGTAGAAGACGAGGAGGCTGATCAGTTTGTATTCCTCATGGTATATAATGTTTCCACAGCTAAATCTTTGATTGAGAATGTTGTTGTGGTTTACTGCTCAAATTAAGGATTTCTTTTCTGAGAATAATGCTACAACTTAGAAAGCTGTTACATTTGTTCAGCACTGTGATCCTCGGTGCATCTTTGCAACTGTTAAGAGACTGTTCAGGAATGACAACAACTAGTCATCTAAATGATCTTTGTTCATCTTATTATCAAATAGGTCTGTTTCAGATTTCATCATTGTTCATTCATCTGCCAATCTCATGTTGTTTATGTTCATATTTTTTATTGTTTTTCCCATATTGTTTTTTTTTCTGTCTTTGAATATTTTATTGTAAGAAATGGTGTGGTTGATTTACTTTATGGCATTCTTGTCTTATAATTATACTTTATCATTTTGAGTACATGTATGGAAAGAACGAAACTGTTGCTCTAATGTATTCATTGACTTTATTTTACATTCATACACTACAGTTTCTTTGAATAATAGCAATGAGTACCCCTGTAACACCTTAGTTCAATGTAGCTGAGTTATAGAATGGCACCCAAACGGGGACCATTTACAAGTCTGAAGTGTTTCAAAATGTTTATTTTTTTAATTGTTGTTTGTTTTTGCTGTTAGTTGATTATTGTATTTTCTGATCTATAAAGATGTCAGTCTCTTTTCCCAATGTACAAGATGAATAGGAACCCATTCCTGATTTCACTGCTGGTTCCTTTGTAACCAGAAGAGACCCACAGCCTATAAGAGAGCTCATAACTACCTTCAGTGAATTATATGTAAACTCTAATGAAGACAGTGATTCAGATTCCTTTCCCGACATTCCTTTTCCTCCTCCACCTCCTCCTGAAGAGGAAGCCACCATTAATTTCCCTGATTCACATCCTTAGAGGAAGATCTCAAAGAGTGCACCCAGAGTCAATGTTGTCCACATAAAGAGTTAACTGATTAATGCTGGTCACAGGAAAATAAGTTAAGTTACAGGATTGAGAGAGAGTTTGAAAATGTCAAAAACATCCTTGAGTTGAATGAGCAAGAATTGGGTCATTCAATGCTGGATTGTTTCAAATGAAGAGATGTTTAGATCAATGCCAAGTTACATTTGTATGCTCATCTCATGTCCATACTCCGGTTACTCCTCCACTATGCACCCATTCGGTCTCAAAAACCCCAATCAGATCCCATCTTACTCAACCAGATCAGCAGTTGCCCACTAACTCTGAGAATCTGCATGTTTTTTTTTTTTCATTTAACCCACCTGTCAAAGTTGAGTTTCCCCAATTTGGAACAGACAAAGAAAATTATCCAGTTTCATTTATTGATTAGTGTGAAGACTATTTTGCCCTTAGACCCATCTCTGGTCTAGAAATCTTAGCTTCTTTCACCTCTAAAGGCTGGTGGTTAGCAGAGTGAAGATCCATTCACACTAGGAACCAGTTTAAACAAGTTTTCCAACACTTTCCTGAATGAAGACTACGAAGCCGAAGTAGCTAAGAGGTTGCTAGAAAGAAAACAAGGACCCCGGGAATCTATTCGTGACTTTCCCTATCATTATAGAGCTCTATGTTTTCGCAGGAAAAAGGAGATGAAAAGGCCATTCTGAGAAACTGCAATCCCCATCTTGCATGCCTGCTGAGAGGAACCGTAAAGGAGATAAACGAGATAGTCAAGATAGGTACTCAAACTAAACGAAACCTTGAGGAAGCAAAGAAATACTGGAGTCATGTAAATTCAGATGCACAAAAGCAAAAGTCCCTTACTGACTCTTTTCCAAATACTCGGGTCATACAATCTGTTCAAGACATAAGACATCTGGATTGATATTCCATGCCACAGATCCATGAAATCCTAGAGTCTTTGCATGGTGCAGGAATCTTCAGTACCCTTGATCTCAAGAGTGGGTATTGGCAGGTAGAGATGGAACCAGAGAGCATTCCCAAAACTGCATTTGTTACTTCCTCTGGATTATTTGAGTTCTTATGCTTACCTTTTGGCCTCAAAAATTCTGCGTGTGTGTGTTAAAAGATTTGCGTGGCCAATGGGAAACCGAAAGTCAAAACAAGATAACAAGACAATAAACTAAAACCAATAACAGACTAGAACTGATAACAGGGTAATTAAACAGTGAACCAATGAAACACAGACACATGGACAAGGAGGGAATTATGGGAAGTGTAGTTTTGGGGATGGCAAGGGAAAAAACACAAGGCAGACAACAGAGGATTGTAACAGTAGCTGAGGCAGGTCATAATATATTTAAGCAATATCACTCGAGCATATCGAGTGCGATATGGCCCTGAATCAGCACAGCTGTGATTTGGCCGCAGCGGCCGAGTGCCATAGGTAATCACAGCAGTGCTGATATGTTAACTATGTCTGCTGCTCCAAACTTACTTCAAAACCCCACAGAGTGAGTGTATACATTGACAACATTTTATGATCTTATAAAGATCTTACAACTATTGATGTCCCAAAGGAAAATGTCCCTAATGACATTCACCATTTAGCTTATAACATTGTGAGTGCTCTTTGTATGCTAGTATGAATGTAACACATCATAAGAAAGGGTTTCCCCACTGTTCAAATGCTCCTCCAATCGCATAATTTATATGGATAGGTTTTCCAATTGAATAGACAAAATATTTAATAAAACAATAAAATGCAAAGTAATCACTTTAGTGTTAAAGTCTATTTAAAAATATATATATTCTGATTAACAATGGTTTAAAATATAACTGTAGTGGAATACAGTTAGCTTACTAATATTTTGTATTTTAAATACATAATCCCATTACATGGATTCTGTTACTTCCCAACTCTCTTGTTATTGTAATTTGTCTTTAAGAATACTGTATTTATACCTATTATTGAATGAGAAGGAATTTAAAAACATCACTGTGCTTTAGAAACTGATCATCTTAATAACTGTCAGTCATGGTGGATTTGCCAATATGTACTGTGTAATAGATTGATGTCGGGTACATTTTAATGGGATATATATTAAGAGACCCCATCAGAAAACCAGCTTCCTCTGGGCTTGGCTAATGGATTCCTAGATACACATTTGGATACATACTAAATGAGGATTGTGTGTCATTAGAAACTAAACGCTCCATGTAACACTTTCCTCCTCACTCTTATCTTAGTAGTAAATAGAGGGTTGAATATAACCAAGATTTCTTCATATTAGCATAACGACAAGGAGAAAAACATTAGTGAAGGGAAATCTAAGCATTAGCATTCTCCCGAATCCCCCCTTCGACTCTCTTAACACAAGAGTCCCTCCCACAACAACACTCAGTGTAGCCTGAAGTAACCAATGCTGCACTGCACTGGGTATCTCTTTTTCTCAAACTTGTTTAAAATACATTCTATATAATACATGCTACATGCATTCATTAATATGTGGTCAACTTTGATGGTTAGGAGTAATGAAAAGAGAGAAAACAGGAAATAAAACTAGTTAAACTCCTTGCAATAACATGGATAATCTGTGCAATAATGTACAATTACAAATATTTTGGTATTCTTGGTACTGACCTGGCATCCTCACACTGCAACTGTGTAGTGTGAACTATTGTAAAGACTGAAGCTAGTGAGATGGCTTTGCTTTCTTGTGATGCATTTCATTATATGAATCATATTGTGCTGCTTAGATATTTATTATACTTTATACTGCGGGGGAAAAAGACGGCTTTATACATTTGCAGACATGACCAACAGACTGCAAACATTATTATTATTATTGCTGCCTCTTTAAATGTGGATTTTGAAGTTCCAACTGCAATTTTCACGTATTAAATCTGAGAATATTTGAGCCAAACCTACCTGTCACAGGACAGATAATTCTGTAAAAACGAAATTTTGACAAAATGTGACCGTGCATTTACCTTTGGCACACAGTGTAGGTGAAAGGTTTAATTGCTGAACCACAAGTGGCAAGACAAGGAAAAGACAGACTTTTTTTCAACAGGTTTCCCAAACATTCCCCTATTGGTCAGTCACTGCTTTTTGTTGGACCAACAGGTTTCCTGTTGTGGGACACAAGAGTTGCGTTAACCAAATATTAACTTCAAATTTTTTTAAACATTGAAGGATAATTCCAAATGCCATCCATCATTTTAATAGATAAAAAAGAAACAAGACAACCATTTTCTACAAGATAACCTAGTGCATGAGGTTTGACTTTGCTCTCACTTTCAATCTCACACTGTGTTTGTCTGGGTGCCCTGTTTATTGCCTGGTATTAAAGATGCATTTCGGGTGATCTGATCACAATTGGAAAGGCACCATCATCATACCTGGTAATATGCATCTCTTGACCACTTGTGTTGGGATTTGAAGTGAAGGGTCTCTGATTTCATAACTGTATACATCTTGGTTACTGTCGTAACCTCCGTTTCCTGATGGAGGGAACGAGACCTTGTGTTGATGTAGTGACAGTAGGGGTCGCACTTGAGAGCCCCGAACACCTCCCATTCTTTGAGAAAAGGCCAATGAGAATTGGCGAGTGGAATTTGCAGGCCACTCCCCTGGATATATGGGTATGAAAGGAGCTGGAATACGATTCCATTCAGGTTTTGTGTTGAGGAGCCATGACAAGGTCCGGCCATTTCAGCGGCTAGTACAGTGTTGTGGCAAGAGGGACACAATGTCTCATTCCCTCCAGCAGGGAACAGAGGTTACGATAGTAACCAAGACGTTCCCCTTCTGTCACTCACTCAATGTTGTGTCGATGTATTGACACTTGGGGTCCCTATAGAAAAATTCCACAACAGCTGAACTGTGTTACGTGAACTGCTGATGCAGGTCCAAGCAGGCTGTTGCGCGCGTAATAGCAGGTGCATCAGACTGCACGTAACATCCCCCAACGTCCTAAAAGACATTATATAGTTCCCCATATCCCTGAGTGGGGGAAGCGACGTAACTAGCATGGAAGCAGGCCGTGCCAGCAGGGGAGATGTGGACCAAGGGAGATGCGGGTCCGCCGACAGGGAGACCATACTGCGTAATATAAATCATAGGGGTTACCGGAGTAATTGGCACCTGTTGAGCACCTATCCCAGTACAGAGCATATTAGACCTCGTATTGGGGCTGGCTGCGAACTCCTCTGACGAGTTTGTGAACCATAGGGCTAGGGAGGAAAGACTTCCAGGGTCCACAACTTCGTGTACTTGCCTGGGGGTAAAAGTGCACGTTTTCACCTCAGGGGAGGGGAAGGCGCTATACGCAAGCGATACACCTGGTCAGCTGTTCCGTATTACCGAACTCTACCTGTTCGTACCTGAAAGAACACGGGATGAAACCAGCTCAACACGGAGATTGTAAAATCTCACAAAGGTATTGTGTGTTGCCCAGCCCGATGCTCTGTAGATGTCTGCTAGAGAGGTGCTATTGGCCAGTGCCCACGAGGATGCCACACTACTTGCAGAGTGTGCTCGAACCCGCAAGGGGGTGGGCACGGCCTGGGTCTGCTAGGCCAATGCACTGCAATGTGTCTACAATCCATTGTGAAAGTCTCTGTTCCCCATCTGTCCCTCACTACGAAGTTGTGTCTAAGAAGCGACACTAGCCTCTGATCTATGAAAAAAGGCCAATGAGAGTTGGCGAACAGTATTTGCATACCCCGTTCCCGGACATACGGGTACAAAGGCGAGGGAAATACGCACGTTCATTCAGAAATTTTCTTCAGAGCCGATGGTCGTGTATGTAGCCAGCTGCGAGTCACACACACCAGATGGTTTATGTTCTCAGTGCAAGAACATAGCCATGGCAACATTGTGGTCACGAAAAGAACATTGTGTGTCATGAAAGAAAGCCACTTCAGCCACCCCCCACACCTCGCCTCCTTCCTACTGGATTGACGCAGGCGCCGCGGGTGATGAAGGCGATTTGGGGACAATGACGGGCTCTGTTCGCTGGGTAAACCCCCTCAAACCACCCGCCTCCCCGGCACGCTTGCTTGCTTCAGAATTGGATGACATCACCGCTGCATCGGAGAGCGTTACAGCGGTGTCTGATGCTGATGACTCGCCTGGGCCGCCACCTTCGGGTCTGCTCGCCCAGCCTGAGCCTGACGCACAGAGGTCCGCTATGCTTTCCCGGGCTACTTGATCGGTCCCGCGGGCATGTGCGCTGCTCACAGCTGCGCCCCCCCGGTTCCTTTCTTCTTGGCTTCTTCGCTCCTACGCTCTCACTACCCTCGCGGTAGAACGGTCCCAGACCGCTTCCGCCCTGCACGCCGTGGCCCTTCATGCAACCAACGCCAGGCCAAGGCACTTCAAAACTTGCACTTGGGTAGTCCTGTTCTTGATGTGCTGCAGGAACTGTGCTGGATGACCAACCGCGCCCCGGGCCATGGAGGTCAGAAGCGCCGGCACTCGAACAGGCAATGGCCACCCTTGTGGTCCAGAAACGCATCTATGGACTGGACCTGGTCGAAATGCGGGAGGTAGACAAGGCACACCTTCTCCCACACCCCCATCTCCCAGCTCCGTCCATTCGGCGCCACCGTTGATGACTCTGCCCAACAGTCCTCAGCAGTGAAGCAGACAGAGGCCATCTCACATCCTGCCCCGCCGCAAGCCTGCCATCATGGGCCATGCCCCGTCTGCTCGCCGAGGGCGTCCTCCTGCAGCTATGAACCCTGCTCCGCCTCAACCTGGGCCCAGCTCTCAGCCCCAGCGTCGAGCACTCCGCAGGAAGCAGACGCCCCGTCTCATGGACCCCCTCGAGGACCCGGAAGGCTCCAAGGTGCTCCGTAGATGCTCGACCCAGGGACCAAGACGTTAACTCCGGAGATGGTAAGACCACTCCGTCCCCGGTGGAGGGCCGGGAGGAGAATTTTTTGTTGAATTAGTCTTCACATTCTCATTTTCTCAGTAACAGAGCTATTTCCTTTCGTCTCTGGGTCACCTGGCCCGCATATGCCATTCTCACGGCACTCTGCCACCAGATCTCAACAGTCCCAGCATCCTGGACGCGTACCACCTGCCTCCAGCCCCCATGACTGTTCCCCGGCCGGCCGAGGAGTCTAGAGGACGCCTACCCTGGGCCTCCTCCTGCTCAGTCGCTAACCCGTCCCCTGCCGGGTGTGCGGAGCAAGGTAAGTGTGTAAGACACGTCACCGCCTCCCAATGGCGCTTTACCTGCTCCGCCCCGCGGGGTATGTCAAAAATAATCGTCCCCTTGGTGCCCCTAGTTGGACGTGTGGCTCTCACTTCCCAACGCTGGCCCAGACCATCCGACTTGGTTACGCAATTCAGTTTGCCAGCCCCCCCCCGCAGTATAAGGCGTACATGCCAAGTCCCTGCATGCGGAAATCGCTACTCTCTTACTCAAAGTCGCGATAGAGCCTGTCCCTCCAACCGAGATGAATAAGGGTCTCTACAGCCCTTACTTCATCATACCCAAGAAAGGTGGCGGCTTATGACCGATCTTCGACTTGCGAGTTCTCAACCAAGTGTTCAAAATGCAGAAACACATCTTAATCTGCATTCGACATCTAGATTGGTCCACAGCGGTAGACCTGAAGGACGCGTACTTCCACGTCTCAATTTTGCCTCGACACCGCCCCTTTCTGCGGTTCGCGTTTGATGGCCAAGCATATCAGTACAAGTCCTCCCCTTCAGCATGTCTCTGTCCCCTCGCGTCTTCACGAAAGTCACAGAGGCAGCTCTTGCCCCGCTCTGAGAAGCCGGCATCCGCATACTCATTTACCTTGACGACTGGCTCATTCTGGCCCATTCACGAGTGTTACTATGCACTCACAGAGAACTGGTGCTCAGGCACCTCAGCCATTTGGGGCTTCAGGTCAACTGGGAAAAGAGTAAGCTTACTCCAGTTCAGAGCATCTCTTTTCTCACCATGGAGTTTGACTCAGTCTCAATGTTTGCACGTCTCCTCAACGAGCGTGCGCAGTCAGTGTTGCGGTGCCTCGCCGCTTTCAGGCCGGGCACAACGGTCCCCTTAAAACTTTCCCAGAGGCTCCTGGGACATATGGCATCCTCCGCGGCGGACACGCTGCTGGGGTTGATGCATATGAGACCGGTTCAGCACTGGCTTCAGACTCGAGTCCCGAGACGAGCATGGCGCTGTGGCACGCACCGTGTGACAATCACCCCCGCCTGCTGACAAACATTCAAACCCTGGACAGACATCTGTTTCTTTCGGGCAGGAGTACCCTTACAGCAGGTGTCCCGACGCGTCCTGGTCACGACCGACTCCTCCAGATCGGGTTGGGGCGCCGTATGCAACGGGCATGCAGTAGTAGGCCATTGGAAAGGGGCCCAGCTGCGTTGGCCCCTCAACTGCCTCGAGTTGTTGACCATCCTTTTGGCCCTGCGGAGGTTTCTCCCATTAGTTCGAGACAAACATATCCTGGTCAGGTCGGACAGCACCACTGCGGTGGCGTACATAAATCGCCACGGCGGTGTACGTTCCCGCCACATGTCACAACTCATCTCCTCCTTTGGAGCCAGCAGTGACTGAAGTCGCTGTGCGCCACTCACATCCCCGGCAACCTCAATGTGATAGCAGACGCGCTGTCACGACAACGCTTGCCTGGCGGAGAGTGGAAGCTTCACCCCCACTCGGTTCAGCTGATCTGGGAATGGTTCGGCAAGGCCCAGGTAGACCTGTTTGCCTCCCGAGAAACCTCCCACTGCCCGCTCTGGTACGCCCACTCAGAGGCTCCACTCCAGGCAGATGCACTGGCACACAGTTGACCAGTGGGGCTGCGCAAGAACGCATTTCCCCCAGTGAGCCTTCTTGCACAGGTGCTGCGCAAGGTCAGGGAGGACAAGGAAAAAGTCACTCTTGTGGCTCCTTACTGGCCCACCCAGGCTTGGTTCTCTGACCTTGTACTCCTCGCAACAGCCCCTCCCTGGTGAACTCCCCTGAGGAAGGACCTTCTTTCTCAGGGACGTGGCACGCTCTGGCATCCGCACCCAGACCTTTGGAACCTCCACGTCTGGTCCCTGGACTGGACGCGGAAGATCTAGCTGGTCTACCACCCACAGTCCTAGCCACGATCAACCAAGACAGAGCCCCTTCTACCAGGCAACTCTACGCCCTGAAATGGCGTGTGTTCGTGAATTGGTGTTCTTCCCGGGCTGAAGACCCATAGAGGTGCGCAGCTAGGTCAATGCTCCTGTTCCTACAGGAGACGTTTGGAGGGGAGGCTGTCCCCTTCCACCTTGAAGGTGTATGTTGCCGCTATCGCAGCTCACCACGACCCAGTAGATGGCAAGTCCCTGTGTAGTCATGACTTAATTATCAGGTTCCTAAGAGGCGCCTGGAGGTTAAATCCCTCCCGGCCAGGCCTGTTCCCCTCCTGGGATCTCTCGGTGGTCCTCACCGGTCTTCAGAGATCCCGCTTCGAGCCGCTAGAATCAGTTGGCTCAGGGCCCTCTCTTTAAAAAGACGGCCCTGCTGATCGTGCTCGCTTCCATCAAGAGGGTCGGGAACCTGCAAGCGTTCTCTGTTAGCGACACTTGCCTGGAGTCCGGTCTGGCAGACACACATGTGATCCTAAGACCACGACCGGGCTACGTGCCCAAGGTCCCTACCACTCTCTTCAGAGACCAGGTAGTGAACCTGCAAGCTTTGCTCCGGGAGGAGGCAGACCCATCCCCTTCATTGCTGTGTCCAGTATGTGCCTTTCGTGCCTTTCTGGACCGCACTAAGAAGCTTTAGGTGCTCTGAGCAGCTCTTTGTCTGCTCCGGGACAGCGGAGAGGGATCGCTTTCTCCAAACAGAGGCTTCCCCACTGGGTGGTGGATACCACCTTACTGCCCACCCCCCTTGTGGGTCCGAGCGCACTCAACAAGGAGTATTGCGTCCTCGTGGGCACTGGCTACAGGTACCTCCCTAGCAGACATTTGTAGAGCAGCGGGTTGGGCAACACCTAACACCCTTGCCAGATTTTACAATCTCAGGGTTGAGTCAGTCTCGTCCCGTGTTTTCTCAGGTCCGAGCCGGTAGAACTCGGTACACGTCGACGGTCTGACCGGGTGAATCGCTTGTGTCTAGCACCCTTTCCCTCTGCCGAGGTAAAACAGTGCGCCTTCTTTCCCAAGAGACCCCTTAGGTCCCTGGTTGATTCCTCCCTAGCCCTCTTGGGTCCGCAGTTCAGCGGAGGAACTCGCCGACCCAGTCCACTACGGGTACCTCAGGCTACCCATACTGGAATAGGTGCTCCACAGGTCAGGCCTCCTACACGGACTCCCCCTGTGTGTACTTCCGCGGTACGGTCACCTTACAAGCTGACCCGCGTCTCCCTTAGGCAGTCCTTCGCTGCCCTCCGGTCGCCGTGTTGTAGCAATTCCCCCCTCTTCGAGGTTGGATCTACCACCGTGCCATTCTTTCCCACATGTGACCAAAGAGGCCATGTGATGTATTTTGCCACCTTTACCTCCCTTTTCGGGTGGGTGTGGCCTCCGCAGGGTCTTTTCCCCCTGATAGAATAGGAATTCGGGTAAGACCCCCTTCCCACGATGCGGTAAGGGCCCCGGCTGCTCTTGCTCTATGCAGAGAAACATAGAGAGAAAAGAGGCCCAGCCAGGCTTGGCCCGTTCCCTAGTTGGCAAGCGTCGCCTTGTTCCCCTCTAGGGTAACCAAAAGGATTCCGACGACTTTTTTGGGGCATTGGGGAAGGGTACGTGCAGTCTGAAACACAGTTGGTCGCTTGTGCACGTGAAATACCTGCCCGCTCCTGTGTCAGCAGTACACGTACACGGCTCAGCGCATGGCGTGATTTGAAGTGGACCCCTAGTGTCGTTTCTTCAACACGATGTTGAAGTGAGCGACAGACGGGGAACGTCTCGGTTAAGTACGTAACCTCCGTTCCCTGATGGAGAGAACGAGATGTCGTGTCCTCCTGGCCACGTTGCTGAGCCAAGCCGCTGAGGTGGCCGGACACTCCCGGCTCCTCAGAAAAATCCTGAATGAACGTGCGTATTTCCCTCGCCTTTGTACCCGTATGTCCGGGGGCGGGGTATGCAATTACTTTTCGCCAACTCTCATTGGCCTTTTTTCATAGATCAGAGGCATATTCGGTGCTCAAGATAGACCCCTAGTGTCGCTTCTTCGACACACCATCTCGTTCCCTCCATCAGGGAACGGAGGTTACATACGTAACCGAGACGTTTAGAGACAGCATTCCCTTTCCGCTGTCCACCAAAGCAGACAAAGAGCTGCTCAGTGCATCTAAAGCTCTGCGTGCGATCCAAGTAGGTGCGCAAAGCATGCACCGGACACAGAAACGACAGGGCTGGGTCTGCCTCTTCCCGAGGCAGCGCTTCCAGGTTCAACTGATCCAACTGATCCCTGAAGGGGGTCATGGGAACCTTGGGCACATAGCCCAGTTGGGGTCTCAGGATCACCTGAGAATCTGCCGAACCAAAGTCCAGGATGGAGTTGAGCGCAATCAGGAGGGCCGTCTTTAAGGAGAGGGCTTTCAGCTCGACTGACTGTAGCAGTACAAATGGGGCTACCGAAGGCCTAAGAGGACCACAGAGAGATCCCATGAGTGGACGAGGGAGGATTCAGCCTCCGGCCACCACCGAGGAACCTGATGATCAGGTCATGTTTCCCTAGGGACTTACCATCCACCTTGTTGTGGTGTGTGGCTAAAGTGGCTACATATACCTTCAATGTGGAGGGGGACAGCTGCCCCTCAAGCCTCTCTTGCAGGAAGGAAAGCACTGACCTGACTGCGCATCTCTGGGGTCTTCGGCTCAGGAAGAACACCAATTCACAAATAAACGCCACTTCAGGGCAAAAAGCTGCCTGGTAGAGTGAGCTCTGGCTTGCGTGATCGTGTCTACGACTGCTGGTGGTAGGCCACTTTGATCTTCTGTGTCCCGTCCAAGGGCCAGACGTGGAGGTTCCAGAGGTCTGGGCAAGGGTGCCAGCTTGTGCCCCTTCCCTGAGAAAGAAGGTCCTTCCTCAGACGAATCTGCCAGGGAGGGCGTGCAGCACATCGAGTCAGGATTACCCATGTGCAGTTCTTTAATTGCCTTGGCCTGGTGTACCTGCAGGATGGCCATGGCATGCAGGGTGGAGACGGCAAGAAGAAAGGGACCAGGGGGGTATGGCTGTGAGCGGCGCCCTGGACCGAGGAACCAATCAATTCCCTGAACCGAGGGTCCGCAGGGAATTACCCGGCGAAACCCATTGAACTCCCCAAATCGCCTCCAGCGCCAGCCGGGCCGGCCTCATACCCATGGGTAGAAGGCGCAGCATGGGGCTAGAGTGGCTTTCCTGCGGAAGAAGGAAAGCCACGACTGCAAAGTTTCCATTGCCATATTCTCGCAATGAGAACATGAACCATCCACAAATGCTGCCTTTGTGTGATCGCTGCCCAGACACATGAGGTAGTGCCCGTGGGCATCGGAAGCAGAGAGATATCGACCGCATCCAGGAATCACACAAAAAAAGTAAGGCATCTTTATAAAGAAGCATCTTTAAAAAGACGTTCGACGTCAATGTGTGTGCTCTAATAGAGAAAATATAATCTTTAGCAAGAATATACACACTTTTAGCGCTTTCCTGGGGGTGAAATCTGCACTCGACGAGCAGAAGGAGAGAAAGCTGCTGGAAATTCATATGCTTCTGTGGCAGGGCGGAGGGCAGGGCAGGGTTGTGATTATACACACCCGGTCCCTTATCAGGCTAATTAAGCCTCGAGAGGGATAAAGACCGATGGCAGACGATGGTGCGACGAGAGAAAGATAATTAACGGACATGTCCGTCATATGTGTGTTTGTGTCTTTTGTTTCAGTTTACTATTAAAATATTATTATATTGTCAAGCCGGTTCGCGCTTCCTCCTTTCCCTTCTTAAATCCCTTTACAGCTTCTTAAGATGTGAATGGAACACCAGTAGTGTTCAGCTCGCTGATAGTACAACCACTTAGCTCCGAAGAAAAAGTCTGAATGGAATCGCATTCAAGCTCCTTTTATACCCATATGTCCGGGGAGTGGCATGCAAATTCCACTCGTAATTTCTCATTGGCCTTTTATCAAAGAATGGGAGGTGTTCGAGGCTCTCAAGAGTGATTCGTAGTGTCACTATATTGACACAAAGTCGAGTGAGTGACAGAAGGGGTACATCAGTTATTATGTCAGTGTGTTACTGTTTGATAATAAAGCGCAAAGAAGTATAAAAACAAAACAAGCAAAACATAAAACCCTCAAAAAAGTGGAGTAACGTTTCTGCCAATTATATTAATCTAAGCGCAAACGTCATTTGGAACTGAATTTTCAGTTTAATGGAGTACCTGTAACTGAGCTTCAGATGTATGTGCTTCTCATCTGTGTCACTTGATGTTAATTTCTGGCACACTGAAAAAGTTCAGTGAACTTGTGCATGTACTTAATGTACAGTTTGCACCTTATAAAATTTGGAGGGTTGTTTTCTTGTAAAGTTGCACCTGTCAAAGTTCTTGTTTTAGCACAGCAGTTGATTTTTGACAGGTAGACGTTTGACCCTACAACTTTAACCCTACAAGTATGATGGATAAAATACACTAAAATGGAAATTTTACTTGATTTCTTAAATTTAACTTAAACTTAAATTTAACTCAGTCCGTCAGTGAAGGAAAAATATTTTTTCTAATGCAACCTCTGGTCAGACTACTCAAACAAACAGAGTAATGTTTCGAAAACGTCACAGTGTGTCAAACGTTTTTTTACTTTTCAAAAAAATAAACTGTGAAAACTTAAAGTTGTCTCATCTTATTAAAATCAAATCACTTTATTGTCACACTACTTTATTGTACACAAGTGCAACAGTAGGTGAAAGTCTTGTGTGCAGTTCCGAGCAACATAGCAGTCATGACAGTGGTGAGACATATACCAATTTACAATAAACAACATATTTACACAACACAATTTACATATCAAATGTACATATACTTACACAACACAATACTAATATACAATGTACAGTAGACAATGCACATAATATAGAATACACATACAATAAAAATAAAAAAATAAGAGTATATAAAAAAATATTATATTTAGTTAGTTTAGTTAAAATATAGTTATATTGTGGAGAATATATTTGACAGTCCAGTGTGAGATAATAAGATGAAGATTAATAAAGTGCAGTGCTGATTGTTGAGATCAAGTGTTCAAAAGTCTGATTGCTTGGGGGAAGAAGCTGTCATGTAGTCGACTGGTGCGGGTCCTGATGCTGCGATACCGCCTGCCTGATGGAAGCAGTGAGAGCAGACCATGACTCGGGTGGCTGGAGTCTCTGATGATCCTCCAAGCTTTTTTCACACACCGCCTGTTATATATGTCCTGGAGGGAGGGAAGCTCACCTCCGATGATTTTTCTGGCAGTTCGCACCACCCTTTGCAGGTCTTTTGGGATAGGGTAAAGTATTTGATCACTAAAATAATAACATATCACTTTTACATGCACTTCTCTTTAAGTCATAGTAGTTTTACTCACCACTGACTCCTTTAAAAGGATGTATAGCTGGCTGTGTCGATGTATGTGTGCAAGATCTAGTGGTGTGTATCCATGGCTTTTGGGGATCTCTTGGGACTGCAGGGCTCCAGGACTCTGCAGAAGGGCACAGGCCAGATCTCGCAACCCATGCTGGGCTGCAAAATGCAGGAGAGAAGGGATGTCCTCTGAATGTGACTGGAAAAACATTTCAACACAATCTAATATGAGATAAGATTATTGAAATGCTGAAAAGGTCTCAGTAAAGGGCTCCATTTAAATTAGTTGATTTTCATTAATTGGACACAATGGCAAAGGTTAACTTACTTTATTGTCTCAATAGCTCCATCTGCTCTCCATCCTAATGAGTAGGTGTCTTAACAACGAACCCCTTGCAGTGTTAATGTACTGTATGAGTGGGCATTTCTATGGGATCAATATCTCGTCAAAAGTATTGCGGTCACAGATCCAAAAATAATAAATGTGAATCAAATCAATAAGTGTGAATAAAAAAATAATAAGCACAGAAAAAAATAACAAGCATGAATCAAAAATATATAAACACATTTAAAATATGCTGCAAAAAAGCAACAGAAAAATTAAAGTCATCAGAATTGCAAACAAAATCAGGTTTTCCTTTGTTATATTACTATTTTTTTGCTCTGACAATTTTGCTCATATTTAAAAAGAAATTTGTACGCTTACGCTGTATTTTTCTTTGCTTATGTTTCCGAGTTCTGCGCTCGGTTTTCCAAAACTTGTGAGTAGAGCTTCATGTAAATCAGGGTTACGTTTTGCATCTCCTATGGTCCACTAGTTCTTGATCGACAGCTCCTCCTCTAGCCAATCATTAGAACAGGGGAGGTGATGTCACTCCAGTGCAACTCTGATGGCTGCTGCTCAATATTATATTATTTGTGGTTGATAGATACGCTGCTTGTTTCTGTTTTGAGTATTTTCTGCCAGCTCTAGGAAACAATGTGTTGTCCGAGCAGGCCATTATCATAGTCCGTTAACATGTATCGAGTCAGCTGAATTTATTTAGTAGAGTCTTTAATTTAGGCACTTTTTAAGACTTCCTTTTGCGTAGTTTATTGTCTGCATATCTATATAAAAAAGAAAAAAGAAACAAGGCTGGGTTGGTGTGGATGTTTGATGCATGTTTTTATTAGCTGTACCAATGTAGTCGTGAGTTCAGAACACAACTTGATCCAATTTTCCATTATGTTGCTGAATGTGCTGTTATGTACTGATCCTATGTTGGCATCGTTGGCATGGCTACATGTAATTTTCTTTTCCACAATACTGCAGCAAAATCAGAAACAAGTGACCAAGTGTCCCCACGTCAATAAATAATTCAATATAGCTGGTTTGACGTTGGACGATTTTTTTTTTTTTAAAAATGCGCAAATTTAGGGACAGTTTCTAAAGATACAGGCACCATTGGAGCATAACTATCCAAAGCATTTACAAACATTTTTTTGACAGAGTATTTTAAATATGAGCAAAATTGTCAGAGAGCATAAAAAACAGTAATATAACCAAAGAAAACATTATTTTGTTTGCAATTCTGATGACTTTTCATTTCTCTGTTTTTTGCTGTTGTTGTTTTTGCAGCATATTTTAAATGTTTATATATTTTTGATTCAAATTTGTTATTTATTTATCTGCACTTATTATTTTTTGATTCACACTTATTATTTTTATTCACGCTTAATATTTTTGGATCCGTGACCGCAATACTTTTGAAGGGATTTTGATCCCATACATTTCAAACCAATGAACAAGAGAACAAGAGGTTTTGTAGAGCAATCAGACACAAAACAAGTACATTAAACTGTACTTGCTGCATCACTTACTGGGTAAACCCCTAAAATGATTTGTTTTTATTATATATTACATATTTACCTCGATTTGTTCACAGAACTGAGACATCAGAACTGGTTAACTACTGCAAACTAACAAGCTAGTTCGGTGTTATTCAGAGAGTTGTTTCTGCCCTGCTCAGTCTTTTATGGCCAAATGTCAATATCCCTCATCAAAGGTCCATTTAACGAGTAATATAGATAATTTTTTACATTTTATACCTACATAACATTATATATAGAAGAAACCAAATAATCATGTTTTGCATATACTGTGGTACTCATTTAATCAGTACAAGATTTAAGAAAACCAAATTGAAAGAATTCACAAGCATTAAGACTGGGCAATATAAATATATTTATTGAATGTTCACCATACTGTATATTCCCAATTATTTTACTGGTGATATTAAAATTAAGCAACATCATGAATATTATGATTTTATTATGCCATTCCATGATTTTATTATGTCTCCAAACAGTGTGTCATTTCATTTGAGAGCATTAATACAGACATTTGAATATCATATCTGATTTGATCTTCAGTAGCAAAGATGCCAATAGTATTTTCATGGAATTATGTAATACATATTTGAAATAAAAACATATACATAGGTAAATATTGCTGCATTTTACTATGTTTAGTTATTGGTCCTGAAACGCATAACTTGGGACCTAATTTCATTGCCTGTTCCTCATCCATTTTTTGTAGTTGTGACCCCACCTCTTTAGTATTCCCCAATCTATCATATAAATAGTTTCACTCACTCACTCACTCACTCACTCACTCACACACTTACACACTCACTCACACACACACACACACACACACACACACACACACAAAGCCAAAATTGCAACAAAAAATAAATACATTTTATAATGGTTTAAATGCCAAAAGTGTATAGGGTTTTTGTGATGGTCATATCTATATAAGTTTACTATCACAGGATATCTTTTTATTTGTTTTTTAACAAGAGTCCTATATTCATAAATATAAATACTATATCATGTTGATTTTGACTGGATTTAAATTTGACATTGCTACTTAATGAAGAAACAACATGGAAGTAAACTATAGCAAGTACAACACATGAACAGTAGGATATGACTACTGTCATTTGGGTGTCCTATTGAATTCATGTAATTTGTGCATATATTTAGACTCAATTAATGCCTGAGAAAATACTTATGTGTAGCTTATGTGTAGGCTATGTGTTTTGAGTAGCTCAATATGTGTTTGACAGCCAGTTGTGTCTCAGGAAATTTCAGTGTTACAGTAATTAATCCTTTTCTAGATTTGTCCTGATTTGTTGCATGATCTCTTTAATGTATAAAAATAAATAATCAAAATATATTTTATTTAATAATTTTTAATTTTCTTGTAAATAGTTTGACAATTTTACACTACCTGGGCATTTTGAAGATCCATTTTAGATAAAAATACGTGCCAGTTCTCTAAAGATGCAAATATGTAAGAGTGTTTGGTGAAATTTCAATGCATTTAAGGGTTCATTTGAATTATCAGTTGATTTAGTAAAGAACAATAGGGAAAACATGCCTTAATGATTGTAACCATATATTTTTTATACTGTACTTTTTATTACACTATGTATTAAGTTAGCAGAGTGTAGCAATGATTAGATGGCTAGAAATTTCCTTCTACTCAACTCACAAAACAGAGGTAGTAATTTTTGGACCTGTCACATTATCTTCTACGGCATTGAACTTAGGTGATTTTAATTTAATAGCAATCTGTCCTTTGAAAATCACATTTTCAAGCATTCTTCCACCTCAGAAATAATGTTAAGTTACGACACTGTTTCTGATGCCAAAAAAAACTATTTATGCATTCATGACCTCAAGACTAGATTATTGTAATATATTACAGGGAGGATGTCCTGCAGGTTCAATAAATAAACTTCAATTGGTTTAAAATGCAGAACCTAGAGTGCTGACTAGAACCAAAAATATGATAATATCAGTACAATTTTATCATCACTACATTAGTTATCTGATAAATTTAGTATTATTTTTAAAATTCTGTTAACTACTTCTAAAGTTTTGAATGGTTTAGCTCCATGGTACTTAAGTGACCTTCTATCGCACTATATTACATCACATTCACTATGATTGCAAAATTATGGCCTGTTGGTAGGTCACGTGATGCCATGCGAGGTTCGGACGTGTGAACGGCAAACTCTGCGCACTTTGCTAGTTTTGATACTTTTAATGATATAAACCGGTGAGATTTGATAAATCCTTATACTATACTTTTCTAAGATGACAACATATCAAAGAATTCAAAATCCTCGGGCTCTGGAGACATTAAAAGACACTTACGTGCTCAAGCTGATGCCCCCCGGAGGCCTCGGACCAGGGAGTCAATTTGGCCAAAGATGTGAAAGAGATTCAGCATGAATTGCTGAACGTGTCGGCAATCCAGACGAAGGATCTTGCTGCAATACATCGATCGATCACTGCCATGGAGACGAAATTCACTGAGATGGATACAAGATTGGGGGATGTCGAGAAACGGATCGATCATCTGGAGTTATCGGAGAGGGAATTAGCTGCTAATTCGCTAGCGACCACAAGGGACTTGGAGCGTGTCTAGGAAAAGTTGGAAGATATGGAAAATCATAGTCAGTGGAACAACATCCGAATTGTTGGAATTCCTGAGGGAGCAGAGGGTCAGAATATGGTAGAATTCTTAGACGGGCTCTTTCCGAGTCTGCTTGGCATAACAGGTCATAAGCTGGAAATTGGAAAAACAGGGTTCTGGCTCAGCGATCCACTGAGGGAGACACCCTAGACATCTATTCTGGCCAAATTTCTGAGATCATCCGATCAAGATCTTGTGTTACGCAAGGTGAGGAGCTTTTTCACTGATGTTCCTGGCCAAATTGAGAAAAGATGCTAAGGATGGCCGCAAAGTATTTACATGTCCCCAACAAGTGAAGTCCTTCATAAAGTCAATGGAGTAAGTCATTGTGTGATTCTCACATTGCAGCCGAGTGGGCCTGACTTACTGAATATTCACTTGACCGTCCGAGGAAACTGGGCACCTTTTTTGTTTCTTTTTGTGCTGGTTCCGCCTAGCGGCTGGAGTTTGTTTTGTGTAGTAACACTCCTTCAGGACAGTGTTGTGGATTAATCTGCATGTTCTTTGTGCTTATGCTTCCTATTGGTTGGAGTTTGTTTTATGGGATATTTCTTGCAGGAAATTGGAGTGATTCGGTCATCTGTTGCACTCATGTTTCTGTAGAATAGGCCGGCTCACTGAACATTTGTTTGACTGCCCAAGGAAACTGAATGGCTTTTTTTGTGCTGGTTCCACTAGCAGCTGAATCTTGTTTTGTGGAGGAACACACCTTCGGGACAGTTAAGTGGATGAATCTACACATTCTTTGTGCTCATCCTGCCTATTGGCTGGAGTTTGTTTTATAGATTTTCTTCTGTTATGTAATTCTGTCTCACAAAATTTGTATAGAAATACCAGACTTGAGCAATCCGATAGCAAAGTTGTCGCAGGGGCTCTCGTAGGCGTACATGGACTGTTTGAGTTTAGAGGGATGGACTCCTTGGTCTTACAGATATTTACAGACTTTTGAACTCATCAGGTAGGGACTACAATTTATTTTCATCAGTCCATAATATTTATTCTAGAATAGATTTTTTTTATAAATATCAAAGTCCCTCATTTCAACTGTTGTTTGGAAATATCTTAGTCTCAGATCATGCCCTGGTGTGTTTAGAGAGATCTTGCCACATACTAACAAATATAAATCATATAGTTGGCACTAATGTATCCCTTTTGCAAAACCCTGAATTCCCACAAATTTTAAAGGCTGAAATCAGTGTTTATATGGAGACCAACTGGTCCTCAGTATCCTCTGTGGGCGTGGTTTGGGAGGCACTAAAGGCAGTCCTTTAGTCCAAGGGTCGGATCATACAGTATGCCTCATTCATCAAAAAATCCAAGCACGAGAAGTCGTTGAGTTGGAAAGGAATATTAAAAGTGCAGAGGCAGAGCTGAAGCTCCGAATGTCGTCTGATGGCCTCAGAGAACTGACCCGATTGAAAAACAGATATAATACTATTTTGTCATGGAAGGTGGAGTTTTGGCTATTCAGGGTGAGACAGTTATAATTTGAGTTGGGGGACAAAGCATGGAAGCTTTTGGCTAGATATATAAAGCAGAGAGAGTCTTTTCCTAACATTCCCTCAGTGAAATGTGCTGGTGGTGAAATTTTTACCTCGGCCATTGATATTAATAATTATTTAAAAGAATTCTATCTTGATCTTTATTGTTTCACATCTTCGTCTACTGATGAAGGTATTAGAAACTTTGTGGAACCAATAGAACTCCCAAAACTGATGACTGAGCAAAAAATTATTTTTATTCTGAGATAAACTTGGAGGAGCTTGGCGAGGTAATTAAGGACTTGCCTACAGGCAAGTCTCCAGGCCCAGATGGCTCTGCCGATGAATTTTTTATATCTTATGATATAGAACTGGCTCCACTTTTCTTAGAAGTTTATCTGGACTCATTAAAGAATGGAAAGCTTCCTCCAACCATTGCACAAGCCCAGTTCAGTCTGATTCTTAAAAAGGACAAAGATCCAAGTGAGTGTAAGGATTACCGTCCAATTTCCCTGATCCAGCTAGATGTAAAAATATTGTAAAAAATTCTTGCTAATCGATTAAGTTATGACATCTCTTATACATATAGATCAGGTGGGGTTTATTCGGACCGCAGCTCTCCTAATAACATTAGGCGTTTCATCAATATCATGTTGTCAGTGGCGAATGATCAGACTCCAGTAGTTGTCATCTCACTTGATGCCGAAATGGCATTTGATATTGTACAATGGCATTATCTTTTTAAGATTTTGGAAATATACAGGCTCAGGAATACTTTTAGTGGATGGATTAAGTTGCTTTATAGATACCCAGTAGTGGTGGTACAAAAATGGTTCAGAATATTTTACTCTGGATAGGGGCACCCGTTAGGGTTGTCCTCTTTCCACATTACTGTTCTGTCTTGCCCTGGAACCATTAGCAGCCACGATAAGAAGGGAATATGATTTTCCAGGGGTGGTGGCAGGATGTATGGTGCATAAGCTTTAGCTTTACGCAGGTGATAGATCTATGCCTTGCCTCCAAAGAATCATTCATTCCTTTTCTAATTTCTCACGATACAAAGTCAACTGGTCTAAATCCGAAGCTTTGGCTCTGACAGTGTACTGCCCAGTAACGGCTTTCCAGCCGGGTGTAACGTATCCCCTGGACTTCCTCTCCATCACTGTCAGTCACCTGCTCTCAATCAGCCGAGTTTCAATTACGCACGCCTGCTGCTCTTTATCAACTTGTTCAGAACTGTATTTAAACCTCACTCTCACATTCTGTCAGCGTCTAGCCTTGTTGTGAGTTACCTCAGACTTTCCTCTCATTCAGCTGCAGTTAAATCTACTTATCTGTGTTACTGACTTACAAGAGGAATTATACTACGAATTTGGCAACTACTTACATGGATTATCCTCACCAGTTTGTCTATGATCCTTTTAAGACACATCAGATAAGTGACTATGTGATATTCAAGTTTACCGCATATCTACGCATATCAATAAACGTACCTGTTCAACTATGAGCACTTCTGAATACTCAGGAAACATGAATCTGAAAATGCTGAGAATTCCTTGTGTTTGGATATACTTCCCTGCTCCACTATTTGTGCACATTACTCACCTGTGATCCTGTTTGATATTGAAGTTAGCTGTGTGAGCACATGATGTGATGTACCTGTGATCCGTTTTTATGTTGAAGTTACCTGTTTGGGCACCTGTTGGTTAATGATCTTCTCTTGTAGATTGGTGCCTTCTGCCTTGGTTCTCTGTCTGATCCTAGACTGTCTCCAAAGATAGTGTACTTAACCTGTATTCTTACCTTGCCTGCTTACCTGCCTATTTCAGTGTCCTGTTCAATAAACTCCAACACTTGGGTTCATCTCCAGCTTCAGTGTCTGCGTATCATTACACTGGGTGCCTTCCATTGACCCAAACGGGGTATTAAGTGTTTGGGCATTTTATTCCCAGCAAATTTGTCTGATTTATTTAATCTTAATTTTGACCACTTTTTCGAGTGATGTGGGCTGGTGGGCTTCATTACATTTATCTATGATTAGGAAGGTTATTTTTATTAAAATGAATTGTATTCCAAAATGTAACTACCTGCTACAATCTCTTGCAGTAGATGTCCCCCTCTCTTATTTCAAGCAATTTGATAGCATAGCGAAGTCATTCATTTGGAATGGTAAGCATCCTAGATCACATTTTATTTAGTTACATAGGCTGATTGACAAAGGTGGACTAGGCCTACCCAAAATTTTGTTTTATTACTATGCATTCGGTATCAGACATTTGGCTCATTGATCGATTCCACCTGAGAGAGCCCCTCCCTGGTTTTGTATTGAACAGGAAGTAATTGCCCCTATTTTGCCATTGCAAAGCCTTTCAAACTAATCAGAGAAGTTAAGTTACACCCCATTATCTCACATTTTCTCTCGGTATGGACAAATTTGTCTAGAGCAGTGTTTCCCAAACTGGGGTACCGTTCTTTCAATTTCATCACAGTCTAAAATAACATTCAAATCCAGTTCATGTATTTCTCACTGGCAAAAAGGATTTTGTGAGCCCTCTAGTGTAGAAACACCAAAATGGTTGTCATAAAGGCCAGAAAAATATGCAATGAAATAACCCGATATTTTGCCATTAAAAATGCATTTACTCATGCATTGTATTTAAGGTTAGATGCATAGGGAGTTTTGATTCTGATGGTATAAGTTCATAAACTGGATAATTTGTGACAGGTGTCAGACTTTCAGCAGCACCAAATCATTTTCCATATTCACATGCAGTAAATTTCAATCACATTTGCTCGTAAGGTAGAGACCTGTTTTTACATTGTTGCATGATGTTTTTCAGCAAATGAGCTCAACATTGCTGACAGTGTCAACATAAAAATATGTGACATAAAAAGTACATTGAGCTGACCACGCAAATGCACAGATACTTACCCTCAATGCTCAAATTCGGCTGGCAATGCCATACCTGCAGTGATGCACAATTCTAGGCACAGAACTGAATGCTATTCTTTCATAAACGCAACGTGATGAGGGGGGAGTTTTCAAGTTATGCAGTTATATCACATCTAGCATTCCCATCTCAATCGGTAAGCCATTTATTCATTATACATTTATGATTAATATAACATGTACAAAACATGTACAAATATAACATGTTTAATATAAGGGAGTTGTTTTACAAAGATAATTTTGTTAAACAGACATTTTTTCAAATGATCTTGTGTGAATTTTATCTATGCCTTAGAGAAGGCACGTGAAAGGATGTTGAATGTTTGAAGGGGTACGCCACTGTAAAAAGTTTGGGAACCACTGGTCTAGAGTGTTTAATTCGGACATTAATTTAAATGTTGCCTCGGGCATATGGCTGAACCCAAAATTATGTATTAATAAGTCCCCTTTCTGCTGGTCTGAGTGGATTGTGAGGGAGGTTAATAACCTCAGTGACCTATATGAGAGAGGAGTGTTGAGATCTTTTGAAAATTTGGTTCAACATTTTCGGATTCCCAGATCTTAGTTTTATAGGTATTTACAGCTGCGCTACCTGATCTGTACTATTTTTGGGAGTAGCATACACCCCCTTAAAGCAGCAGATACTCTGGGAATGGTGACTACTGCTTTTGGAAAATGTCATGAGGCATCAGTGTATTACTCCTTGATAATTCCGAGTCTGGGGGATGGAGCTTTAACCTCTATCAAGAGATTATGGGAGAAAGATTTAAACTTAGTATTGGAGGAGGGAATGTGGGCTAGGATTAAAAAAAATATCAAGTCTGCATCTAGAGATGCAAGTGTGCGCCTTATGCAATTCAAGATTTTACACTTATTTTATTGGACCACCTCTAGATTGTATAGGCTTGGTCTTAAAAACATGCCCACCAGCTGGCGAAGCCAATCGGGTTCAGAGACTTGTATGTGACTTGTTGGGCACTCGGATTTCGTTTTGACCCAGATTCTGTGTTTTGGGCAATGGGGCGGTCATGAATGTGGGTACTAAACACATAACAAAATGGGGTTCTAATCAGTGTAATGATCGCCAGGTAAATTATTTTAAGGGGATGGAGGTCGGCTGGGTGCCCCCATTTCAGGAGTGATGCACGGATATTGGGAGGGTGGCTGATTTTGAGGAAGTATCATTTAGAAGACTGGGTAACTTAGATTTGTTTGTTGGGATATTGGACAACTTTTTGCAGTAGATCCAGGTCTTGACCACATAAAAGTTCCATATCACTTCGCCAAATTATTTCAGTTATTTCAAAGAGCCCTACAGGCTACCACATCAAAATATCCAATTAAAACAAAGACATTGGTTAAAGTAAATTGGTTTTACATAAAAACATACACTTACCTCTGCCTGAAACTCACTCCAATGGGTAACTTAACTTTGGCTGTGAATTAACTCAAAAAGAAATCTCAGAGGGCTTTCTATGCCATTAATAGATTCTATGCCATTAATAGAAAATTTGGCTCAAACTTTTAAAATAAATAATTGAACCAATTGCATTATATGGCAGTGAAGTGTGGGGTCCACCTATAAAAGGAATACAGAATTAGGCCAATACCCTCTCCTTTTAAATATCCAAAAAAGAGCTGGAATAAATTTCTGGAAAATCCTAAAGGCAAGTGACCCCACCACAAACCATAAAGTCCTAAAATACCAAGAGCTGAGTGAGGCGAGGAGTCCCCTCTGCCACATATTGCTGTGACTGACTGACCTCACTCCTACAGAGATCAGACAACCTCAGGACAAACTCGCAATCATTCGGACAAACCAAATTATGAAAAAGACAAATACATCACCAATTGGACAAACACCATTAAAAATCAACACAAATTGGACTGTTATTCTGCACTAAATCGAGAGTATACCGTGGCAAACTGCCTAAGCACGGTGACAGATGTGAATTTAAGAAAAGCCTTGACGATGTACAGACTCAGCGAGCACAGTCTGGCCATAGAGATGGGGCGGTGCAGACAGACGTGGGTATCCCATGAGGAGAGACTCTGCTCCCACTGCAATCTGAGAATGATGGAGACAGAGCTGCACTTCCTCATGGAATGCCCAAAATTTTAAATCATCAGAAACCACTATTATCCCAAAATTAACAAAATATTTCCCCAATTTAATAATTGCACCCCAACTGAAAAAAAACAAGAGCTGCAAGATTGTTAGCATTCTGTCACCTCCTGAGGGTCAACCACAGCTAAGAAATGAACATTCAATAAATGTATTATTAAAAATGTAACACCCCCCACTCACACTGCAAACCTCTCATTACACATGAATGTAGATAATGTTTAATTAATTTTATATAGTTCATTGGTTAAAGTTAACATGATACATAATTGATCATAATAATTTTTATTATCTGTTTTTCTTTAACAATTTTTCAATGCTTTTCCTTTTATATTGCTTGTTCAAATCCTAATACAATTGTTCTAGAAATACAGAGTTGTCATGTCAGTGCACTCCTGCATCTCAGTCAGGATGAAAAAAAAAGTTGTTAAGGTTTATAAGGGGAATATGGTGACTGGTAATCCCAGTCTCTCATTTTCTGAGTTTCTCTCTTCGATCCCTCAAATGCAAACTCTCACACACATGCACAAATGCACTAACTTGTTACTCCAGTAAGTTCTCGCGAGTGCAAGGTTACGTTGCTAGTTCTAACGTGCCGTTTTTAAATTAGCAACGAAGGCTCCGACTGTATTAAAACAAGATGCTGAATATGTGGTGGAAGAAAGTAGTTCCACTCACAAGAGCGTTTTAGGGACGAAAATCAGAAAATGTCTTGAGATAAAACCCTGCACAATGTCTTAAGTTGTGGAAACCATTGTATAAGCGGAATAATTGACTCCGGCCCATTTAATTGTTTAAAAATAATGCACACTCTGCGTTTCATGACCGCATTACCACATCGGGTGTGCATTATTTTTAAACAATTCAATTGGCCGTCGTCAATTATTCCTTACTTAAACATTGGCCCTACTTAGTTTACTCATTTCAAACCATGACTTGTACTACACATAAAAAAACTAATATTGGCATTATATTCATGCTGTTTAGCCAGAAGGGAACTGGCCCCCACAGTGAGCCTGATTTCCCCTAAGGTTATTTTTCTCCATTAAGCATCTTATTGAGTATTTTGTTCCTTGCCACAGTCGCTGTCACTTTATGTGTTTGTTCTTGTTTTCATGTCTTTTATGTTGGAAGATTAGTTCCTGTTTTATAGTCATGTGTTTCCTGTTTCATTGCGATGTCATATGATCTATTCCCTCATGTGATCCTATCTTGTTCCTTGTGTTTTGTTCTCATTGGTTCTCATGGAGTCTTGTTATCTTGATATCAGTTCTGTAATGTCATTGGTTCATATTTCATTGTCTTATTATTAGTTCAGTCTTGTGATTGGTTGTCTTGTTTACTTGTTACCAATGTCTGTGTATTTAAACCTTCATGTTTGCCATGGTCCTTTTGTCAGGTATTGTTGGTGTAACGTCGTGTCATGTCAAGACTAATCAAGTATAGTCCAGTTCCCCTTCTGTCACTCACTCGACGTTGTGTCAATGAAGTGACACTAGGGATCACTCTTGGGAGCCCCAGACATCTCTGATATTTGAGAAAAGGCCCATGAAAAGTGGCGAGTGGAATTTGCATGCAACTCCCCCGTACATTTGCATATAAAAGGAGCTGGAATGAAATCACTCATTCAGATTTCTTCTTCGGAGCAGAGTGGTTGTTTTCAAAGAGCTGAATTACTCTGTCAATCCATTCATCTCTTTTTACTCTTATGAGCTATTGGATTCTATGGTACATTGCCGCGGTTCTCCCCCTCTTGCACCGGCGTTGCACAGAGAACACCCCTTTTTTTTCTCTAAAAGAGAATATAATTTCCTTCTAAAAGAGTGGCACTTACGAAAGCATATTTTTCAAGATACCTTTTTGTTTGTGTATTATTCCTGGTTGTGGTCGCTATCTTTCCTCTTCTGACAGCCACGATCGCTGTATCAATTGTTTGGGTTCTGCCCACGTAGAAACATCATTCATGGATGGTTCATGTCCTCATTGCAAGAACATGACTATGGCTACATTGCAGTCACGCTTTCTTTTGTCAGAGGGAAAGCCAACCCAGCGGCTCCCTGTCTCGGTCCTTATACCTACAGGTATGAGTCAGTTAGCACTGGGGGCAATTTGGGGACCTCAATGGGAGCTCTCCGCCGGGAAAGATTGGCGGCGAGTTGCGGCCAATCTTGGACCAGTGAGTTTTGAACCGGGCCTTGCAAAGACTCCCGTTCAAGATGCTGATGCAAAAATGCATTTTAGCGAGCATCTGGCATCAAGATTGGTTCGCGGCGGTAGACCCATGTCTCGGTTTTACCTTGACACAGACCCTTCCTGCGGTTTGCTTTCGAGGGCCGGGCATACCAGTACAAGGTCCTCCCCTTCGGGGTGTCCTTGTCACCTTGCAACTTCACGAAGGTCGCAGAGGCAGACCTTGCTCACTTGCAGAATTTGTTATGTACACACAGGAACATAGTGCTCAGGCACCTCAGCCAGCTGGGGCTTCATGTCAACTGGGAAAAGAGCAAGCTCTACCCGGTTCAGAGCATCTCTTTTCTCGCTATATAGTTAGACTTTGTCTCAATGAGGACGCACCTCACGAACGAGTGTGCGCAGTCGGTGCTGAACTGTTCGAGTATGTTCAGACAGAAGACGTCAGTCCCACTGAAATCCTCTCAGAGCCTCCTGGGGCATATGACATCCTCAGCAGCAGTCACGTCACTCAGTTTGATGCATATGAGACTGCTTCAGTCTCATTGGCTTCAGTCGCGAGTAGCGAGATGAGCATGGCACCATGCAGGTCTGTTGCCGTCTGTTCAGCCCACTAGTCTTGCACCACTGGTCCATGCTAGGCCAGCTCAGTAGTCATGGCGTTTTGTATAGGGACCCCTAGTGTCACTTCATCGACACAACATCGATTGAGTGACAGAAGGGGATCATCTCGGTTATCGTAACCTTCGTTCCCTGATGGAGGGAACGAGACTTTGTGTCCCTCCTGCCACAACACTGAACTACCCGCTGAAATGGACGGGACCCCGGAAGAAACAAGCTTTATCAAAAATCATCTTTCTATATAAATAAATAAGTTACAAATATTTTAATTTAGACCTCAAGTGAGCAGGCTAAATGTGACTGTAATGTTCCCTCCATCAGGGAACGGAGGTTACGAGAGAAACCGAGATATTTATGTTTTGTTATGTTTCACATTTGGATGCCACTGTAAATAAACTGCACTTGGGTTCTTCATATCATCTTTGTCTGCCTATCATTGCCAGCTATGTTACAGTCACATTTAGCCTGCTCACTTGAGGTCTAAATTAAAATATTATTAACTTATTTATTTACAATCATGTTTATCAAACAGTTATGACTAAGACATTACAGATATTACAGCTTAATTTTCTGTAAAGCTGCTTTGAAATGATATGATATGAAAAGCGATATACAAATAAAAATGACTTGACTTGATGTCTTGCATTAAACATATTGAATCTATTTTTGTTTGGACAGAAAGATGATCTGATAAAGCTTGTCTCTTCCAAAAAATCACACTTTTAAGCCATTTCACAGCAAATAGTGTACATAGACTATATAGCGAGATATATATTGACTAGCATCAATAGGCTGAAAAGTATTGTTATATATATATTTTTGAGCTACATCACCAAGCCCTAATCTGCATACATATAACTTGTGAAGATATAGGACTACAAGATGTTTTCTCAGAGGAAAGGAAATACAAATATCTGTCAAGTAGAACTAAAGGTCAAATTAAAACTGACTTTATTGTTCCCAGCAGACTGATACCACTTTCATAATATACCACTGAGGAAAAAAATTAGGGCATTTAGAAGAGAGAGAACAGTAATAAATACAGACTGCAGAAGGAATGATGGATGCAACATGGCCTCATATAAAACTTATGACCAAACTTTAAGTCTTTTAACAAATAACAAACTAAAAAACTACAAAAGCCTACAGTAACTAATAATAAACTTCTTTCAACATCCCCACAAACACTTGCTCTGCACAACATATTGATAGAATGTTGAAGTCATTGTGAAACAGCATTTGCAACACATTTTACATTCGGATTTTAAAAAAAAATGTGGGCGTGACTACATTTTATCAAGTCAATTTGTTGAACTGAAGGAGTTGAAAAGTATGAGGGATTTGTAATGTCAACCGAAAATGAATACCAGAGGAGGCTTTTTGATACAAGATTACGAGGACAAAGATTTTTTTTTATTATTTAGAACAAAAATAGACTCTGACTTTATTAAATCTGCACTACATAACTTTGTGCTCTCTAGCGACATCTGTGTTTGAAACTTAAAATTGCAAGCAATTTTCTGAAGTATACATTATGTCAGTCATGTTCTGGCACTGCTCTTCAGGCAGATGAATCTCCCAATTTGAGCTTACATTTGACATCGACTGTGTGTGATCATGACTGGAGCCGGAGTCATTACGTGCTATTTTCATGTTAATATTATGTTATACGATTAAACATTTGAAACGAAAATATTACTTGCTTTGATGAAGATAAACAACACTCTAATTTACATATTTGAATGAATTTTACACTCAAAGCACTTTTAAATAGAGGGCAGGGGAATCTCCTCACCCACCACCAGTAGATCTTAATCTAATTATTAAATTATTCAAACTATTAATGTTTGAATTATACTACAATTTTCAATTTAAGGTTAAACTTGTGATACAAGTTCAAGAGAAGACTTTATTATTTTATACTGATATTATATTGTCCAGCCTCTGTTATTACAATAGCATGTCTATGTAATGCACACAATAACACCATCAACTAAAAATATTAGTAACTATATTCCACTAGTTACAATTTAAATCGTTAGTAATCAGAATACAGTTATATTCAAAAAGTGTTTTGATTACAGAAGAGATTTCTTTTCATTTTTTCCATTTAATATTTGGTCTATTCAGTTGGAAAACAATTATCCATATAAATGATTTTTTTTTAAGATGTGTTACATTCATACGAGCAGACAGAGAAGTACGTTTGGAGTAAGTTTGAAACAGCAGAAATAGATATAAACCTTGTGTAAATTGTCATGTGAACATTTAGCTTTATGTTAAGCTAAAAATGCTATTTCTTACCATTTTACATGCACCTAATACCAGGCACAATAATTTTATTTTTTTTTATCAAGAAAAACAATGTTAGATCAAATTCCTCTCTCTCTCTCTCTCTCTCTCCAGTAAGATCTTTAATATTAGGGCAGAAATCTTATTCTTGAGAATTGTTGTATTGTTTTTCTGTAAAAATTTGCTTTATCTTGTTTTAGAACACTGGATTAGATTTAGAGAATGTATAACAGATAAACATCCATCTAGACTATAACAATGCTGTCCTGAACTGTGTTAGTGAACTGAGTTGAATAGCATATTTAGTTTCTCGAGCTTGATCATAAGCCAGCCGGCACTTCTTTCCTGTGTGTGAGGACATGAAATAATGAGGCAAGGATGAACATCATAAGCCAGCGATTTCGTGCCAAATCGAACCTGAAAGCTCAAAATACAAATCATTTTTTAAAGGTTTACAGTAGTTAATCAGGGTAAGGACATTGTTTGAACACTAATTGTTGATGTACTCAATCAGTCATGGTAAATTCTTCATTTTTAACCAAAAAATCTTACATAGTGCAGTTTTAAAATCTCAGGTTGCAGATTAAATGATAGTAATGTTATACTGATTGAATTTAGCTTTTATTGAGCGCTAGTTTGAAGACAACATTTTGTATGGGTACATAGACTGGCATTGTCAGTTGCTCTGTGTTTAAGTACAGTGGCTCTAGGTCAGGCTGTATTAACATTATGTGGTCAGGGAGGCACATTTTGGAGGAACAAGTGCACAGTAATGCCCTTCTATGGGCTAAAACGGCTTCCCTCCATCATTTATTCATGTCTATAACAGACTGTAAAATAAAGTTCAGGTAGCATTAGCCTTTTGTGCTGATATAGAAATGGTTATCTGCAGGCTGTGGTGAAACCTTAAAGAGCTAAAGGCAGACTAATGCTAAACGTCTAAGTTACTGTTGTAACCTCCGTTCCCTGATGAAGGGAACGAGACGTTGTGTCGAGTGAAGCAACACTTGGGGACTTCTTGAAGGCCTCGATTACCTCTGAACTTGAGAAAGGCCAATGAGAAATTGGCAGATATAATTTTCATGTCCCTCCCCCGGACATATAAATAAAAATAAAATATAAAATGAGGGATTCATGTGTCTGACCATTCAGGTTTTGCACCGAGGAGCCGAGAATATGGTTTGGCCATAGCAGTGGCTCGGTTCAGCGTCGTGGTCAGCGGAACACAATGTCTCATTCCCTCCATCAGGGAACGGAGGTTACAACAGTAACCTAGACGTTCCCCATCTGTCACTCACTTTGACGTTGTGTTGAGTGAAGTGACACTAGGGGACCCTATTCAATCACACCATGAGCTGTGTACGTGCGCTACTGATGCAGGTGCGGGCAGGCAGTTGCGTGCCAAAGCAACAGGTTGTGTTAGACTGCACGTACCCTTCCCCAACGACCCGTAAAATTATCATAAACTTCTTAGGTTCCCGGTACCCCGAAGGGGGTAACAAAGCATGGGAGCAGGCCGCGCCAGCTGCGCCTTTTCTCTCTCTATGTTTCTTGCATAGAGTTAAAGTGGCTGGGGCCATCTTCATGCAGCGTTCTTTTCCAACTCCTATTCTTCCAGGCTGGGGGGAGGTAAAGAGTCGTGAAATACGTCACATGGGTTTTCAGACCACATGTGGGAATGGCACGGTGGTAGATCCCACCTACTGTGACACAGCGCCCGGGGGGCAGTGGGGACTTCCCAAGGTAGATGCGAGTCCGCCCGTAGGGGGATGGTACTACGGAAAATACACACAGGGTGTTTAATCCACAAGGGCCCATACTGTGGAGCACCTATTCCAGTACAGAGTAATTTTAGGACCCGTATTGGGTCTGATCTGGGAATTCCGCCTCTGAATTCATGGACCAGAGGGCTAGAGAGGAAGAACATCCAGGGAGCGCTAATCTAGTGGACTCTCCTGGGGAAAAAGATGGCAGGTGATCACCTCAGTGGAGGGGAAAGGAGCTATGGGCAAGCAGAACACCCGGTCAGGCATTCCGCATTCCCGAGTTCTATGTGCTCGGACCTGAGAACACGGGACGAGATCGACTCAAACCTGAGATTGTAAAATCGTAAAGGTATTGGGTGTTGCCCAGCCCATTGCTCTGCATATGTCTGCTAGGGAGGTGCCATTGGCCAGTGCCCATGAGGATGCCACACTTAGAGTGTGCTCGACCCCGTAAGGGTGCAGGCACAGCCTGGGTGTGATAGGTCAATGCTATAGCATCCACTACCCAGTGGGAAAGGCTCTGTTTGGAGACAGCGTTCCCTTTCCGCTGTCCACCAAAGCAGACAAAGAGCTGCTCAGAACATTTAAAGCTCTGCATGCGGTCCACATAAGAACACAAAGTACGCATCAGACACAGCGACGAAAAGGCTGGGTCTGCCTCCTCCCGGGGCTTGCAGGTTCACTACTTAGTCCCTGAAGGGGGTCGTAGGAACCTTGGCCACATAGCCAGTTCATGGTCTTAGGATGACATGGGTGTCTGCCGGACCGAACTCCAGGCAGGTGTCACTGACAGAGAATGCTTGCAGGTCCCCAACCCTCTTGATGGAGGCGAGCACGATCAGGAGTGTTGTCTTCAAGGAGAGGGCCTCGAGCTCAATTGAGTCAAGCGGCTTGAAGGGGGATCCCAGGAGGGGAACAGGCTTGGCCGGGGAGGATTCAACTTCCAGGTGCCTCTGAGGAACCTGATAATCAAGTCGTGCTTGCCCAAGGACTTGCCGTCCACTGTGTCGTGCAGGGATGAGAGCACTGACTGAACTGCACATCTCTGCAGGTCTTCAGACCCGGAAAAACACCAATTCGTGAACAAGTACCACTTCAGGGCATAAAGTTGCCTGGTAGAAGGAGTTCTGGCTTGGCTGATTGTGTCTACAATGGCAGGTGGTTGGCCACTTAGATCTTCCGCATCCGTCCAGGGGCCAGATGTGGAGGTTTCAGAGGTCTGGGCGCAGATGTCAGATGGTGCCCTGTCCCTGAGAATGAAGGTCCTTCCTCAGCGGAATGAAGGTTGTTCCTCGCCAGGGAGACGCTGTCACGAGGAGCATATACCGAGAACCAAGTCCGAGTGGGCCAGTAGGGGGCCACCAGAATGACTTGTTCCTCGTCCTCCCTGACCTTGCATAGCACTTGTTTAAGTAGGCTCACTGGGAGAAATGTGTACTTGCGCAGCCCCCGGGGCCAGCTGTGTGCCAGCACCTCTGTCCCGAGGGGAGCCTCCATTAGGGAGTACCAGAGCGAGCAATGGAAGGTCTCTTGGGAAGCGAACAGGTCTACCTGTGCTTTGCCGAACCGTTCCCAAACCAGCTGGACCGCCTGGGGGTGGAGCCTCCACTCTCTGCTGAGCATACCTTGTCACGACAGCACGTCCACTGCCGTGTTGAGGTAGCCCGGGATGTGAGTGGCATGCAGCGATCTGAGTCACTGCTAGCTCCAAAGGAGGAGATGGCGGGCGAGTTATGATATATGTCGGGAGTGCCCACCGCCTTGGCGATTTATGTGCGCTACCATTGTGGTGCTGTCTGAATGGATCAAGATGTGCTTGCCCCGAATTGGTAGGAGGAACCACCGTAGGGCAAGAAATATAGCCAGCAACTTTAGGCAATTGATGTACAAATGCAGCGGGGGTCCTTTCCAGGAGCCAGCAGCTGCATGCCCTTTGTACAAGGCACCCCAACCCTGTTTGGATGCATCTGTGGTGAACGCATCAAGACACCTGCTGTAAGGGGACTCCCGTCCGCAAAAAAAGAGGTCTGTCCAGGGTTGAAAGTCTGGTGGCAGGCAGGGGTGATGAACACATGGTGCTTGCCGTGGCACCATGCCCATCTCAGGACTCGAGTCTGAAGCCAGTGCTGAAGCAGTCCCATATGTATCAACCCCCATGGCACGACCACCGCGGAGGATGCCATATACCCCAGGAGCCTCTGGAAATGTTTTAGAGGAACCGCCATGCCTGGCTTGAATAAGGTGAGGCATTTCAGCACTGACTGCGCACACTCGTTGGTGAGGCACACTATCATTGAGACTTAGTCTAACTCCATGCTGAGAAAAGAGATGCTCTGAACTAGGACGAGCTTGCTCTTTTCCCAGTTGACCTGAAGCCCTAGGCAGCTGAGGTGCCTGAGCACCAGGTCACTGTGGGCGCATAGTAACTCTCGGGAGTGGGCCAGGATGAGCCAATCATCGAGGTAGTTGAGTATGCGGATGCCCACTTTGCTTAGCGGGGCAAAGGCTGCCTCTGCGACCTTCGTGAATAAGCGAGGAGACAGGGACATGTCGAAGAGGAGGACCTTGTACTGATACGCCTGGCCGTCGAACCCGAACCGTAGAAGGGGTCGGTGTCGAGGCAAGATAGAGACGTGGAAGTACGCGTTCTTCTGGTCTAACGCTGCAAACCAATCTTGATGTCGGACGCAAGTTAGAACGTATCTTTGAGTGAGCATTTTGAACAGGAGTTTGTGCAAGGCCCGGTTGAAAACTCGCAAGTCCAAGATCAGTCATAAGCCGCCACCTTTTCTCAAGTTCAGAGATGCATGAGGCTCTCAAGAGAGACCCTTAGTGTCACTTGTTCGACACAAAGTCGAAGTGAGCAACAGATGAGGAAATACTCTCTCTGCTTTATACATCTAACCAGAAGCTTCCCTGCTTTGTCCCCCGACTAAAAGTATGACTGTCTTGCCCTGAATAGCCAAAACTCCATCTTCTGCCTCAGCACTTTTAATATCCCCTTCCAATTCCACAAGTTCTTGTGCTTTGGATTTATTGGTGAATGAGGCATACTGTATGATCCGGCCCATAAGAACTGCCTTAAGTGCCTCCCAAGCCACGGCCACAGAGGATACTGAGGACCAGTTGGTCTCCATATAAACATTGATTTCAGCCATTAACATTTGTTGAAATTCAGGATTTTGCAAAAGGGATACATTAAGGCACTACTATATGATTTACTTTTCACCATGTGTGGCAACACCTCTAAACTCACCAGGGTGTGATCTGAGACTTAAATGTTTCCAATTGAGCAATCAACAACAGTTAACATGAGGGACTTAGATATATATAAAAAAAACTATTCTAGAGTAAATCTTATGGACTGATAAAAAAAAGCAGATGGGTTCACAAGTCTCCAAATATCTGTAAGACCAAGATTTTTAAATATCCAGTGAAGCGACATTGTTGCATTAGGGGGCTTACTCACTTTTACTTCACTATGATCAAGGAATGAGTCCATCATGAGGGGTGCCAGTGGCGTGCAACATCCCTTCAAGATCTATAAAAAAGCCCTGATTATCGATGTTAGGTGCGTAAATATTTGCCAAAATAAGACTTTGCCCATGAATTTCTGCTAAAACAATAATGATTTATGTCCTAATTTATCTTTAATCTGTTTGAGACATTTGAATTGTAGATGCTTACTTTTCAGTGTAATGACTATAACTTGAGCCAGAACTAAAGAAAACATGAGCACTCCATATCTTCCCAAATTTGTCTCTTCTGTGGGCAAAGATGTGTTTCTTGAAGAAACACTATTCATTTCACACTTAAGAAATAAACATCTTTCTTTTTATGGGGTGGCCCAACCCAATCACATTCCATGTGGAGTGAGACAATCCGCTCATATTAACATTTGACATTTTGACAATTGAGAAAAAATAGATTGTGTGTCAAAAACAAAATTATAAAGACCACATTCCAACATTAGTGCAACAATTAAACCCTGAACCTCCCCCAGAACCAAACAAACAGAAAAAATAAAAATAATGTGTGGCCATCCTTAACATCTATTCTCAGTTTGGCTGGGAACATCAGTGCAAAAGCGACCTTCCGTTAATGTAAGAGTCCCTTGAATTGATCACATTTCTCTCTTGTCGAATTCATGTCTGGGAACAAGAAAATTCTGTGGTTCTTCAAAAAAAGCCTTCCTTTCCAACTCGCCTCGCACAACACAAGATCTTTATAGGATGATCTCAGAAATTTGGCCAGAATTGATCTGGGCCTGTCTCCCTCAGCAGATTGCCGAGCCAGAACCCTGTGAGCTCGCTCGATTTTCAACTTATGGCCTGTTATGTCAAGCAGATTCTGAAAAGGCCAGTCTAGGAATTTCCCCATGTTCTGACCCTCTTCGGCTTCAGGAATTCCAACAATTTGGACGTTATTCTGCCGTTACAGTTCTCCGAGTCCTCCAATTTCTCCAAAACATGCTCCAAATACACCTTGGTCGCTAGCGGATTAGCAGCTAGTTCCCTCTTTGATGACTCCAGATAATCAATCCATTTCTCATCCCCCACTCTTGTGACCACCTCAGTGAATTTCGTCTCCGTGGTAGTGATCGATCGACGTATTACAGCAAGATCTTCCAAGTCAGCAACGACCTTCGTCAGCATTGCTGACATGTTCAACAATTCTCACCGAATTTCCCTTACGTCTCCAAATTGGCTCCCTGGCTCGAGGCCTATGGAAGGGTGTCAGCTTAAGCACATAAGTGTCTTTTATGTCTCCAGAGCCTGAGGTTTTTGAATTCTTTGAGTTATGGAACAGAGTGTATCTCACCGGTTTATATCATTAAAAGTGTTAGTGTTAAAACTATCTTAAAACTTTGCTAGCATTAAAAAAGCAAAGTGCGCAGAGGTCGCAGTTCACACGTCCGAACCTCGCATAGGGTCACGTGACTCACCCCACCCTACTAATTTTTTTAGATTTGTTTGAGGCTACACATGTCACAATAAGCACAGTAAACCTTTGCAATGATAAGTGTATATAGACTCTCTTTATTTGTTGTGGAAAACCCATCCATCTATCCTCCTTCTATGGCCGATTGTCCTATGTAGGGTAGTGGATAGTGCTGGAGCCTATCCCAGCTGCCAGTTCATCACAGGGCTAAGACACACAAACACATTCACACTCACACCTACAGGAAATTTATAATTTTCAATTCACGTAAGCTGCATGTTTTTGGACTGTGGGGATGTAAGCCCGTTTATCAGTCCAATGGCGGTCTCCAATAATACGGGTGAAGGTCTCTGCGCGTTACTGTCTTTCTTTTACACAACACAACAAGATTAAATAAAATACATTTTCTCTTATGTATTACCTCGTTATTTCATCTGACTCCATAAATGAAAAAGGTTTTAATGATATCTGAGCATCATTAAAAGTGAGCGAATGTTTGATTATTCTTTTTAACTCCTTTAATTATATTTTACCCATTCAGATCAGGAAACTATGTCGCTTTGAGGTCCTCGCGTGTTTTCTCTACACTGCGGGTCTCACGATCACAAGCGGTCAGTATTGGATCATCAAACAGAGGTAATTGCTATATACCTGAGATCGGTCACATTCACGTTTACACAATCAAAGATACGTCAGTATAGCCCCCATGGAATTGCATACACGCATTAACTTAACGTTTTCTTTCTTAGCTTTGGATTGGCCATGCGTGGTTTCCCGCGTACACTTATCTGAAGAAACATCAAATCAAAACAGAGGTAAGGCACACCCGAATTTAGATTGGTCAAGCAGAATTTAGCTGTTCTAAACAGAAATAACCGTTTTTGCAAACCAAGTACACTTGAACTGATGCCAAATATTAGTCGTCACTAATCTGACGCAGACTTGCGGTAACATGCGAATCGCTTAATCTGTTTGGGAAAACAATTTCAGAGTCAGTCAGAATAAAATCAAATGTTTACAATTTATTGACCAGGTAATAGAACAATAATTAAAAATCCAATTCATAATGCAAAATCATCGACCAATAATCAATATAATCACAACAATTCGGAAATTGAGGAATTTGTAGACATATTACCTGGCAACGAAAAACTACACACAGCGATCATGTGGGAAGTCTACCTACAGACTCCCAGAACCTTTTGCCCATCCTCCTTATAAACCCAGATAATTCAATAAGCTTACCAAATGGTGGTGTCTGTCCTTCTAATTAGATTTTGGTCCCCTATTGAGGGGTTCACTACATTTACATATAGTAGGTATGAAGGATCTGGAGGAGGGCACACCTTTAAGAGGCACACCACATCTCTCATATTCTATAACTTCTTCTAGCTTTTCATTATGGCTGGGAGGATGAGACCAGTTTACCAGGCACACTGAGACACTTAAAATGATACCAAACATGTATTGTTACTTTTTTGTACACACTTGACATTGTATAGGTTTTTAGTGAGTTCTAAGTGAGGAGGAGAGGGGGGAGTAGGGGGAGGTAATCAGACGGTAGAAGGGAGGTGCGAGCTACCCTGCTGGCTGCGTCTTGGATGTTGCTGTTACATGTGCAAGAGAGAGTTCAAATGTTGATTCTCATGAGAGCCTTAGCAGTGGACAAGCATCCTTTTGTACTTGATGAACAATTTTTCAATACCATGGGCATTAATAGGGAGATGGTCATCCTTTATCAGATATAACAGCTAATTATCTTCTGGGAAGACTTTAAACAAGAGGTTGGAACATGGATACAGAGATTTGCTTCAGACACAAGATCATCAGTTAGGTCAGGAATTGATGTGGGGCTATAGGCCCTGGGTCACAGTCTGCATTTATACCAAAAGTGATCAGTGGGGTCTAGGCTTTGTGAAGGCCAATCATGTTCTTCCACACCAAAGTAAGTAAACCAAATGGAACTCGAATTTGTGCATAGGGCATTGCCATGCTCATAATCTACCCATTCAAGTAAAAATGTTTGTCTAAGGAGATTGCGTGGCTGTATGCTTGATTTCAGATTTTGCTGAAAGAGCAAAATCCGTTAATTGGAAGGAAGTGTCCTCATACTTATTACCATGTATTGTAATTTGTAATTAATGGCTCTGTAAGTTTGTAACATGTACCAACAATATTTTCCATACTCCTTCAGCTTAAAATTGTAACTAAAATAAAAAATAACTGAGACAGTCACACTCAGTGTGCTCTCATTCCAGTTCACAGGCTTCACTTTCACTCTCTGTTTATTCCCACTGAACTCCACCTCTGCATCTTTGCTGGTCATGACCTCCTGCAGTGGAAAGAATATCTTCCCTCGATTCTGTGAAGATGCACAGCATGGAAACGTTACATTTATCCTACACATTGTGTATGAAGAGCTGTTAAGACTGCTGTGTTATGCATTAGCATATATAGCGTGGTTCTGAATTCAGGCCTTGTTGTATGAGCCCTTTATACTGTAGTACTTGAGTGGCAATTTAAAAGCACCTGCTCTATCTGCCCTTGAATGATAGACTAGCTGTTGATGGCTTGTAAGTTATTGCTGCACTTGTGAAACATAAGGCATTTCTTGAACATAAAAGCTAAACATTTTGAATGTTAAATACTTGTGTGGCTTTTTGTGGCATGATTGTTTGATTTGACATCATCTATATGCCAGTTTACCTAGTTGGCAAGAAAAAGTATATGAACACTTTGAAAATAGCAGATTTTCTGCATTAATTGGTCATACAATGTGATATCATCTTCAACAAAGTCACAAGTATAAAGCATAAAGTGCTTAAGCTAACAATACACAAACAATTATAATATTTCATGTCTTTATTAACCCTCTGGGGTCTGAGGGTGTTTTGGGCCCTGGAGAAGTTTTGACATGCCTTGACATTTGTGCGTTTTTCAGTTGCTTAAAATCACATTAATGGCTAAAGTCTGATAACACTGTATTCAGCACAAACTGGGCTACAATAATATGTGAGCAACATGTGTACACGTTTGTATTTTTGAGAAAATAACATTTATGCATGGTTTTTGAAAAAACATTTTTTTTAAGTCATTGAAATAAGGCCATATAACACATACTAAACATTTGTCCACAAGCCTTTTGATAAATGGATCTTGTAGCCTAGAGTTTTTGCTACAAAATGATGTGAAAACCATCCTGATCACTCATTCATACAAAACAATATAGTAATTGAACTCTTGTAAGACAATTTAGTGTTAGAAAGGTCATATGGGCGTGAACTATCATGAATATGGATGTATTTCACACCTGAGGAGACAAAAGATCCCTCCCCTGAGCCTATCAATAAGGAATGTGACAGAAAGAGAATGAATGTGAGGAGACTTAATGATCAAAATCAAGTTTTAAGTTAAAAGAAGTAATCTGACTATACATTTTCTTTACATAAAGACTTAATTTTAGACCATTTAAAAGAAGTATCTTCTGCTCACCAAGGCTGCATTTATTTGATCCAATATACAGATAAAACAGTGATATTTTGAACTATTTCTACAATTTAAAAGAACAGTTTTCTATTTGAATATATTGTAAAATGCAATTTGTGATCAAAGCTGAATTTTCAGCATCATTACTGCAGTCTTCAGTGTCACATGATCCTTCAGAAATCATTATAAAATGGTGATTTTCTAATATGGGCATATTTAAAGTGTATTTTACTCATTTACACGTGAACCCATATTTTCAAGCACAAGCTTTGTTGATGATAATGAGGCCGCATAAACACTAGATAAAATATAATCTAAACATTCATATTATTTTTATATCATACAGCATACAATTTAAATGCCTGTTTTAGCCTAAACAACATTTACATTTACAAAACTTGCTTATTAGGACATATTTCAAATGTCGATACTCTGAATACTGGCTGGAAAGTCTGGAAACATTCCCACTAGTAAATTATTAAATATGTCTGCCCAATGTAGATGCATTTAAAATATCATCCCCACTACACACAAAACTCTGGTTTAAAAATGGTGTAACTCTTCTAACTGAGGCAGGAGATACACTCTAATTACACTCACCACTTCTCCCACACTAGATAACATACAGTGTCCAGAATGGATGCAGAATGGATTTCAGAAGCATTAAAATCAAAACAGAATGATTTATACGATTTATTTAACAAGTTATACTACACTAAAGTAGTCAGGCTTTTCAACAGCATGTAATGTGCCCTGTAATTCATAGCAATTTAAGGATCCATGCATCTGAGTTTCTAAAAGCAATATGTGTCTCAATGTCTCAACCAATGGCATGAGTTTGGGGCTATCTGTTTTTTGACTAATGGCAAACAGGGGGCGTATTCTGGAATCCTACACGAAAGCAGTGATTATTTTGGCAATCATATGGTGCCACTAGTGGTGCAGATATTCCAGACTTCACCTTAAAGCTTCATTAATTTGTGGAAGGTATAACTCTGAACTCTTTTACTGAATCAAGTTAGAGATGAGTTTTCTCCCTAGGGAGTCTCTCTTCCTTTCGGTTGTTATCAGAACGCTTGTAGAATTTGTATCTGGTCAGACAGTTTTTACAAAAATGTACTAAGTTTATTCAATAAACTAATTTCTTATTATCTCTTTAACACCTGCCTCCTGTTATTCCCCTGCATCTGCCTCTTTTGGTGGTAAAAAAGTTCACATGTCAACAGAGTGACCGAATTTGAATTTCTGACAAAAAACAGAGAGTTCCTGATGGAGAAAGAGATGAATCTATTCACAAAATAAACTGGATTTAAATAGGATTGAACAGTAAAGGAAAGAGTTTAAATTAAATCCTAAACTTTCTCTGCAAAAAAAAAAAAAAAAAAAGAAAAAAAAGGATGCTGGGCCAAAAGGGCTGAACTAAACAGAAGCAAAGAAATATTTGAATCACCAAGCATGCAGTTGTGTGTAAATATCTCCATAATACCAACAATATTATTCACAAAAGAAAAGAAGATTGTAAGAGAGGACAGTAATTGGCTTTCAGGCTCTGGAAATGATAATGAAGTCTCACATGTGCCAATTGCCAAGAACAGCTCTGTCCCTGGTCCTCTTACACTATCCCATAATTACAATCTCCAAGATAACCAATTATAGAAGCAAAATGTAAATCTGATTAAACTCCACATGGTGCTGCTTAATCTGCACCAACAAGCTATTTGTCACAATGCAACTTCTGCTTCACCTAGCTAGACCTGTTCTCAATGTGAGCATTCTTAAGCCATTGACTGCCTAGGTCCCATTGTAATTATTATAATAATTATTACTATTACTGAATGGGACCTCCTTACCTCACATATCAGGGTTTTTGAGTGCCACAAAATGACAAATAAGGAGGCTAACATTAAAGCTGAAGAGGGTTATTCTGCGCCACTAGCGTTACCAAAAAGAATGGCAACAAATTATGATTATTTTCAAGCAGGTTTCTAGAACACTCAGTTTCTCCCCAAATTCACTCCATTGGTTGAGTCAATGTTGATGTGATGGGCTGGTCAGAACACTTAAATAAAGAGAGCAATGTTTTGCAGAGCCATCCTGTTTGCAAATTTGTCTCTAGTTGTCCACCTTCAAAAACTATAGCTGTTTTTGCATATTAAGATGGGATAGGAAAATGTAACAATTGTAATGACAGAAACATTTGCTGTGAGATGATTCAAGACCCCAGAGGTATTCTTATATTAATTTCATATTGATTATTCAAATCAAAATACAGACTTACAGTAAATGTTTTACTATTGGGACAGTTTTCCTGGAGCAACCTGTGATTAAATGCTTTGCTCATGGTCAGAAATCATCCCCTTTGGGGATAGAACCTACAACATTTTGGTTACAATCCCTGAACTTTAAAGACCCCATGAAATGAATTTATGAGCACAGTTTTCTGCCCTGTGTTGACGTATTTCCTATTGGAACAGGAAGTTGCGGTGGGTTGTGTTTTTACTTTTTTTTTTCAGCCATGAACCATGATTTGCCACTTATCTGTTACTGCAGATGGTTTTATTGGGAAGGACATCCTCAATCTAGAGAGCATTTGATTATACAAAAATCTGTGTAGTGCAATCAGTGTAACTTAATGAAATATAGACATTGCAATATAGTGCCTTTTTTCAGTAGCTGAAGTGTTGACTTTTTGAAAGTCACTTTACCCTTGCAAGTCAAATTATTGCTTTAAAAATGGCCAAAAAGAAATAACTCCCATTTAAAATTCATCAGTCTATTGTTCAGATGCACATCAATAAGAAGATAAGTACATCAGAGTCTTTTGTTTCAGAAACAGACTCCTCACAGGTCCTAAACTCACAGCTTCAACGACAAGGACATGCCAAACACCAGTGAAACGAAGACTCTGGGATGCTGGTCTTTTAGACAATTTCAAAGAAAAAGCATCATCTGAAACTGGCAAATAAGAAGAGAAGGGTATAATGTGCAACGGAAAGATTGAGTGTTAAATGATTAGAAATTGGTATTATAGATGGGTGAACCAAAGATTGAGGTGTTGAACTGTTGTTAGAAATGTTTATTTGGAAAATGAAGAAGTGGTCTATAATTGAACTGTACATATTTGTGAAGTGATGCAGAAAGCATAGGATGAAACTACCTGAGGATCTAGAGTAAACTGACTGAAATAAAAATGTCATAGTGTTTCCAAACTTTTAAAGGGTTGTATAGATTACTCGAAAGCATGGACCAAAAAGCCACAAAATTCCTGTTTTGATTTCATGAGGTCTTTAACAACTATACCACAGCCAATCTCATAAATTACACTAATCCCCTTCCAAAGATCTCAAAATCCTCACCTTTGTGTACAATCTCTGCCACAGCCATGCAGTACTCCTGGGGATCCTGCTCACTGGAAATCTGGAGACACTCCTCACTCCTCAGTGGAACCAGTTCCAGCAGAGGATCCAGGCTCTACACTCCTCACAGTAGAATAACCACGTGAGCCTCTGGTCACAATACACGAGCCAGGAAGAAACTCTGGAGCTGGCATAGCCCCTCCAGCATGCACCATGACAGAATAAGCAGCATGCACTTGTACCCTTCTAGCCGTGGGAAGTCATCCCAGCGACTGGTCACCATAGCAATATCATAACAACAGATGCCAGCCTCAGGAATGGGGCTTACAAGGTGGAAGTGCAGATATGATACCCACTGCTCCGCCTTTGACTCAGATGATCAGGAGATCTTTTGCTAAAAATAAAGATGTCAATAATCTTAATAGTTTTATTAAATCTTAAATGTTGTCTTATTAAGTCTTAAATGCTGACTGAATTTCATTAAAACTTTTGTGAATTTATATTTGCAACTGTAGTATTATGTGAAGTATTTTATTTTACTTTTTTTTTTTTTTTTTTTTACTGAAGCTATTCAACAGTTATAGCTGGATTTGCAACTACAGTGTATCAGAGTTTAAGAATGTCTTCATTTAATAATCCATAAATCACGTATAACATTTGATGTTTAAATGTTAATACAACAATTAACATTTAAATGAAACATCTTTTGAGACCACAAAATATAATATTTTAAGTTTCTGTGGTAAATAAAGTGAACAACTAGTTACTAGACAAACTTTAAAATGTGTAGAAGCGGTAAACTCATCTCAATTAACTTTTCTATGATGGGGAAGGTGTTTCATAAAACACAGGCACCTTTGTCCACTGTGACCTATCTATTCACGGGCTGGTAGTTTTTGTGTCATGGAGACACAGAGGTGTGTGAATATGATTGTAGCTTCCCTTTTCATTACACATCCCCATTACACATATACAAGCACACTTGTATTTATAATTGTATTATTTTAATGTGGTATTTTAATTAGAAACTAAAGAAAGAAAAAATCACATCTCCACATTTTAATATTTTTTTAGAGTCACATTTTGTTGCAACAGCAGCTTCTGGGGCTTTATGAATTTTGGTAATTGTGTTTACTGTATACAGTATATGCTGGGTTTGGAGGGTTACTTTTGAAATGTATTCCACTACAGATTACAGAATACATGCTGTAAAAGGTAATTTGTAATGTATTCTGTTATATTGCTCAAGGTAAGTAACGTATTTTAAATACTTTGGATTACTTCTTCAGCACTGTTAGATTTGTTTACATGTTTTGATTATAAAACTCTGCCAGTACAGTAAGACAAAAGGCACATGTTAAAAATACATTCACTGAGAAACCTAAATATATTATGCAGTGTTGTTTCTAAAACAAGATACATCGAATTGATCTTGTTTTATTACGCTTCCTCTGCTCCAAACTTCTCTGTCTGCTCGTATGAATGTAACACATCATAAGAATGAGTTTCACTGCTGTTCAAATCTAATTTGGATAGCATCATTTATATGTATGAATGTTTTCAAACTGGAAGGACTAAATATTAAATGAAACAAATGACAATAAAATGCAAAGTAATCTCTTCAGTAATCAAAATACTTTTTAAATATTAGTGTATTCTAATAACCAATTATTTAAATTGTAACTGTAATGGAACACAGTTACTTATATGTTGTATTTTAAATACGTAATCCCATTGCATGTATTCTGTTACAGCCCAACTCTGAGTATAGTATGTGTCAGTGAAAATACTTTCTCCTATGCCAGCTTAATATGTAGAGACAATTATTAGTAAGCCAATTGTAGATTAGTTTTCTCAAATATGGTAAAGACTGTGTCTTTGCGTTGCTATAAAAATCCCTCTTTTTGTGTCCAGCCCGACACAACAACATTGAGTCAGCCAGTGTTGTTTTAATTGAAGTTGAAATCCAATTGCAATTACACATTGCAAAAATTACACACTAAAGCTTTAATTGACATGTAACTCTCATTTCACAAATTCACAAATCGAAAATATTTTTATTCAGTCAGGTTTGTGAGCGAGTTATCTGTAGATGATACATGACAAATCAATCAAACTGCCAACTGTATACTGAAGAAAAGTTTTTTTTGACCTAAAACTGTCAAATGTAAAATTTTCAGTGTTAAAATACTTTCTTATATTCCAGTTTAATATGCAGAGACAACTACGAGTAAGTCATTCATAGGTAAATGTTCTCGAAAATGGTAAAACACTGTCTCTGTGGTGCTGAAAAAATTCCTGTTTGTTTTTGAGCAACCCGCTTAGACCCACCTCAACAACGTTACTCAACAAATGGGGTGAGTTTGGGGTGGGACTATCTGAATGTTTGAACAACTGCAGACCAGTGTTTTGAAAACATTGTTTATTTTTGCAATTCCATTTAGTGTCACTAGTAGAGACTATTTAGCAGAGACAAGCCACTTCTATTAAAATGAACAAGAGAAATTGGATTGCCCAACTGTCAATGGATGTAGAAGGAAGTCCTGCCTTAAATGTAAAGAACCAATCACCTTTAAGATACAGACATCAAGCTCATTTGTGATGTCAAACAACCTCACCTTGAAAGTAGATGAGATTAGGCTGGTGCAGACAGGTGAGGAGTGAAATAAGTGCTGTCAAGTCACGTATAAAGACACGTATTTTAGATATTTCAGAAATTTATAAAAATCACATATACTATACAAAGATTGTCAGAATGTTGGGAATAGTCACATATAATTTATACACATAAAAGCATATTAGAGCTTTTAAAACATTTTAAAAGAGAACAAAACATCACAGTTGTTTCAGCCAATGAGCATTAAGGTGTGTCGTCAGCAAGTCATTTTTATTTTTTTATGCTTTATTTAGTAACAAATCACACAAGTATCAAATACAAAATAACAATAGCAATAATTGAAGCAGTTTGCACTGCCCTGAAAAAGCAACTGTGGCTATATCTCATTTGGAATGCTTCGTCCTCTGGAGGTTGCATTTCTTTCGTCGAGGCTGTCTCGTTTCAGAAAAGTGAGTAGGACACTTCGAATGCAGCCTTCGAATGCAACCTTCTTTCACAGGAATTTTGAGTATGCATGAGGTGTATCCTTTGTGGGCACTCACAAGCCACAATTCTTTGTTTCAAAGGAAATATCTAAAAAAAACTAAATGCCAATTTGCACGAAAATATGATTTTCAAAAGCAAGGAATGTTAATTCCTAAGTTGAACTACCTCATTAGACAGGTGCGGAATATGTAATATGTATAATTATATTAATATACAATTCAAATAAAGTATTAGACTAAAAGTACACCTGTAAAATCTATTTTATTTTCTCTTTAAGTCATTATAACTCTCCTAAATTTTACTTCATACATTCCCTTCTAAAGGGACTCTCAATCTAAGTGCTCGCGCTTTTTAAAGAGTGGCGTGCTGTCACAGCAACCATGTTACATTCCATTTCCGTTCGTCCAACAAAGGCCGTCTTGTTTAAACAAGGCTTGTTTAAAGGAGGACACTCGGTATACTGCATCCTTCAAAGGACGCGACCTCCGTAGGACGCATCCTTCCAAACAAGATACAGCTGGGGGGGGGGGGGGGGGGAGATTCACAATTCATGATTCCAGTGTTGTCAGATTGTATTGCTGATTTGAAATATATTCTTTGATCATAAACTTGTCTAATAGTTTTTGAGATTTCGGTGTTCCCACATTCAAGTATATAGGGGCTGCACTTTCATGACCGGAAAAGCTTCCGATAGCATTCCAAAGATGGCTGCCTGAGTGGACTGATTTGCTAGAATGACTTTGGCACTAGTGTTACAGAAACAAAATACTTAAGCTTTAATTAGAATGAACTAAAGCAACAATGTTCTATAACATTTCTTCACAACTTGATTTAATTGCATTCTATCCATTTAAAAGTATCCATTTGAGTTGGGGCTACATGAATACTTTTTGTGGTATTAATGTAGCACTGATGAAACTGGGCAGGTGATTTCCATTTGGCAGCATGCTTTGCATAGGGACTGGATAGGAAGAACAAATGTTGAAATTAAGTGTTATTTTATGCATGTTTGAACAAGATGGTAATAGGAGGAGAATTGTTAATGTTGCATGTTCTGTTATATTGGCATTTAAAAAGAGGGTCTCTTATGTTGATGTTTTTGGGGTTACTATTGTGGTGAAGAATGGTGCTTGTGCTTATTTTGAGTATGGATTTTCGCTTTCAAGATGATACTTGATTTGAGTGCTGCTTAGCTCTATATTATAACCAGTTGCTATTAATTGACAGTGCAAAAGTGTCACTGTCCTTACACTTGCTCACCTAGCATATACTAATGATTAATTAACTAATAAAATTGGACCAACATAAGAAAATTATTTTAAAGAGGCCCTATTATGCTTTTTGGGATTTTACTTTTCCTTTAGTGTGTAACATAGCTCTTTGTGCATGTAAAATGTCTGCAAAGTTACAAAGCACAAAGTCCATGCAAAAGTGAATTATTCTGTCCTGCAGACAACACTGCTCAAGATCTACAAGAAAAGGCTGGATTGTAGTCCAGCCATTTCTTCCATAAAATATCTACATCACTATGTAACTCATTTGCATCATAGAGCTACTTTGGCAGTATGAGAAAATATTATTTGTTTTTTGAGCATTAAAGCATGTAAACCTATTCTAGTAGACCCCCAAAATAAAATTAGGAACCTATAAATTAACATAATATGGGCTCTTAAAAAAAAAAAAAACCTTAGCAAATCGAGTTTGATGAACCCAATGAATATTTATTTGACCTAATCCAAATAAATAATGTTGGCTCAATAACTGTTACGAAGTGGGCAGACGAGGAGTGAGGATCCAATAGCGGTTTATTGAAAATAACACAAAGTAAAGCGAACTATGAACACAGGAACAAATAAAACATCCACAATGGGAAAACAAAGGTATAAACACAAGATATAAACACTGGGAATCTTCCAAGGAGGGCACAGGCAGAAACACAGATGAGGGCAGGATTCACATGCAATATTTACCAAACAATAACCGACCAGGGACAAGGTAAACATGAGGACTTAAATACAAAACAAGGGGAAACATAGACCAATGGAAAACCAAAACACAAAACAAGATAACAAGACAATAAACTAAAACCAATGATGAACTAGAACTGATAACAAGATAATTAGACCATGAACCAATGAAAATCAGACACATAGACATGGAGGGAAAACAGGACATGACAAGACTGGGGAACAGGAACACGAGTGATTTCAAAATAAGAGTGCATAAAACAAAAGACAATATGGAAGGTAAAAGGTGCCAAAAACTTAAAAATAAAAGGTACACAAACAAAAGACAGTGTGGATCGTAACAATAACACTGACTTATTCTGAAAGAATGACATTCAGTTACCTGTATAAAAAAAATAAATAAATCTATAATTCAATTAAGTAATGGTAATTACTTTTTTTAAATATGAGTTCAAAGAGATAGGTTTTCCAGAAAATATCAGTTATCCTATATAAAGTTTATAAAATATTTTTTTTTATCAAATTCTCGTGAATCTGGTCTGAATTTCTTGAAAACCTTTTCAAAAGTGTGGGCAGAATATAATAATTTCCTCATGGTATCCAATCTAACACGGATCACAATCCAATAAACAGAGACAGTGGACTCTGGCACGGGGTACATATGGAGGATGAAATGTGCAAGTTTAAGTGTTAGAATGAGTGAGAGGAAGCTAATCAGTGTGGGCACAGAATTTGGAAGCACATGCTGGTGTTGCCTGGGAAATTACACAAACAACAGCACATGGCCAGTATGTGGAGTGGAAAATCACACATACTTAATGGAAATGAACAACAATCAACTGAGATAACAAAAGAAGTGCCAGTGTTCCATCCAACTACAACACTTAGATGTTTTATTTTCTTCATAACAAGTTAATTGAGTCATTCTGCACCCAGTGACTGCTCTGCTTACTTAAATACTGTGGTAATTCCGCCACATACCAGTAAAGTCTTGGACCTTACACACCAAAGCACACTTCCCCAAGGCTGGCTCACTTGGCAGTGCTTCACATTCATTCTGTCTTCCCCTCTGTAAAATAAACATATCTCTCTGGGGTGATAACTTTGACTCACCCTTCTCTCCTTAACACCTCAGCCATTTAAAGGAGCAGTTTTATCTTAGGAGGTTTTGATCTGACAATGTAATTAGTCAATTCGTGTTGGTCTCTGATACACACTGACTATATTTTCTCAGTCACACCTGAATTGCCTTAGTACATTCTGCACATTAGACAAAGTCCTCTGAGAGAGGTCCACTCTGTGCTCACAATGCTGAGGATATTTACATTTCATCACTTTCTGCCATTTAGTTTAGCAGGCTGGCAAAAGCAAATTTGTTTTGCAAATGTCCCACTCATTATTCTCACATACAAATTAACTTGTGAATCAAATTTTTGTAAGGGAATTGTTTTCCTACAACTCATTAATCAATATATATATATATATATATATATATATACACACTCACCTAAAGGATTATTAGGAACACCTGTTCAATTTCTCATTAATGCAATTATCTAATCAACCAATCACATGGCAGTTGCTTCAATACATTTAGGGGTGTGGTTCTGGTCAAGACAATCTCCTGAACTCCAAACTGAATGTCAGAATGGGAAAGAAAGGTGATTTAAGCAATTTTGAGCGTGGCATGGTTGTTGGTGCCAGACGGGCCGGTCTGAGTATTTCACAATCTGCTCAGTTACTGGGATTTTCACGCACAACCATTTCTAGGGTTTACAAAGAATGGTGTGAAAAGGGAAAAACATCCAGTATGCGGCAGTCCTGTGGGCGAAAATGCCTTGTTGATGCTAGAGGTCAGAGGAGAATGGGCCGACTGATTCAAGCTGATAGAAGAGCAACTTTGACTGAAATAACCACTCGTTACAACCGAGGTATGCAGCAAAGCATTTGTGAAGCCACAACACGCACAACCTTGAGGCGGATGGGCTACAACAGCAGAAGACCCCACCGGGTACCACTCATCTCCACTACAAATAGGAAAAAGAGGCTACAATTTGCAAGAACTCACCAAAATTGGACAGTTGAAGACTGGAAAAATGTTGCCTGGTCTGATGAGTCTCGATTTCTGTTAAGACATTCAGATGGTAGAGTCAGAATTTGGCATAAACAGAATGAGAACATGGATCCATCATGCCTTGTTACCACTGTGCAGGCTGGTGGTGGTGGTGTAATGGTGTGGGGGATGTTTTCTTGGCACACTTTAGGCCCCTTAGTGCAAATTGGGCATCGTTTAAATGCCTCGGCCTACCTGAGCATTGTTTCTGACCATGTCCATCCCTTTATGGCCACCATGTACGCATCCTCTGATGGCTACTTCCAGCAGGATAATGCACCATTTCACAAAGCTCGAATCATTTCAAATTGGTTTCTTGAACATGACAATGATTTCACTGTACTAAAATGGCCCCCACAGTCACCAGATCTCAACCCAATAGAGCATCTTTGGGATGTGGTGGAACGGGAGCTTCGTGCCCTGGATGTGCATCCCACAAATCTCCATCAACTGCAAGATGCTATCCTATCAATATGGGCCAACATTTCTAAAGAATGCTTTCAGCACCTTGTTGAATTAATGCCACGTAGAATTAAGGCAGTTCTGAAGGCGAAAGGGGGGTCAAACACCGTATTAGTATGGTGTTCCTAATAATCCTTTAGATGTATGTATGTGTATGTGTATGTGTGTGTGTGTGTGTGTGTGTGTGTGTGTGTGTGTATATATATATATATATATATATATATATATATATATATATATATATATATATATAACACTTAAGTTTATCATATTAAAAAAAGGTATGATTATTTCTAACAGTAAGATTCCAAGTTTGCTCAGCAAGTGCATGAGATTTAGGCCTAATCCAATCAAAGTTTTGTCTTGTATCTCAGGTTCAGTCAGATAAATCCAAAGACAAAAGTTTTCCCTGAACATGATGGCATGCCATAAGAACTGATGTGAAATCTACTAACAGTGGTGTACAGTAGTTCAGCAGTTCGTCATTATCAAAATTGTTTAGCTCAAATTGCGATGTGGCGTTTGCTAGTGCTACACAGCAGATATAAATGTTGAATTGTTTTTTGAGCTTTTAAGCCCAAGGAGCTGTAATCAAACACTCTACTGAACTGTCCTCTCTATCATACTGTATATAGTTGGAAAATTTGAGGTAATATAGTGAACCTATCATACTAAATGTCCTCTCCAGCATTCTAAAGTCCAAATCATTTTAGTGAATCGTTCTGTCCTAAACCATCCTCTCTCTCATATCGTTGGAAATTCTGACCCCTTATAGTGAACCATATCATCCAAAGCGGTCCTGTCTCTCATATGTAGCATTAGAAAGTGTGAGTCACTGCAGTGAATCAGTTCCTCTAAAACCGTCGTCATTCTAGTGAACCGGATTGTCCTAAACTGTTCTCTTGTTCATATTAGCATTGAATTAATCAGTTCCTTCAGACTATTAATGTTAAATAACAGATTCACCGATTTGAGTCAATGTTTGGTATTTTAGGTCTTCTTTTTAATAGTTAAATATTTAGTTAAATGCTGCTGTTCATTAAAATATTTTCGACTCAGTTACATAAATCATTTGTATTAGTTTTATCCAAGTTGTATTTAGTGTAAATCTATGGCTAATTATCAGAATATTAATAACTACAGTCTTGATCAACTACTTTCTACTTTACAATGCATGTATGCATTATGACCAAAACTGAACAAGTGCTTTGAAATTTCCAGACGAATCTGAAGTGTTCCATTTTGATAAACTGATCAAATAGCCATGTGTCAGGTGTCGTTAGAAAGCTCTCAAAGAGCAGAATACAAAAAGATTATTTTGTTTTAACTCACAGATGAAAATATACTGAGTAGTAGCTCAGTATATGTCTTTGACAAGCATGTTACATGTAAACAGATTTTGCTTATATGCTGCATAGATAATTAGATAATCCACACGAAGCACAATGTGCACACAGCACATAATGTGCTATCTGGCTAAAAACATGTTAGCTTCCCTGGATCAGATGGCTTTATTAGAAACTATGTAGTACGTTGTCTAACATCATAGAACGCAGCCATGAGTGCAGCGGACAAGGACCTTACCCGAGCCCTTTATATTTAAGGACAGCAACTGAATACATAGCAGCAACAGTTGAACCAGATGGGTGCTGCTGTCCAACAGCTCGCGAAGACCCTACAAGAAATTCAGGAGAAGCTCCAAGCAGCACCTGACCCTGTCACTGTACCTGTGCTTGTAGCGCCACCAGTCTTGTCTCCCAAACTTGCCATAAGTTTTACTTCCCTCATTTATATTTGTTCCATTTGTCTTCACTGAGGTTGAGTCCAGAAAGAAAGTGCCTCTCAACATCTCAACAAAATCCCTGAGACATATCATGATATATGCGAGGTCTTTAGCAAGAGCAAAACCCCTCAGGCCATATGACTGTGGCATAGTCATTACCTCCTCATTTGTATCCTCTCTCTGTTCCTGAATCAGCAGCTATGGGGGAGAACATTGGTGAGGCACTAAAAATGGCTTGATTCGACCCTGTAAGTCCCCAGTCAGTGACTTTTTTTTTTTCTTTGTGGCTAAGAAGGATGGAGGCCTTCGGCCATGTATTGACTACAGAGCTCTCAACAGGGTCACCTTTAATAATAAATTTTCATTACCATTGATGGCCTCAGCACTTGACCTGCTTAGGGGTGCTACTATTTTCACTAAGCTTGATATATGCAGCGCTTACCATCTAGCGCATATCAAAGAAGGAGATGAGTGAAAACAGTGTTTAGCACCCCTACAGGCCACTATGAATACTATGTGATGCCCTTCGAATTATCTTATTGTCCAGCTGTTTTTAAGGCCTTTGTTCGTGATGTTATGAGGGACCAGATCAATAGGCCGATGTTCGTGTACATGGATGATGTGCTCATCTACAAATCCCTGGAAGATCACCAGAAGCATGTTCATCAAACTCTCCAACGTCTGCTTGAGATAATGTGAAGGCTGAAAAGTGTGAGTACCAGTACCTCATTTTTAGGCTTTGTCATGTCACCAAAAGAGATTGCCATGGATCCAGTGAAGGTGCAAGCGGTGGTAGACTGGCCAACCCCCAAAACCCTCAAACAGGTTCAGAGATTCTTTGGTTTTGTTAACTTTTACAGGAGATTTATCCTTGAATGTAGTTCTGAACAACCAAAGAAACCCAGATCCATGCCAATCAGAGGAGGAAGCCCACACCTAGGTTCAGACCTGGCTTACGGGTATGGCTGTCATCTTGGAACCTTCTTCTTCATGCAGACACTAAGTTTAGTCCCTGTTATGTTGGCCATTTTCTAGTGTAAAAAAGAGCCATCCCAGTAGCCTACAAACTGTGTCTCCCCAGGTCCCTCCAGGTGAGTCCTGCCTTCCCTGTTTCTCTTTTAAATCCTGTAGTAACATACCCCTTGTCTCCTCCTGCTTCTCTCCCACCTTCTCATTTTTTTGCAGGTGGTCCAGGATATACTGTCCAGAAGCTGCTGGACTCTCATCGGTTGGCTCATGGAATTCAATACTTGTTGGACTGGGAAGATTATTGGCCTAAGGAGTGTTCATTGGTCCCATCTAGGCACATTTTGGACCCAGCCCTCATCCATAAATTGTACTAGGAAAGCCTGGACTGGCCCAGGAGGTGACCATTGGGAGGGCTGGGAGTTGGGGTGCACTGTCAGACCAGTATCTGCCAACAGGTGGTAGAAGAGAAATCAAACTGGTCTAAGCTCTGACACATGATGGTTCATCTGTGATTGAACTCACCTGTGTCTCATTCCCTGGGATCTATTTTGATCTAACTGGTACTCAAGCTTCAAGTTCGTTTGAGTTTTATAGGACATTATCTTGAGTCTACTCTGCAACTACTTGATTATTCTCAGTGTTGTTTTGTTACGTGTTTGCCACTCTAGGAGTGAGTAACTTAGTTGGCGGTTTGCAAAGCATTCTTTATTTTCTTCTCACCCCTCATGGTGTATCTTATTTCAATAAAGTGTTTGAGTTACTTTGCCTTGTCCAGGGATTGTGCTTGTCCATGGATGGAGCTTAAGGTTTAAATTTGTATTACCCATTTAATGCTGGTATTACCCACGATTGCTGTACTGCATAGTAGTACAACGTAGTATCCGTAGCTCTGACCATTTAAAAAATTTATTTTATAAGATAATTCATAGTTAATTTCCCAAAAATAAAACACAAATCTTTTAAGTGCAACATCTTAGGGGGGGAAACCCTATATAACTGACAGAAAGGATTGTACTGTTTTACAAAAACTACATTTTAAAATACATTTAATTGGAGTTTTTACTGAATAGGGTCAGAGGATTTTATTGGTGCTGAATTGCTGATGTGCAAACAATGTAAAGTTTTTGCATAACGACTTAGGCTACCATAAATACATTATTTTTCATCAAAATGTTTTTTATACACATATAATCTTGAAAATCTATGACAGGAGTCAGCCTACCATGCACTTCTTTTCATGTGAGCCTGTTAGACAAGCAAAACTAATTAGCTGTGTGCTTTACTGCACTCTTTATTGAACCTAAAGCATCATAAATGATGTTTTTTTCTTTTTTTTATTAGACACTGTAACAGCTGTCTACATGCTAATTACACTTTGGTTTATTAGTGGATATTAGTGGATTTAGGCTCTATGGCATTTTACACTTTTGTCTCCCATGCTGAATATATATACACTGATGAGCCAAAACATAATGACTACTCATAGGCAGTGGGTACAGCTGGACCTTTTGTCCTGGGCCCAGGCATTGGAGGGGGGCCCGCTAAATGCATTTTGTACCAGGCCTAAGAATTCCTACCTACAGACTTGTTCACAGGTAAAGTGAATTACGGTGATCATCTTCTAACAAGGCCACATGTCAAGGTCTGGGTAGATTAGATGGCAAGCATGCAATCAGTTTTTGTAGTCAACTTGTTGAATGCAGGAGAAATGGGCAGGAATAAAGATCTGAGCGACTTTGACAAGGGCCAAATTGTTATGGCAAGACGACTGGGTCAAGGCATCTCTGAAACGGCAAAGCTTGTGAGGTGCTCCCGGTCAGCAGTGGTGAGTACCTAACAACAGTGGTCTGAGGAGGAACAAACCACAAACCGGCAACAGGGTGTTGGGCGCCCAAGACTCATCGATGCGCATGGGCAATGAAGGTTATCTCGTCTGGTCCAAACCGAAAGATGGTCTACTGTGGCACAAGTCACAGAACATTTTAATGATGGTTATGGGAGAAATGTGTCACAACACACAGTGCATTGCACCCTGCTGCTTATGGGTGTGCATAGCCGCAAACCTGTCAGAGTGCCCATGATGACCCCTATCCACCGTTATATGTGCCCATGATGTCCCCTGTTACATATGTTTCGACTAAAGCCTGTGACCCGACTACGATTGAAGTTTATGACATTGAGTGTTTGAATAAAGACTTGCAAATTGAATTCTCTCAGCCTACCTCATCCTTACAGAATAAAGCCTGGTTCGGATCCAGCAGATGTCTCTCAACTCCTTTCAAACATCGGGTATCAGAATGAGGTGCTCAAAGGTTTTCAACACCAGCTGCTAACGCTACAAGCCAACAATTACCATTTAACACAATATATTCGGTCTCTTTTTTAAGATTTGCTCTACCTGATAAGTTTGGCAGCCCTCCTGATAATTGTATGGGTTTCTTTTGACAGTGTTTATCTACTTTCAAACCAACCTGAAGTTTTTAACCAGGATAAGTTGAAATGCTCATTCATCATGACTTTGCTAACTGGGCAAGCATTAGAGTGGGCTATGGCTGTATGGGATCATGGTGCACATATTCAGCAATCTTACAGTCAGTTTACTACATTGATTTGTGAAGTTTTTCAATATCCTGTGGGAGCATGGACACAGCAACTCAGCTCACTCAACTACCTCAAGGCAAGAAATCTGCTTCCGATCATGCCATACAGTTTTGTACTCTTGCAGCACTGAGTAGGTTAAATGACATCACTTCAAACCACATTTTTTGTTCTAGTCTGTCAGCTAAACTCCAGGCTGAAATAGTATGCAGAGATGACTCCCTCGACATATAATTTCTCAGCATTAATTGGCTCAGGAGATGCTGCTAATGTGATACATCAGGACTTAGTGAAGTAAATGAACATACCCATGACTAAGTGTGAATCACCTATTGCTGTAACTGCTGTTGAAGACGGTCCCATCAGTAAAGGTCATATCACTCATCAAACTCTTCCTATAAAACTCAAAGTTGGTCTGCGTTACATCACTCTGTACATAATTTCATCACCACAAAGCCCAGTGATTCACGGATGTCTTTGGTTATCCGCTCATGAACCCCAGTTTTCATGGAAGAACAAGGACTTAATACATTGGTCTCCTCACTGTCATCTTCACTGTCTGGAACTGCCACCCAAGTTTACAGTCTGCACAACTTATCTCACAAGAACCTCCCTTCATTGCCAAACAATGTCCCCAATGAGTATGCTGACTTGGAGGAGGTTTTTAGTAAAGAGACGGCCACACAGTTACCTCCACATTGATCCAGCGACTGTGCTATCGACATTCTTCCTAACACTTCTCCACCCAAGAGCCGTGTTTACCCACTGTCCATCCAGAGACCAAGGCCATGGAAGAGTACATTGACGAGGCCCTATCTAATGGATTTATTAGACCCTCTACTTCTTCAGCGGAATTCTTCTTTGTTGACAAGACAAATGGTGGGTTAAGACCTTGTATTGAATATCGAGCACTCAACACAAATACTGTCAACAACTGCCATCCACTACCACTTATTCCTTCTTCCCTTGAACAATTACGAGAGGCCAGATACTTCACTAAACTTGACCTCAGATCTGCTTACAACCTCATCAGAATACATGAGGGTGATGAATGGAAAACAGCTTTTCTCACCACCAGGGGGCACTACAAATACTTGGTAATATTGTATGGGCTCTCCAACTCACCTTCCATTTTCCAATCTTTCATCAATGAAGTCTTCAAGAATCTCCTGAGTCAATATGGGATTGTCTACATAGACGACACCTTGATCTATTCACGGTCGATGGAGGAACATATCTATCATGTAAGAAATGTCTTGTCACATCTACTCCAGAATAATCTTTTCATCAAAGCAGAGAAGTGTGAATTTTATGTCCTTTCCAACACGTTTTTGGGATATAATATTAGCCACTCCAGAGTGGAGATGGATCTCACCAAAGTAAAAGCCAACATTTCTGCACCCATCACCTCCCTTCTTAATGGAAAACCCAAAAAGTTGGCATAGACAGAGGCAGTAACAACCACCCTCAATAGACTCAAGTCCAGTTTTACCTCAGCCCCTATTTTCAAGCATCTCGACCCTCAACTTCCATTCATTATAGAGGTTGATGCCTCTGATACTGGAATTGGTGCTGTTCTTTCCCAAAGTCATGGAAAACCAGGCAAACTACACTGTAAATTACTACACTGCATTATTTTCCTGTAAATTATCCTCAGCAGAGGCCGATGCATTGTCACATATCTATGAATCTGTTGAGACACATATCAGTCCAGAAAAGATTCTACATTCCTCCATCATCATTGCACCTTTCCAGTGGGATATCATGGAGGATATTCTACGCGTTCAACAAGAGAAGACTGCCCCTCCAGAATGTCCCACTGGCAAATTGTATCTTCCATTCAATCTACGCAACAAAATAATTAAATGGGTCCACACGTCACTCACCTCTGGACATCCTGGAATTAACCGTACTAACACTTTATTAAGGAACCCTTTCTGGTGGTCAACACTATCCACTAATGTCAAGAACTTTGTAAGTGCCTGTCAGACCTGTGCACAAAATACCTTGTCAACTACCTGCAGGACCATTAGAATCACTACATATTCTAACTCTCAAGGATTCACCACCATCATGGTCACTCAAAATTGTGCCATCTTATACCATTGAAAGGTCTACCCACTGCCATGGAAACAATTCAAGTGCTGTTCAATCAAATGTTTCGAATCTATGGATTACCTGATGACATAGTCACTGATCGAGGACTACAGTTCACTTCAAGAGTATGGAGAGCGTTTTACAAACTATTAAACATCAATGTCAGTCTCACCTCTGGCTATCATCCCCAAGCTAATGGCCAAGTAGGGTGGCTTAATCAAGAGATCGGTAGATACCTACGATCATACTGCAGCAAACAACAGCAGAAGTGGAGCATCTTCCTCCCATGGGCAGAATATACTCAAAACTCCCTCACACACTCCTCTACAGGTCTGACCCCCTTTCAATGTGTTCTGGGATATCAATCTCCCCTATTCCCTTGGTCTGGGGAAATATCTGAAGTACCTGCCATGGATGACTGGATTAGAAGAATGGTTTGGGATGGGGCTCATGTCCATCTCCAACAAGCTATTTAATGTCAGAAAATTGACACAGACGCCCCATCATGAGTATTGGCCAGGTCAATGGGTGTGGTTTTCAACTTGCAATCTACGCCTGAAACTTTTTACATTTTACGTCAAGTTAATCCAGTCACGTACCTTTTAGAATTGCCTGCTACTTACTGCACCTCTCCTTCCTTTCATGTATCCCTCCTGAAAATGGTCCACAAGGCATTGAAACCCGAAATAACTGACGAAGGACCCCCTCCACCACTCGAGATAGATGGAGCTCCTGCCTACCTGGTTCGGAAGATTCTGGATTCTCACAGGAGGGGTGGTTATCTACACTACCTCATGGACTGGGAGGGATATGTCCCGGAGGAGAGATCTTTGTAGCAGCTAGGAACATATTGGATCCATCACTCACTTTCACCAAGCCCACACAAATCGTCCAGCACCCCGACCAAGGGGTCATCCCAAGAGATAAACACCTGGAGGTGTTCTTAAAGGGGGGGGGGCTTCTGTATTTAAACAGGCTTCCATGCACCAGAGGGCGCCCTCACCTTAATATTGAACTCTGTCACTTCCTGTTCCTGCCACATGAGTTCCTGTTTGGTCATTCGCCATGTATATAAGCCATGTGCACACAGTATCACGTTGCAAAGTATTGCCAGTTCCACTGCCTTACCAAGCGTTTTTCTCCATGCCTATGTGTAGACCTCCTGTTTTGACCTTTGCTTATGTTTTTGGATTACTGTTTTGGATTTGTTTGCCCATGGACCGATTTATATGTGTTTTGACTAAAGCCTGTGACCCGACCACGTTTGATGTTTATGACTTGGAGTATTTTAATAAAGACCCGCAAATGGAATCCTTTCAGACTACCTCATACTCACACTAATGAGTGTTGCAACAGGTTGCACCAGAGTATTTTCACTGTATTTCAAATTAGAGAGGAGAGGGTGCTATCACGAGAACTGGGATTGTATTATGATTTTAGATTAATTAAACGTTAGAATTTATTTACAGAACATGATATTAATAAAACAACATAAACTAGTCTGACTGAAAAAACATAACACATACCCACCCACACACAAACAAATGCACTCACCAGAGATCTTAGAGAAACAGATGTGTATTCAACTTGACAGATTCTCCAACGTGCAAAACCACACAATTTGCAGTTTTATTGCTCAGAGGTTGGTCTTTCATAGCTCCTGAGATTTAATGGAATTCTCAGTTATGCACAATTATCAGGCTATGCTTCAGTATCAACTGAGTCTCAGATGTTTCTCCTAAAATCCTCAAGACAGTTGTTGACATATGAGTATAGAGCTATAAAATTAATGTGCTGTCATATTAAAATCAATTAAAACATTTTTATTGCAGACCTTGGTATCTTGCCAAGTCTGAGTACAGTTTGTGACATTGTTGAGATTGCAAGAGGAGACAAATCTGAGATGCAGGAGACTAAAGCCTCCAATTGCACTCCATTTCATCAAATTGCTGTCAAGTAGAAATATTTTATTTTTTAAATATATTTCATGTGATATTTTTCTTTTCTACAGGTATCAAGAACCACAAGTAGACTAGTTCTTCTAAGGACACATCCCACCCAAAGCATGTGCATTTTTCTTTGAAATACATGCAGATACAATTCAAAAGGAGATTGTATTTACTGAGAGTAAATACAACATTTGGTAGTGACTATTTGCTTTCAGAGGATGAGGGTCACAGAGCTTGTTTCACAAGCACGACTAGTTTATCAGTTCGGTAACTATTAATATTACAATTAAAATTTTAAAAAGGTACATTCTCTCATCATTTACTCACTTTCATGCCATCCAAGATGAGTGTGACTTCCTGTCTTCTGCTGAACACAAAGAAATAATTCTGTGTTGTCTCCTGAAGCGATACAATCAATTTGGTTATGATGCAATCGCTTTGGGTAAAAAAAAAAAATCCATATTTCAATAATTTTTTACTATAAATCTCCACTACACTTTTATGCTGCCTTTATGTGAATTTTGGAGCTTCAAAGTCAGGTCATCATTCACTTTGGATTGGATCAACAGAAATGAATTATTCTAAATATATTTGTGTTCTGCAGAAGAAAAAAAGGTCATATACATCTGGGCTGGGCTTTCATTTATGGGTGAACTATCCATTTAATTAGTTCTGTGAGGTGCTACAAAAACAAGGGGGGTTTACATAGTGTGTATTGCTTTTACTGATTTCATTCTAAAAAAAAAAGAAAAGAAAAAAACTCTCCTTCAATATTTCAGAAGCTGATTAGAGGATATTAGTAGATGTTCAATAAACATGTTCAAATTGTTACAAGATCTACTTGGGGCAAATACCATGCTAAAATGGTAAAGCTTTTAGTGTAGAGACCAGTTCACATTTCATAGGAATTGACTATTTTGATGAATATTTAATATTGCTTTGCATTTGCCATTCAAAGAAGCACTTTTACAGTGACATCCAGGGTTGCATTGGAGTAAATTAAAGTTCAGTGGTTAAATAACTTTCTCTAGTGTGACATCATATGGAGTTGCCATGGCAATAGCTTAATTTTCTGTTGCTCTTGTGGGCTAATAGCATCACATCTGTTGCTTCTTTGATTAACAAATGACAGTAAATTTTTAACAGCTTTCGTGCGCACAGATGCACAGGGAGCATGGAAAAAATAAATGTGTTACATTTGCAGACAATGATTCCAGAAGTATTTGTGTAAATCCTACCTGTGTAGCTCTCTTGGAGGAGATTGTAGAGCTGAGCGAGGATTTAAGAACATAAAATATTCATGAGCATTTACTCTATCCACTTTTCCTCCATATGCAATGTTCCCACAGCTTTTTATGAATTAATTTCCATAATTTTTCCATGCAATTGTTTGTGAATTCCAGACAGGGGTGTAGATTCCAGGGGGATGGGAGGAGGTAAGGTTTTACAAGACTGGAAACCATCATCTTAAAATACCGGCCATTTCTAGGTTTTCAATGATCATGGGAACCCTGTATATGTATCATTAATAGATACACAAAGCTGTGTTAATATAATGCTGTCATGGTTCTGGTGAGTTCGTCAGTTTGTTTTGTTTGTTTTGTTATTTGTTATTTCATGTGTCTCTGGGCTGCTGGCATGCATGATCAGTTTCCTTGGTCATGCTCACAGCACCTGGTTCTCTGATAATTCACTGCCTACTTAATCACTTCATTTTGTCAGTATATTTGCTTGATTGTTGTTTGGTTCTAGTCCTGTCTCATGTATATGTTTGGTTGCCCATCTCTGCCTGCGTGTCGGAAGTGTGGCAACCTTCCAGTTTGCTGTACTCTTACTACCACAGTGCATACACTTGCCTACGAACACACTCTTCACTGAGGATTCCTCATGGATCTGCTTAATGCACGGCCATGGCACACACACATTAACGAACACCTATTCCCTGCTTACTGCAGCCGGAGCCGGGTTCTCCACTCTTCGCCAGCCCAGTTGAAGTTACAGTTTATTGTTATAAAATCCTTTGAACTGTTCCTCTGCTCTTGGGTCTCTTTGTCTTGCGTTCTGACAGAACAATGTATCCAGTACCCAGCTGAGGAATCTACTCTTTGCTCTGCCCTGTCTCAGCAAGGAGCTTTACTGGAACATGAGCAGGAACAAATCTCTGCATCTAACCAGGCTCTGGAGGTGATCACGTCCCAGCTCACTGAGCTCACCTCTGTTGTTCAACAACTAATTTATGTAATTGACGCTCTTGATGCTCTGGCTTGTATTCATCCCCAACCCCGTTCTCAGGTGAGGCGGGATCATGCAGCACTTTCCTTTCACAATGTCAGTTGTACTTCAGGTCACAGCCCTCTGCTTTCCCGTCTGAGACAATGAAGGTGGCTTGCGCTATCACACTACTCACCAGAAGGGCCGGTGAATGGGGGACCCCCAAGTGGGACAATAGACATCCCTTTCACGCCCTCCTCATGGAGCTCCACCAAGTGTTCAATTGCTCTGCTCAAGGTCAAGAGGTAATGAGGGTCTTATCCGGACGGTCTCAGGGAGATTGGCGAGATGCAGATTATGCTATCAAGTTCCAAACCCTGGCTGCTTCTTGTGAGAGGAATGATCACGCCATGTGGGACCGGTTTCTGCATGGTCTTTCCGAAGACATCCAGGACAAAACCTATCGCTTGGATCTGCCTCCACTCTTCAACGATTTGGTGGACCTAGCCATCCGAGTGGATCAATGTCTGACCCTAGACCATCGCCACAGCTCTCCACCTAACCAGGCACCTGGCCATACTACCCAGTCCACAGCTTCATCCAGGTCACCGGAATTCTAGTCTGATGCAGAGCCCATGCAGGTCAGGAGAACTTGCATCTCTCATAAGGAGAAACAGCGATACCTCTTTCAAGGATTATGTTTTCATTGTGCCCAGCCTGGTCATTTCTCTGCTTCCTGTCCAGTAAAAAGACATTGCTCATCAGTAGGCAGGGGACTACCCCCTTGGACAAAGCCCCCGGATTATGCACTCTTCTCCCGGCCCGGCTGCAGTATGGATCAACCAGTCCCACAGTCTCCGCATTGGTGTATTCTGAAGCCAAAGGGAACTAAATGGATATCGACTTGGCTTCCGAATGGGAGATTCTTATGGTCCAGTTGGATGAACCTATCACCGCCCACACCCTCAGTGGCACACCCTTGACCTACATCACCCAGTCCATTAAGCCAGTCACCTTCGTCTCTAGAAATCATATGGAGAAGTTGTCCTTTTACCTGATTCAATCTCCATTGGCACCGGTAGTGTTGGGGCATCCTTGGTTGGTAACGCACAACCCACACAAAGACTGATCAACCAACATTGTTCTTGCTTGGAATCCTTACTGTTTGTCACACAGACTTAACTCTGTTGTCTCCCCTAACCAGTCTTGTGTTTCATTGCAGGATGGACCAGCAGATTTATCCGGAGTACCGCTGACATACCATGACTAGAGGGCGGGGTTCAGCTGGTCCCATTCTGTGACCCTTCCTCCTCATTGCCCATACGACTGTGCTATTGAATTGCTTCCTGGCACTTTTCCTCCTCGGGGATGGCTATATCCGCTCTTGGCTCCCAAAAGGGAGGCCATGAACAGGTATATCAATGATTCTCTTGCAGCCTGCCAGCCACCCTTCCTCATCACCGGCAGGGGCAGGGTTCTTCTTCGTGAAGAAGGCTCAAGGCTTGCATAGACCCTGTAGAGATTATCAGGGGCTGAATGACATCATGGTGAAGAATCATTATTCTTTGCCATCGATGTCCTCAGCTTTCGAACTCTTGCAGGGAGTGTCCGTCTTTATGAAGTTAGACCTACGCAATGCTTATCACCTTGTTCAGATCAGGAAGGGGGATGAGTGTAGCTCATCATGTTGAGTGAATGATGTGCTCAGAGACATGGTTGACCGTTTTGTGTTTGTTTATCTAAATTATATTCTGATCTTCTCCCAGAATATTCAGGACCATGTTCAGGCAGGTGCTCCAGCAACAGCTAGAGAATTGGTTGTTGGTCAAGGTGGAGAAGTGCACCTTCATGCACAGTTGTTTTCGTTCCTGGGGTTCTTCGTTTCGTCTGACAGAGTGCGCATGGACCCTGCCAAGGTTAGAGTGGTTTCTGGGGTTAGCTAATTTCTGTTGTAGGTTTATTCTGAATTACAGCCTACTCACCGCAACTCTGATGGATCTCACCTGCACTGACTTTTGTTGGGCAAAAATAAGCCTCAACAGCTGTAAAATTGGCATAGATTTCATACAAAATAGATGAAGGTGGCACAATTTGAATTTAAAAAAAGACAAGAAATATTGCTTGTTACTGGCCTCTCCTCAGCACTAATAGGTCCTTTTGAACTTCTTTTTCTTATGTTACATTGTTATCTCTTTTGAAATATATTGTGCAAATGAAGTGTTCATTCTCACAACTGTCTTTATTTCTTGTTTTTGCGATTTAATTTCTTGTTATTTGAACATTATTTCTCACATTTGCAACAAGAGGAGACCTCCAATGAGGTTGGTACCATAATCTGTCCTTGATCATTGCAAAAGAAACCACACTCTCTTCTTGCATAGACTAATATTTTGACTCCTACAGCAGTTAGGCATTATTTATTTATTTATTTGATGTACTTAAAAGTGTCATTCCACCTTTTTCAACAAGACTACAAGTTAGATGGTTGTGGTCTCTGAAGTTGGGCATATTAGAACAAAATATACAAAAACTATGTTCAGATACATGAGCATTGTGTGCGTGTACTTCCTTAAGTAGCTTCAAATTAATTCTTGTATCTCACAGTCCTGGTTAGGAATTCCACAGTGCCCAGCAAGATGCAGCCGCAGAGCTTTGGGAGACCCCACAGATCAAACATTTCAGTGTGGATAGAATAATATGGCTTATCAACCACTTATAAGGCAACTACTTCTGTGCTTCAAATCTCTGAACTAATTATTGCAGTATCTGAAACTCTATTGAAAATTGAGGCTAATTGAAAAAGCATTCTAGTGTCACATTTTGGGAAATGTCCTGGTTACTTTCGTAACTTCTGTTCCCTGATGGAGGGAATGAGATGTTGTGTCGATGTAGTTACACTAGGGGTAACTCTTGAGAGCCCGGTGACACCTCTGATCTTTGATTAAAGGCCAATGGCAAATGGCGAGTGGTATTTGCATGCCCCTCCCCCAGACAAATGGGTATAAAAGGAGGGGATGTGCATACCGCTCATTAGGTTTTGTACTGAGGAGCCGAGAATAAGGTCCCTGTCATTTCAGCAGGTAGCTCAGTGTTGTGGTAGGAAGGACACAACGTCTCGTTCCCTCCATTAGGGAATGGAGGTTACTAAAGTAACCAAGATGTTTCCTATCTGTCACTCACTCGACCTTGTGTCGATGTAGTGACACTAGGGGTCCCCTACAAAAATGCCACAACTGGCTGAACTTGGTTACTTGGATCGGCAGTGCGAGATAGGCTGACTGCTGTGTGCTGCATAGCCAGCGCACCAGGCCAGCCCGTAACCTCCCTTGACACAAGTGTGAAAAGTGTCAAACAGCCTTGACGCAAGTGTCAAACAGCCCTTTGGGGACGAGTTGAGTACCCAAAAGGATAGGGACAGGCTTGTCCTAGTCATGCCTCTTTTCCCTCTTTTTTCTCCCCAGAAAAAGAGAGAATTCGCTAACTGACCGGGACGGCAGTGTCCGCGTCAGGGGGTGTCACTCCCAAGGGGAAGACACTGCGGAGACCACACACCACGCAGAGAGAGGGGGGGGGATATTAAGTGGAAATACGTCATATGGTCTTGCCGAGTCTAGTCGGAAGTATTTCATGTGGAGAAGTCCCATGGTAGGTCCTAAAAATGGGTGAGAAAGCTCTACGAGCATGGAAACTGGAAAAGAAGGGTGTCTGCCCAAGGAAGATGCAGTTTGCCAAAAGGGAAACGTTTTTCAGTGGAAAATATGTCACAAGGGATTGCCTATGGGGCATCAGCACATGCGGAGCACCTGTCCCAGTGCGGGGTGTAGTTATTACAAGTACTGGGCTGGTAGTGAGTTTCTTCACAAACTCATCTGTCACCGTGCTAGGAGGAAATCATCCAGGGAACACATTTGTGAACACTGCTGGGAATCAACAACGCACATTTTCAGCTCAAGGGAGGTGAAAGGTGCTAGGCGCAATTGGTATACCTGGCCGGTTGACCCAGACTTACCCGTTTTTTCCTGCTAAGACACAGCATGAGATGTCTAATTAAAGTCTTTGTGAGTTTTAGCCAGTTCCTGCTTCCCAATGAACAAGAGGCTTGTCTGCCACGGCTCCTATTTGTCATTAGCACTACATAAGCTCTCAGACTGTATATACTGTATTTAAATGATCAAACAATTTGATAACATTAGTCAACATGAACTAACAATGAACAATACTTTTACAGCATTTATTAATTTTGGTTAATGTTAAATATATATATATATATACATATAGTAAAACAAATTTAAAATCAAAATATGTTTATGTTACATTAGTTAATGCACTATGAACTAACATGAATTAAAAATGAACAATTGTATTTTTATTAACTAGCATCAACTAAGTAATAAATGCAAATCTGTAAAAAAGATATTGTTCAAATCAAAATCAAATCAAATCACTTTATTGTCACACTACTGTGTACACGAGTGCAACAGCAGGTGAAATTCTTGTGTGCAGTTCCGAGCAACATTGCAGTAATGACAGTGACGAGACATAAACCACTTTACAATAACAACATTTACACAACACAATTTACATAACAAATGTACACATACCTACACAACAATTTACATATCAAATGTACACAATACACACAATGTAGAATACACATACACTAGATAAGGGTATAAATATATATATATATACACTAACTGAATTGGGAGCGAGAATATATTGACAGAATGAAGATTAATAAAGTGCAGTGATTGTTGATCGTGAGAGATCATGTGTTCAAAAGTCTTATTGCTTGTGGGAAGCTGTCATGTAGTCGGGTGGTGTGGGTCCTGATGCTGCGATACCGCCTGCCTGATGGAAGCAGTGAGAGCAGCCCATGACTCGGGTGGCTGGAGTCTTTGATAATCCTCCGAGCTTTATTCACACACCGTCTGTTATATATATCCTGGAGGGAGGGAAGCTCACCTCCGATGATGTTTCTGGCCGTTCGCACCACCCTTTGCAGGTCTTTGCGGTTGTGGGCGGTGCTATTGCCGTACCAGGCGGTGATGCAGCCAGTCAGGATGCTCTCAACAGTACTAGTGTAGAACCGTGTGAGGATGTGTTGGTTCATTCCAAACTTCCTCAGCCATCTCAGGAAGAAGAGGCACTGGTGAGCCTTCTTCACAAGCCTTCTTGTTCATTGTTAGTTTATGATTCCAAATGCATTATTTCATGTTAATGAATGGAACCGTATATTAAAGTGCTACAGACAGATTGTTCAAAATTAACAGTGTATTTTCAACAAAATCAACATTGAAAATGTGAGTCAATACAAAAGCTGAAAGTGTCTTAGAAGCACCACTAAATGACAAGATTGCTTCAGCAACTGTGTTTCACGTCACACTTTGCTTTTTATGACACTATCGGTTAGGCTTATGTTTTAATTTGGACTTCTGGTTCTGCCATTTGCGAGTGTAAGTTGCACTTTGCAGTAGCACAAACTACATCAGAACGAACCTTAAAGGTCCATAATACACAAGGTGTAGGTTTAAGGTTTATGAAAGGCAGGTCCTTAGAGGTCAGAGCGGGAATTTTTTCTGAAATAGTTTTGTGTGCCCTCTCAATACATTTTGGGTTCCCTCGCTATAAGTTTTGCATTGCCTGGACAATAGTTTTGCATGCCCTCGCAATAAATGTAATTACTACATTAACCATATTTTAACCTTGATATTCATAGTTAAACCATAGTAATAATATAGGGAAACGAAAACTACAGTATGCTAGTCAAAATCAAAAATGTTGGGTTATTTTGGTTTTACTAACAATATTTGTAGTAAACCTATAGTAACCACAAGATTAACCATGTTTAATCTATAGTCAAACTACGGTTACTTTACTTACTTTTCATAGTTGCAACAGTGGTTTTACTAGAAATATTATAGACTGTCTAGTTTTTGGTGGAAATCAAGCTTTTATTATAGTAATATTATAGTGGCCAAACTTATTGCAAGGGAACACATAACTTATTTGGGAGAAAATTGTATTCGCTTTTAGCGCCACACAGTGGAGTTTTCACCTCGAAAATGCACGGATACATGCATAGTATCATTTTGCAAAAATGTTGCCAGAAGTATGTAAATTTCATACTATGCCATTTCAAATTTTATATCTAATAAAATTACATTCAGAAATATTTCTGTGTTGCTTGCTTCTGTGCCCAGCACTTTTTGAGGCCATTATAAGCAGGAGCACTTCACTGAACATGGCGCTTTAAAAGGAAGTTCTAATTGGTTTCTGTTAGGAACCAATTAGGCTCTACACCTCACACCACACAACGATCACTCTCTCCGGAGTTCTAATCTCTTGCACCTGTTCCAAATCAGCAGTCAGCTCCATATAAACACCCAGTTCACAATCAGTCTTTGTCAAGTCTCCAACAGGAACAGACGCTTACCATTGTCTCAAGAAGTCTCTTACTCATCCTGTACCAGTCAAGTAACGTATACTCACCTGAAATATACTAACCTCTGTGTCCATGTTCTGATGTTCCCAGAATCTGCTTCTGAATCCAAGTTTCCTGGTTCCTTGTGTTCCTCCTGAGTCACGCTTGCTGGTGGAAGTATCTGAAAGAGAAAAGACAAGTATCACTGAACTGTGTGAGTTTGACATTGGATAAACGGAAGAGGATCTGCTCACCTGGAATCCTTCCTGCAAAGTAATCCTCATCGAATTCACCTCTGAACTTTGAAAGAACTCACCATTGAACTTGATGCACTTAAATAAAGCTTTGTGTTTATTCACTTACCTCTGTCTCCGAGCCTGTATCCTGACAGAAGACTTGACCAGCACAAAAAGAGGTGAAGAAAATGATTTCCAGACAAGCTCCAGCACCGGATACGAATCCTATGCAACCTACCGTCGCTGCAACAAGTCCCATACATGTCACCGCTGCCACGGCAAATCCATTGTTACCCCCAGTCAGCGCTTCCGTGAACGCCGCTTCCTCTATTACTTGCTTCGCTAGTCCATCGTCGCGTCCAGCGCCATTCTCTGGTCGGGCGGAGGATTGCAATGGATTCCTGTTACAATGTTCACTTGCTTTGGAACAACAAGCCCAACTATATCCTACTGAGCGGTCGAAAGTGGCTTTCATTATCCAACAATTATCCGGAGCGGCTTTGAGATGGGCTGAGGCACTGTGGATGAAGGAGTCAGCTGTGGTGACATCTGTTCAGGAATTTGTAAAACACTTCAAGGAAGTTTTCGGATGTCCAGTTGAGGATTCCTCTTTCGGCGATCAGTTGTTGCAGTTACGTCAAGGGAAGAAGACTATTTCTGAGTATTCTTTAGAGTTTCGTACTCTAGCCTCCAACAGTGGGTGGAACGAAAGGGCGCTCATCTCAGTGTATCGCCGTGGATTGAATCCTGCCCTGCGTCTTCAGTTGGCGATTTATGATGACAGCCTAGGAATAGAGAAATTCATCCAGCAGGCTATACGTGTGCAGCAACGATCTCAAAATTGTTACCAAGATAATCTATATTGTCATTCTGCATCTCCACAAGTTGTCATGGGTTCCACGTCAGAGAATCAATCAGAAGGAATGCAGGTTGACACTTTTCGACTTTCCCAGACAGAACGCACTCGACGAAAGGAGTTGAAACTGTGCATGTACTGTGGTTCCAAGGGCCATTTTAGACTTAACTGTCCCATTCGACCAGAGCGGCTGATGGTGAGCTCCGTCCAAGACAGCTCTATTATCTCAACACCCCTCACGATTCCTGCAATCCTGAAATCTCGAAATATCTATGTATCTGTAACAGCCATCATCGACTCTGGGTCAGCGGGGAATTTCATTTCAGGACGACTCTGTAAAGAACTCAACCTCCGGAAGATCAACACCCCTAAGCCCTACTCCATCTACGCCATAACAGGTGAGCTGATTAATAAGGGGCATGTAACTTCCCAAATAATACCCATCCAGTTGTGGATTGAGAACATACACCAGGAAATGTTCGAACCTTTTGTTCTGCAGAATAGTCAGACAGATATAATCCTAGGTCGTCCATGGTTAATTCGTCATCAACCAACCATCAATTGGCAGTCTGGAGAGATCAGGAAATGGGGTTGTCATTGTTCCCTTAGTGAAATCCCACCTCCTAGCTCTTCCTGTGCCCAAACACCCAAAGAAATGACAGTGAACTCTACATCCATAGAAAGTCCAAAGGAAAACCTGTCCACGAGTATTCCCTCCTGTTACTCCTCATTTTCTGACATTTTTAATCCAGTTACTGCCTCCCAGTTACCTCCCAATCGGCCATGGGATTGTGCTATTGATTTGAAACCCGGAGCATCTATTCCCAAGGGTCGAATATATTCGTTGTCAATCCCTGAACAAGATTCCATGCGGAAGTACATCGAAGAAGCTTCACAACAAGGTTACATCCGTCCTTCTACATCCCCTGCCGCGGCTAGCTTCTTTTTTGTTCCCAAGAAGGACGGGGGCCTGAGACCATGTATCGATTACAGAGCTCTAAACCAAATCACTGTGAAATTCAGTTATCCACTACCACTCATCCCCTCAGCTCTGGAACAGCTCAGAGGAGCTAAAGTTTTCACCAAATTGGACCTAAGGAGCGCCTACAATCTGGTCCGAATTAGAAAGGGTGATGAGTGGAAGACGGCTTTCATAACTCCTGCAGGGCACTATGAATATCTCGTTATGCCATATGGATTGGTAAACGCCCCTTCGGTTTTCCAGAGCTTCATGGATGAGGTACTTCGGGAGTTCTTGGGAAAATTCGTGTTGGTGTATATCGACGACATTCTCATTTTCTCCAAAGATCTAGTGGAACATCAACATCAGGTGTCTCAGGTACTCCAAAAACTCCGAGAATTCACCTTGTTTCTAAAAGCTGAGAAGTGTTCATTCCATCAAACCAGTGTCGAGTTTCTGGGATATCACCTCAGTGAGAGAGGAGTGGAAATGAATAATCAGAAGACGAAGACCATCCTGTCCTGGCCTACCCCCAATTCAGTTAAGGAACTTCAGAGATTCCTGGGTTTCGCAAATTTCTACCGACGATTTATACATCGGTACAGCCTGTTGTCAGCTCCACTAACCTCCCTGCTAAGGGGAAAACCCAAGACACTTCTTTGGACCCCAGAAGCAGAAGGAGCTTTTAAGTCACTGAAGACTGCATTCACCACTGCACCATTACTTCATCACCCAGATCCGGAAAAGGTATTCGTAGTGGAAGTAGATGCCTCCACTACAGGAGTAGGAGCGATCTTGTCCCAATACTCTGATAATTCTTTCGAAACCATTCCCAGTGCATTCTTCTCAAGAAGACTATCTGCTGCAGAAAGCAATTATGACATCGGAAACCGGGAACTCTTGGCGGTGAAACTTGCCTTAGAAGAATGGAGGCATTGGCTGGAAGGGGCCAAACATCCGTTTATTGTACTCACCAATCACAAAAACCTCCAGTATTTGAGAGATGCCAAGAGATTGAACCCACGTCAGGCTAGATGGGCCCTGTTCTTCACTCGTTTTCATTTCACAATCTCATATCGTCCCGGTTCAAAGAATACTAGAGCAGATGCCCTCTCTCGTATCCATGCCCCAGAAAGTCCAGTTGAAGAACCTGAATCCATCCTACCTGAAAAGTTATTTGTCAACCCAATCCATTGGGAGATCAATGAACAGCTGCTTGAACTGTCACGACAGCAACCCAGAGTCCCAGGATGTCCTCCCGACAAGATTTATGTACCTGAAGATTTCCGTAATTCCTTGATTTCATCGGCACATTCCTCGGTAGGCACAGGTCATCCCGGAGTAAGTAAGACTGCATCCACTCTCCAACTCAAGTATTGGTGGCCCAACATGCAGCAAGATATAACAACATTTATCCAAGGATGTATTCCCTGTGCCATGTCCACCCCCAGACATCTGCCAGTGGGTAAGCTGATGCCCCTTCCTGTCCCACTTAGACCTTGGTCTCACATTGGGATAGATTTTGTAACTGACCTTCCTGTCTCAGAAGGTAACACTTGTATCCTCGTGGCCATCGATCGTTTCTCCAAGGCATGTAAATTAATTCCTCTGAAGAATCTTCCCACAGCCTTTGTCACTGCAGAGTTATTAATGGAACATGTCTTTCGAAACTTTGGTATACCAGAAGACATCGTGTCCGACAGGGGACCTCAATTCACCTCCCGGGTGTGGCGCGCATTCTTCTCTCTGATGAATGTAACTGTAAGTCTCTCATCAGGGTACCATCCGCAAACTAACGGCCAAACCGAACGAAAGATCCAAGATGTCGGACGGTTCTTGCGTACGTTCTGCCACTCTAACCAAAACATCTGGAGTCGGTATTTGATTTGGGCAGAGTAGGCACAAAATTCTCTCAGACAGACATCTACACAATTAACTCTGTTTCAATGTGTTTTGGGTTATCAACCTCCATTGTTTCCTTGGTCCGGTGAGCCCTCAGAAGTACCAGCAGTGGATAAATGGTTCAGAGAGAGTGACAGGATTTGGAATCAAACTCATCATCACCTTCGACAAGCAGTAAATCGCCAACGAAACTTTGCAGATGCTCGTCAACGTCAGACCCCAGAATACCAACCTGGACAACTAGTCTGGCTTTCTACAAGAGACATCCGTCTACGTCAGCCTTGCCGGAAATTAAATCCCAAGTATATCGGACCATTCCCCATAGAGAGACAGATCAACCAAGTAACCTATAAACTTCGTCTCCCGGCTCAACAGCGGATCCATTCCACGTTCCATGTTTCTCTCCTGAAACCTCATCATCCAGCTGTGTCCAGCTCAACTACAGAACCAGCTCCAGAAGATAATCCCACGATACCTCCTATGGAACCAGACTCCATCTATTCGATAAAAGAAATATTGGACTCTCGACGTCGAGGTGGTCAACTTGAGTATTTGATTGATTGGTTAGGATATGGACCAGAGGAGAGGTGTTTGATACCTCGGAAAGACATCCTTGATCCCACTATGCTCCTTGAATTCCACGCTCAGCATCCACAGAAACCTGCACCACGACCCAGAGGTAGACCACCACGACATCGGGGTCCACGGTCCGCTAGCGCGGACTCTGGAGGGAGGGGTAGTGTTAGGAACCAATTAGGCTCTACACCTCACACCACACAACGATCACTCTCTCCGGAGTTCTAATCTCTTGCACCTGTTCCAAATCAGCAGTCAGCTCCATATAAACACCCAGTTCACAATCAGTCTTTGTCAAGTCTCCAACAGGAACAGACGCTTACCATTGTCTCAAGAAGTCTCTTACTCATCCTGTACCAGTCAAGTAACGTATACTCACCTGAAATATACTAACCTCTGTGTCCATGTTCTGATGTTCCCAGAATCTGCTTCTGAATCCAAGTTTCCTGGTTCCTTGTGTTCCTCCTGAGTCACGCTTGCTGGTGGAAGTATCTGAAAGAGAAAAGACAAGTATCACTGAACTGTGTGAGTTTGACATTGGATAAACGGAAGAGGATCTGCTCACCTGGAATCCTTCCTGCAAAGTAATCCTCATCGAATTCACCTCTGAACTTTGAAAGAACTCACCATTGAACTTGATGCACTTAAATAAAGCTTTGTGTTTATTCACTTACCTCTGTCTCAGAGCCTGTATCCTGACAGTTTCAGTGCTCCCTGTGTTTTGTCTCTACAATTTCACTAGTCAGATCAAGATATTGTGGATCAAAATTACAACAAGTTTTTGATAAATTTTTTTTTAAAAAAATCAGATTTTCAAGAGTATCATGTTTGTGCATCTTTAGCATAATAGCAATTTCAGTTTTCAATACAGACTCCCGTAATACACATTTTCTCAATTGGAGTTGATATTCTCCCACAACTTAAATTTATACCACATCAGATTAAAGAGTATGTCTGAATTATCACACAGAAGCCTGGTCTCCCAGCAGGAGAAAAGGGAAAACAATGGCATCCACACATCCCTCTCCCAACAATCCACTTGTTCCAGAGCAGTCATATATAGTGGTTTACTGGTGTGTGCCCAAGCCTGCACATCCATCACAGAGCCTAAATGTGCTGAGTAATGGGCTCTGCTTTCATATAAGTCATGTGCCCTGTGCAAGTCATCAAACAGGAGATAGAAAAGGATGAGAGGGTGGGAGAGGAAAAACCATATATCATGGGGCTCAAATGAAGTTTATGAGGTTACAAAGATGGAGAAAATAGGTTAATATGCAAGATGTAAGAAGATGGAAAAAAGTTTACTTAATAAAAAAGCCTATATTGCCTTAGCGCAGTGGTTCTCAAACTTTTTAGAGCATGCACCCCCTTCTTATTTTTGATAGTCTATCAGTGTAATAAACAGGGTAATATCCAGAGGCATAATCACATTTTTAACTATAATAACCATAAGCAATTTGTGGATAAAAAAATGTCCACTAGAAATTAGTTAGACCCATTTCAATTATAAACAGCAACAATCATTTTTGTGGGATGAATACTGTAAGCCTGAATGCCTTTTAAATGACTTTGTATTGGACTACTGTGGGCAAATGAACTGCCACCTAGCAATAGGTACAGTTGTTTGATGAAAAAAGTGTTTTTTATCACAAGATAACAAGTGTTGTTTTTATCATAAGATGAATGGCAGCTGTCATTAATACTTCCAATGCTGTTCACACAAAAATGAAAATTCTTCAGTCTGCATTTACTTACCCTCATAATGTTACAAACCCGCTAGACTCAGTCACCATTTACTTTCATTGCATCTTTTTGTCATATACACTGATGAGCCAAAATATATAGACCACCTGACTAATATGCTGTTGGTGCCACCAAAACAGTGCTGACCCACCAAGGCATGGACTCTACAAGGTTGTCCTGTGGTATCTGGCACAAAGACATTAGCAGCAGATCCTTCATGTCCTGTAAATTGCAAGGTGGAGCCACCGTGGATCAGACTTGTTGATCACACATCCCACAGAAGCTCAGTCGGATTGAGATCTATGGAATTTGGGGTCAAGGGCAACCCCTTGAACTCTTCATCATAGTCCTCAAACCAGTCCCAAACAATGTGTGCAGTGTGGCAGGGCGCATTATCCTGCTGAAAGAGGCCACTGCCATCAGGGAATACCAATTCCATAAATGGTTGTGCTTAGTCTGTAACGATGTTTAGGGTAGCCTTCATTGCCCTCGCGCATCGATGAGCCTTAGGTGCCAACACCCTGTCGCCGGGTTGTCCCTCCTCCGGACCACTGTCGTTAGGTACTCACTGACCGGGAGCACCCCACAAGCCTTGTAGTTTCAGAGATGCTCTCACTTAGTCGTCTGGCCATAACAATTTGACCCTTGTCAAAGTCACTCAGGTCTTTACTCTTGACCATTTCTCCTGCATTCAACATGTTGACTATGAGAACGGATTGTTTGCTTACCATCTAATCTACCCAGACCTTGATATGTGGCCTTGAAAGGAGATTATCAATGTAATATGCTTCATCAGTGTCATTAAAGTGAAATGTGACTGAGGCTAATATTCTGCCTGATATGTCCTTTTAAATTCTATGGAAGAAAGTGATACAGGTTTGAACAACATGAGAGTTGTTCAGACATTTCACTGCCTTTGATCTTTAGTGTAACTCTACTTCATGGGCTCAGCTGTTCACGTTGTAATGTTGCACCTGGAAATGGTGGCATTATGAGAGCAAGTCTAGCTATTCAGATTTGTTACATTCTCTTGTTGATGAAGGTAAGAAATGTTTAAATACATATAATGGCAAATTGCTGTATTAGAGAAAATAATCTATTGCATTTTTCAGACTTAACATATTCAGATTTTTTTTTTCTGTTGTAACACTTTATTTATTCATACAATGATGGTCATTATTACACAGTGGAGAAGAAAAACATCTAGGCTATTTTGCACCTAGCTCCAACCCTTCTACATTTTATTTTCAATGTTTTGTACTTAACTATTTTCAGTAATTATAGCATATGCTGGTCATAGATCTAGGAGTTTTAATATCTGGGTAAGTTAGTAGAAACAATTTCCTCTTAACTTTAGACGTGTGAAAAATTGTGTAATTACAGGTTTATTGATCAGTCCGGGGTCACCAACCCTTGTGATGAACTCTAAAGTTAATAGTCTCATACCTGACACTAACAATTAAAAATAGGTGAAGATAAAAAGAGGTTTTAAAAGGAGTAACTGCATTTGTGTTTCTCTTACGAATGTATCCATGGAGACATTTCCCATGGAGAAATGTCTCGGATTACTTGAGTGTAACCCTTGTTCCCCGATAAAAGCGGAACAAGATGCTGCGCTGGAAAAGCACTTTGGGAACAGCTTTAGGTGTGACCAGCTGTGAATATGTGTGCAACACGTCAATAAACATTGACCGGAATTTATAGCCTCTGCCGGTGTAATCACTGGATGCACCTAGGGCAGGGCTATAAATAGATGTGTCACAGGAGCATCATCAGGTATTTTGTCTGAAGAGCAGTCCTTGGGCATCCCAGTGCGGCAGTGAAGCGCAGCATCTTGTTCTGCTTTTATCAGGGAACAAGGGTTACAGTCAAGTAACCCGAGACATTCCCTTTCAAAAAGCTACACTTAAGATGCTGCGCTGGAAAATCGCTTTGGGAACGAGAATACCCACGCCGCCACACTGTGGCTGTCCGGACCCCCTATGGTTGTGTAGTGTGCTCACAAGAGCGTGAGAGGTCTCAGAAATGAGCTTGAGATGTCGACTCAAGGGCATAAGAGCCAGGAGTGGCATGAACATCCAAACTGTAGAATCTAATGAAATGTGTGCGAAGAGGACCAGCCTACAGCATCACAAACATGTTGCAGAGGGACACCTCTAGCCAAGGCTTCAGAGGAGGCAAGACCTCTGGTAGAGTGAGCCCTGATACCTACTGGCGAAGCTTGACCTCGCGCCTCGTAGGCCAGGGCAATAGCGTCCCTCACCCAATGCGACATAGTCTGCTTGGTGGTGGCTGCCCCCCTGTTTTGGCCCCCATGGCAAACAAATTGTTGCCCTGACTTACGTCACTGGCTAGTGCGGTGGACATAAGTCTGATGGGCACAGACTAGACAAAGTCTGTGAAGTCTTTCCTGCTCCGGCGTTGTAAATGGCGGGGAGCAGAAGGCTTCGAGAGTGATGGGATGTAAGGTCGAGAAAGGCACCTTAGGCAGGTAGTCAGGATGAGGGTGCAAAATTACTTTGGTCATTCCTGGGGTAAATCTGGCAGTTAACTGGATCTGCATTATGTGTACTGCACCATATTTCAAAGACACCCCATTTTTTGGTGTAACTTCTATTAGAGGGAAACGCATACAGGCGCATTCTGGGCCATGTATACGCCATCGTGTCCAGCCCCAGGGGGGGGGGGCTGGGTGACTCAGGGAGAAGTAGAGGAGACATTGCGCTGTTTATAGAGGCCCTGTAAAACCTCACCCAGATTTGTTCCAAGTGGAGGGAGCCCTAGCACTTAAAATGGTCTCAATAACCTCAGGAGAAAGCCCTGTGTCCCTCAGTTGGTACCCCTTAGGGGCCAAACATGAAAGGTTCCACAATTCGGGCCGGGGATGAAATATTGTCCCCTGTGCCTGAGAAAGTAGGTCCTTCCTGTCCGGAATCACCCAACGCGGGACGTCGAGAAGAGATATTAACTCGAGAACCATACCCTGTTCGGCCAGCGTGGCGCTATAAGTAAGAGGCAAGGCCCTTGCTGGCGAACTCTGGCCAAGGCTCAGGGAAACAGGGGGAAAAATGCATACAGACACATTCTGGGTCATGTATGCGCCATCGCATCCAGACCCGGGGGGGCTGGGTGACTCAGAGAGAAGTAGAGGGGACATTGCGCTATCTGAGAAGAGGCGAAGAGGTCCACTTCTACCCTGTAAAATCTCACCCAGATTTGTTCCACTACCTCAGGGTGGAGTTTCCACTCCCCCGTCGGTATTTTCTGTCTGGACAGTAAATCTGCTCCCACATTCAGGAATCCAGGGATATAAGCTGCCCTGAGAGACAGGAGCTTGCCCTGGGCCCCAAGGACAATCCGACATGCCAGAAATTTCAGCTGACGTGAATGTGGACCTCCTGGATGGTTTATGTAAGAGACTACCGCTGTATTGTCCACCCGCACCAAGACATGGCAGTCTCTGGAGGAAGTATTTCAAGGCCAGAAATACAGCCATCGACTCGAGACAGTTAATGTGATGAGCTGATGACCCTCCCATTCCCCTTGAGCTGGACGACCACTTAAGACCACTACCCAGCCCGTCAGGGAGGCGTCTGTCGTTAGCAACCTGCGACGACAAGACGCACCTAGAGTGGGACCCAAGGTAAGAAACCGGGATCTGAACTACATAGAGAGGGAACGAAGTGCGTGGCGCGTAACCCTTATTTGCCTTAGGGGACTGGCCCTTGGGTGAGATCCCCTGGCATTTAGCCACAGCTGAAACGGTCTCATGTGCAGAATGTCCAAAGTGGACATTAGTTAACATGTTGAATGCAGGAAAAATGGGCAGCAGTAAAGAACTGAGCGAATTTGACAAGGGCCAAATTGTTATGGCCAAAGGTTCTCTTTTGGGGACGAGCCAGTACTGCATCCATGCATTTCATGAATGTGTGGGTTGATAGGGCTAGGCCGAATGGAAGAACCCGATACTGGAAAGCTTCGCCCCCGAAAGAGAACCTCTGGCCATAACAATTTGGCCCTTGTCAAATTCGCTCAGTTCTTTACTGCTGCCCATTTTTCCTGCATTCAACATGTTAACTACGTGAACTGTTTGCTTACCATCTAATCTAATTAGACCTTGACATGTGGATTTGCTAGGAGATGATCAACGTTATTTGCTTCACCTGTGAGTGGCCATAATGTTTTGGCTCATCAGTGTATGTATGTATTTATATACTTTTAAAATGTATTCTACTACAGATTACAGAATACATGCTGTAAAATTCTATTTTTTAACGGATTGCATTAGATTATTCAAATTCAGTAACATAATCTAAATACTTGGATTACCACTTCAGCACTGGTAGGCATTTTTCACTTTTTTTGACAATAAAAAATCTGCCAGTACAGCAAGGTAATATACACATGTTACAAATACATTCTCTGAAAAAAAATCCTAAATATCTAATGCAGTGTTTCTTCAAAAAACAAGATAAAGCAAATGCATCTTGTTTTAAGACTTTTTAGATATTTTTTACAGAAAAACAATACAAATATTCTCATCAAGAATAAGATTTTTGTCCAAATATTAAATGACTAGTATATTAGATGTAGATGAATATTTAGACCAAATAGTAGATGACTGGAGAGAGAGAGAGAGAGAGAGAGAGAGAGAGAGAGAGAGAGAGAGAGAGAGAGAGAGAATATGATCTAAAGTGGATTTTCTTGATAAAAAAAAATATCATGCCTGGTATCAGGTACATGTAAATTGGCAAGAAATACAAATTTTTAGCTTAGCATAAAGCTTAATGTTAACATGACAATTTACACAAGGTTTATTTATATTTTTCCTTCTCCAAACATACTCCAAACTTACTTCTCTGTCTGCTCGTATGAATGTAACACATCTTAAGATGACATAAGATCTCATCGCTGTTCAAATGCCCTTTGGATTGCATCATTTATATGGATAGATTATTTCCAACTGAATAGACAAAATATTAAATGGAAAAAATGACAATAAAATGCAAAGAAATCTCTTCATTAATCAAAATACATTTTTAATGTAATTTTAAAACATTTTAATCGATTGACAGCTGTAATATATATATAAATATATAAATGTTTTAATATTTAAAGATAACTATGTATAATTTCATCATTATATATTGAATTATTGTCATATTGGGGTCTTTCTCATCAAATATTTGTATATACAATTAAATGCGATTAATCGCGATTAATTAATCGGGACACCATGAAATCAGTTAGATTAAAATTTTAATCGATTGACAGATCTAATATATATATATATATATATATATATATATATATATATATATATATATATATATATATATACGTATATATATATATATAAACAAAAATATTCTGATAATTAAAATGCATTACGTTCTTGTGGCAGAAGTTAATCATTGATAAGACAATACAAAAAGCGGCTTTAGAATATAATGTATTGTTTACTACCATATTATTATAAGCCAGTCATTGGCATATAGTTCACAGCAAGTGAATTTGTCAATCAGTTCGAGATTTATTATGAGGGCTTTTTTAAGGACCAGTCAATTTACACCTGTGTCAGACATACTTGTGTAGCATCTCGGGTGCATTGCGTCATAAACATAACATTTTTAGGTCACTATGTAAAGTTAAATATAGTTTAATACTTAGAACACAACTTGAGATTCCTCAAATTTCGAATCCTCAAGAAATTCGAATTTGCGTTCCATCAAGTGTTTTGAATGCCCATACAGCTGAAATTTTGATTACTGCCCTCTGAAGTAAACAAGAGGTACTACAAGCTTGCATGTCTGTGTGTGTGTGTGTGTGTGTGTATATATATATATATATATATATATATATATATATATATATATATATATATATATATATATATAGTATTATTTTATAATTTTACTGTCAAAGATATGCAATATCTGTCTATCTATCTATCTATCTATCTATCTATCTATCTATCTATCTATCTATCTATCTATCTATCTATCTATCTATCTATCTGATTTTACTTTGAACAAAGATATGCAATATTGCATATCTTTGGTCAGTAAAATTATCAAAATAATACATAAGATTAACATTAAGGTAAAGTAGAATATGTTAATATATACATGCAATACTCTGATGACATGTAATTTGTATTTCTATGTATGAATTACTGTACCTATCAGGTCATGAAATATGAAGCTAAGGACGAACAAATTCTACGCAGAATTTCTTAGTAGTCTTTCTAGCGTTAAATGAAACACTGTACTTGTACTCCCCTCCTCGAAATCGACTTCAGAATTTTAACATTACAATTACGCAGACACATATGATTGACATCATGGCCGACCACAGATTATGCGCAAATTCAGAGCGCGAGGGTGATCATCACTATTGGGGCGCTTCTTCTGGATTTGTGGGCGTTTCTCTTATAGCTATTGTGTTTGGTTGCGCCCATCGTAGGGGGGAACTAGAACTTAATACGGTGTTGCAGTAAATCAGACAGAGCTACAGTAACAGCGTTGAAATTTGTCACCCCGTTGCAAGTATTTTTGGCCAGTTATACAAGCGAGAGATATCGCTGCCGACTCTCATTTGGGGAAGAGTAGAGTTGTTGAGCGAGAAACTACATCGGATCGTTTTCGGGAACAGTTTCTGACAGAATCGACACCTATTTGACTGGAAATGTCTGAAAACAAACCTAATGATGATCCGAAGTTATCCACGACGGACAGAGTGGTTAAATGTAAGTAGATATTCAATTGCCACAGCAGAGTGCTCGTAGTCACGGACTACTTTAAGTGCGAAAACCTTGAGATGTGAGTGTAAACGTGTCCCTGCAGGCAAGAGTCGTCCGATGGTTTGGTAATGCTCTATAATATGAGAGATCTGCCCATGGAAAAATGGGTGGTAGCCGGCTGTATTAGTAAAAGTAGGAAGTAAAGGTAGTTGTTATACATAGTTGGTTGCATGCGTGATTCGTCTAAAACAAACGCTTTATTCCACCCTTACTTTTCTAGGAATTGATTGTTTGTTTGTTTTGTATTTCACGTAGTTGCATCCTCGTGAGTTTTAACTCCATGTCGCAATAAACGTGTTATTGCATACAGCTTCATTTTGGACTAAAAGAGAATTTCTGACTCGTTAGATATTACACAATGCTGACAGCGTGAAAAAGCATGCATTAGGCAATATGCATTCTTGTGTTTATTGCTTGATGATCAATTTGGACATTAGGGAGCATATGACAGGTTGGGCCCCCTGACTGTTTGGAAACAATCCCTCTCAGTGGGGCACTTCTGCCTTCAGCTAAACACACTCTCACACTTGCAGTCATGTCCCATTTGTTTTTTCTCATCAAAGCAATTTTAGTCATGATCATTCGCTGTAGCTTTTTTTGAAAAAAAACATATTATTTAAAAAAAAATGCAAACAACAAACCAAAGCTCACGAAGAACAGCTTTATTATAGTCTGCTCATATCATTTGACTCATGGCTGTTTTGCACGAGCCATTACTGTTTTCCATCAAAAATTACAAACCATGCATATCTGCCTTGCCTGGTAATGGATTCTGCACAACTCATCATATAGAACTCCCCTCCCAGAAAAACCATGCTACAACCTCCTACTCCCAACAAGCATGTCTCACTGAAGTAATTCAGCAGCCAGACTAAGGTTTTATAAGTGTGTAGATCTGATATGAATTGATTGCGCTCATAAAGGAGCCCAGGCTGCTCAGATCGCTCACTTCTCACCTTTATTCCTCACATCAGCTTTTAGCATGGCCTCATGAACATAAATTTCCTCTCGCCGGTCTGGGGATGGGAAGGCGATGGCTGGGAGTGCCTTAGGAAGGAGTTGCACTTAAATGTTTAATGAGACTGTGCATAATGTATCAGCTTGATAAGGGAAATATGAGTAATAGGAGCTACAGTGGTCCTAAATACTCAGCTCTGATGTAAGAAAAATGGGTTTAGGGCAGTTGGCTGTAGATTAGATCAAGCTTGTTTTATGTCCTGCAGCGGTTTAAGAAATATATCCTCATAGAACATGTAAAATAAATAAATAAATAAATAAATAAATGATTTCCTTGATAAGTTTGAAACTTATTATTGGCAATATATTGTATTCATACCATAGCTATTTCTCATGCTTTAATTGAAAATATCAGTTGACTAAATACATGTTGTTGCTTGAGAAAATACAAACTTATTGTTAAGACTGCATCATTATTCAAATGTGATAATGTATTTTTTATTCAGCTGCTGCTACAGAAGCTTTTCTCTTGTTTTTCTGCTTTGCCCTGTCTCTATAACTCTAACATATCCACAGGGTTAAAACCATCTTCAGCATTCAAGTCATTTGTTTTTGCATTAATTTTTTATTCCCATTCTCTTCAATGTTGTTTTTATGCCTTTAATAACATAAGAACAGGCTGCAGGGCCAGTTGTTATCTGATAGAAAGGCTGAATTGGAGTGAACAGTTTAGCACTGATGTGCCAATGATTTCTTTTGTGGTTTCTGTCAGAGCAGAGCTCAGTCAGGCAGATCTATTATCTGCCAGTCGCTCTAAGCTGCGGAAAGATGGAGCTTTTAGTGGAGTGTCCTTCGTTTTAAAGGAGCTTTTTACATAAATACTGCGTGATATCACTTTTTTACCCCAGTCTCCCTTTCGAAGAAAATCCCATTCCAAATGCTATTGGAGACTTTGTGTTCAGAAAGAGAGTGATAGACTGACAAAGACAGAGAAAAAGGTGTACAGAGATAATCAGACAGATAGATACAGGAAAGGATCTGCTGTGATCCACAAGTGTGGCTCTCTAAGAGCTGGATCGCACTGATTAAGTCTATTGTTCCTGCAGACCTTCTGTATTTGCGTTCTGTGGGAGGAATGTGTTGCTTTAAGGCTGTCGGATTCCAGCAGGGACTGTGAATTAGATTTTTTTTTTTTTAATGCAAACACATCACCACAGAGTCTGTTTCAGATAGCTCTGGGCACAGGAGTGAAGGTGTGTTTCAGAACTGCTATCTGTTACTGTAAATCAATGTTTTTATGCATTTCTGTAGCTAAACTGGTAGAGCATGGCACACATCAATGCCAAAGTCATGGGTTTGATTTCCAGGGAACACACAAATGGATAAAATATGTATGTACATTTTGAATGCACTAGAGGTCTTCACGGGTCCATCTGAACCCGAGGACCTGGGACGTACCTGATACCGGGTCCATATTTTAAATTGTCAGCCAGGTCCGGGTCAGGTCCCATTGTTGCACTGTAAAAAATGTCAGTAATTTTAACAGTAAAATACTGTAAAAATGCTACTGAAATAAAATGTTAATTAGTAGTTTTAGGGCGGCACGGTGGTGCAGCGGTTAGCACTGTCGCCTCACAGCAAGAAGGTCGTGGGTTCAAACCCTGGTTGACCTGGCCTTTCTGTGTGGAGTTTGCATGTTCTCCCCGTGTCTGCGTGGGTTCTCTCCGGGTGCTCCGGCTTCCTCCCACCATCCAAAGACATCCAGGCTAGGTTAATCGATGTCTCCAAAAATTGCCCTAGGTGTGAATGTGAGTGTGAGTGGTTGTTTGTCTATGTGTGGCCCTGCGATGGACTGGCGACCTGTCCAGGGTGTACCCCGCCTTTTGCCCAATGTTAGCTGGGATAGGCTCCAGCCCCCCACCCCCCCCCCCCCCCCCCCGCGACCCTGTACACAGGATAAGCGGTTGTCGATGGATGGATGGATGGATGGATGGATACAGTAGTTTTTACAATAAAATTATGTAGAAATGTAATTATTTAAATGTAAAATTAAGATTTTCCTGTATAATTAATGGTAAAAAGAACAAGAGAGTACATGTACTTTTTACAGTAAATTATTGTTAAAATTACAGTAACAAAAATAGTAATTGGGTGTTCCCAGAATTTATATTTTATGGGAATAGATATGTTTCTTCATCATTTTTTATATCAGTTACGTACACTGGGGTGTTCTGTGTTATATTTGATGTAATTTAGTTAATGTTTACTGCATTATTTATATCTCACATGTGTTATGGTGTTTGATGGTTTGATGGTCACACAAAACACCATGATGGTGTTTTGTGTGAGTAACACTGAGCTCTGTCTTACATGTTTATTGGTCATTGCTTATGGAAGAGCCACTACAGATGAACTTCATGTGTACATGTGTCCTTCTGTAGTTACTACGGTGATTAACAAATACCTTATAAAATAAACAACAGATTTATACAGTCTCAGAAGGCATTTTTTATATATTTGACATATTTGTAATTAGTCAAATGTGCAACTGAAGTAAATCTGGAGGGTTTATGTAACGCAGTCAGTGCATGTTAGTGACGTGCACAAAACTAACCAAACTCGGAGCACAGATGTTCTGTATACAATGTACATAATTGAGATGGATTTAAAAAAATAAATAAAACATTTGTATCTCCTTTTCTCCCAATTTGGAATGCCCAATTCCAACTATTTGGTAGGTCATCGTGGTGGTGTGGTTACTCACCTCAATCCGGGTGGCGGAGGACAAGCCTCAGTTGCCTCCGCTTCTGAGACCGTCAATCCTTATCTATCACATGGCTCGCTGTGTATGACACCGCAGAGGCTCCGCATGTGGAGGCTCATGCTACTCTCCGCGATCCACACACAACTTACCACTCACCCCATTGAGATCGAGAACCACTAAACGCAACCACAAGGAGGTTACCCCATGTGACTCTACCCTCCCTAGCAACCGGGCCATTTTGGTTGCTTAGGAGACATGGCTGGAGTCACTCAGCACACCCTGGATTCGAACTCGTGACTCCAGGGTTGGTAGTCAGTGTCAATACTTGCTGAGCTACTCAAGCCCCGAGATGGAATTTTTACAATTTGTATCAAGCACAGAATCACTCTTAGACTGCTGAAACACATCATCAGCCTTGAGTGCCACATGTACAAGATAGACGATACTCATAAACATCTGTGGCTATGTATTTTAGAGTGTGCTTGAAAGCAAAACTAAACTAGGCTCTTAACTCTGCACCAATTAACTACACCCTGTCTGCGGAGCCACCTTCAGCTCTGTAAACAGTGGAGTCAGAGCGTGCTCTGCTTTACAAACTACATTATGACACCAAATCTAAAGCATTGTTTTCTGCATTTATATTTTCTGAAAAACATTTTTCATATCTGCACATATCGGTAATCGTATACGGTGATACCGATATATCGGTGAAAGGCTATCGGCCGACTGATATATCTGTATAAGTGTAACACCATGTGAACTGACTGTTGAAGAGTTACCCCCGTCATTTTACTTTTGACTTAACATTTGAGAATATGAACCGGCAAAACGTTTTATTTATTTTTTATGTACATTAGTTGAAAATGAAATGCTCTTTTTTTTAACAGCCACGGTAGGAATTTTCATGCAATAATATAACAGTGCTGAATGGTTTATATATTTATTGCGCCCACATGTGGACTAAGGAAACAATGTAAATTTAAAAATCAGCTGACTTTAAAATTTGAATATTATTTCATGTATATTAATATTTATAATTTTCATTTTAAAAGTTCATGTTTTTTTCATGGTTCAGTCAGTACTCTTTATTTTTGTAATAAAGTTCAGAATAATTATACTGTGAGTGTTATTTTTTCATTCAGTATCTGAATATGATTAATTGGTTATTGGCAGGTACTGCCCAACTTAGTTATTGGTATCGGTAAAATCCACTATTGATCGACCTCTAGTCTTGTCCTGGCAGAGTGTGTCAAATATGGTGCTCTGCAGCATTCTCAGCTATATAGTGTTATTCCTGCAAAATCAGAATTTTTATTTTATTTCAATTAATCAGTATGAATGAAGCACTTTTGTTTTAAAATCTCCTGTTATCACTTTAAATACTCAACTTTAAAATACGCATTATAATTTTTGGCAACTCTACAACCTGTAAATCCACTTTCTTAGCCAATTATACTTTGACATCAACACTATTTTATTGTTTTCATTTTTTTGGAACTTGAAGGACACAAAAAAAACATGAGATTATCCATAATAAATTAATGATAATTTTGTCATCAGCATAAAAAGCAGTTGCTTAAAATTAATAAAATAAAAAAAAGTTCTGACTCTAAATTCTGAATGGATGAGCTACATTCAAAGCTGCTGATAAACGCACATGGGCATCAATTTAATTAGATAAATGCAGCAAGTTGTGACGTTGCTTGGCAACTGTAAACAACTCAATTCTGCTTTGCATTACACCTCTGACTAACAAGTTCTTTCTCATCTTTACTTGTCTGGGCTCTGTAAGGGCCTTGTCTTGTAAGGCTTTGTATTTTATAACTCCCATATTTCTTAGTCGCTCTCATGTGTAAATAATGATACGCAGTGTTGACCCACTAACAGCTGACTAAAAGCACTAACAATATATCATCCGCTGATGCCTTATATATGATATAACCAAATCTCAATTGTTGTACATACTGGGGCGTTTCTAGAGACTCTGGGGGCCCCAGGCAGAAGGGACCTGGTAACCCCCCAACAAACAACTACACCCCCCCCCCCCCCCCCCCCATTAATCATTAATCCATGCATATAAATTAAAATCTTTTATTTTCCATAAAATGCTTTCTTTTCAATGGAAATAGTATATTAAAATATAAATAAAGGCAAACTTTGCATACATAATATAAATAACTCCAAATACACAAACAATACAAAAATATTTGCTTACAAAACCATAGTGCACATTTGTTATCAGAGCTTGGAGTTGCTGTGGTTAAGTCTGGAGGTGGTGGTAAGGATTGGTGTGGCCCCTTGTAATGGAACTAACATGCTGCCACTGGATGTACTGGCAATTCCTTCCTCAAGGTCCTCCTCATGACCTGAAGTTGACTTCTGACATGATGAATAGTTTCGGTTTGTGTAGCTGTTCATGTTTATTGTGAGTTTTACTTAGAAGGCAACCTGATATTGCTAGAGAAAAAAAAAACACTCGTAATGAATGAGTATACAAATAAGAAGTAAGTATTTGTTTAAAGACAAATATCTGTGTGGCCATATTTAATCAAATAATCAAATAATATATGTATAGTGGAGAGAAAGTCAAGGTCAACTTAGAATAACTTAATTTTACCTTCATCTGTTGAGGCATCTTGTTGAGGCGGACAAAGAAATTTAAGCAAAACTCCTTCAGAAAAAAAGAAAAGAGCACAATTGTATTTAGTCGTACAAGGACAGTCCACAAACACCAAATGGTTAAGATCTGTATGAAATAATTCACAAACAGCTATTGGCAACAACAACACTTTAGCTTATGTTAACAATTTGTTTACTGTAACATTTTTACAAGAAAATTCAATGAGATATATAAAATAACTAGGTTAGCTTGTTCTGTTGAAACTGTCACAGTAACAGATATAATATCTTCCAAATATGCATTAGTAACATCTTTGGAAGCTATTATATCTGTTACTGGGACAGTTTCAACAGAACAAGCTAACCTAGTCTACTGACAAAGTAACTGTTATTAGCATCGTTGTTGTTAGAAATTGTCAACCAAATCATTATGCTACTAATGGGAGAAATTAAACGCTTGGCATAACTAACTTATTCTATGCAAGGTTCTGTATACACAGCACAGCCATTGGCAAAAAAGAACATCGCTTATGTTAACATTTTATACTCTTGTAAAAACAAATGTACAGAGATATACTAGCTATGTATTATGCATCACACGTTTCTAGACAGAGTAAGCTAGTCTATTGATTAACTAGCTGTTGTTACAATTGAACTGACGAATGACAAACAAATTTTCTGATGCGTGGTGGGACAAATTACACCCCTTGACATTACTCCTTCATTCAGTGTAACGGATTCTCACTTACAAGTGTCTTGTTTTTTCTTTTCTTCCTCTTGCTTTCGTTTCCTTTTAATATGCCCGGACAGGTAAATCCGCTTCATGGTCCGTCATTTAACTGCCGCTCTGAAACTATGAAACTTTTGACAGCAAGCTCGTAGCATGGGGGCCCCGCTAGGGGGGTTCCGGATGTGTCATTGCAGTGTCTTGTACCATCAAAGAATTTAAGGGGGTTCCATGTTGTCTTTGCTGTGGTCGAATGTAATTTTGGTCCAATTCCAGCTCGGGGCCCAGGCAATTGCCTGGTTTGCCTACCCCGTTGCAATGTCTCTGTGTACGTATACAGTCATATTTCTCAGCCCTACCAGTGTACAAATGAAGGAACAAGATAAGATGGTGCCTTGTTTACTTTTCATCTTCCGCTTTACTTGGGTCAACCAAGAAAAACTATTTCAGTCACTTTGATAAGGTGAGAGCCATCACTCTGTGAATCAGACAACAGTTTTTCACTGCTCCCAGTGAAGTCCATCTGAACTCGGCATGAGACCATTGTCTGTTGGTTTTATGCTGCAGTTAAAGATGAATAGCATGTGACATTTGACTTTTCAGGGGAGGCGCAGGCACAGCACAGAGCGAGGAGGACTGCCATCTCTTTAGCTGATCCCTGCTGGATTGCTCAGTCATTTTTAGCAACAGAACCTGAAGTAACACCACGTACCTCAATGCCAGGCTTTATAGAAGTTAGGCTTGGGCGGTATCCAAATTTTGATACCGTCAAACCTCCTCCCTATTTTACCTCGGTATACGGTATTACCGTGAATAATTAAAAATTATGACGTAAGGCTCAGACAGCGTCACCAAACTGTTGGCTTGTGCCTAAACCGTTCTGAAATTGAATACCAAACACTAATACTGAAACAATAACAAAATAACATGCACAACAATATTAACAACTTTTGTTAGCAACAAATAGCAGTTTATAAAAAAAGTGCAAATACAACAGTCAAACAGAATTAAATTAACATAAACATCCAGAACAGTTTTCGCGCATAGACGCGCACACAGATCAATTCAATTAAATCACACCGCCTGAACGACTTTTAATAAAAAAGAGCAGCTTATAAAAAAAGTGCAAATAGACCCACAACAGTCAACCAGAGTTGAATTAACATAAACATCCATATTATAAAAATTATTGCAAAGCAATAGGCCTAAATAAAAACTTATTCTTTCCAGTCTTCTTTCCAATATTGTGTTTTACGAAAACCAAATAAAAATACCTGAATCAATTACATAAATAAAAATAAACACAGTACGAATAGGAACGAATGGCAAGTGGCATCAAATAGTCAAGATTTTTCGCTAGAAAAACCAGCATGTTTACTTTGTCCGGCTTTAACAGGGCACGTTGTGGACCGACAACTTTACCTGCGGTGCTTAAAACTCGCTCCGATGGTGTGCTTGTGCCACAGACGCACAGGTACTTTCGTGCCACTCGCGACATCTGGGGAAAACGCCCGGCAGCATTTTTCCACCAGAGAAGTGGGTCCTCGTCTCCATGATTCGGGAGGCGTTGAAACTGTTGCACTGAGTGAACTCGGGTCCATCCTCGCAGCAGTGAGTGGGTAGTGGTTTCGTATATGCGACCTTAGGTTCGAGGTATTTCCATCTCTCGCGGTCACCATTTTGTTACACAATTTGCAAATTGCCTCGTCCGTATTTACCGCCTCTCCCTTCTCGTTCGGACGAAACCCGAAATACTGCCAAACTGCAGAAGTTGTGTTCTTTTTCGAGACCAGGTCACTCGGTGCGCGACTCTCCATCTTTCCCCCTCTCTCTCTTTCTCCTCCACGCTGTCAGGTGATGACAACCACGCATACGCATTTTTAGGCATTAAATAAATTATATTTAATATTTAATCCTTGTCTCCTATATAAGTGCATTGCATTTTTTTATGACGGTATGACGGTATTGAAACTGATACCGTTGCTATTTTTAGATCCCGCGGTATACCATATTACCGTATTACCGCCCAAGCCTAATAGAAGTGACTTTCATCCACATAGACAGACAAAACACTTTTTATCAACTTGCTATTTAGACCCTGTAAAAGATACAATCAAACCACTTTCCATTTTTGTGGGGAGACCAGTTTACCAGTATAAGTAACCATCCCCCTCCCCCCAAATGTCTTACAAACCACTAACTGCATGTACAGTCTGCCTGGAGCCATCTGGGGTTAAAGGATAATTCACCCATTCACATTAATTGTATGGAAAAAGGGAGTCTCCCCTGCTTGCATTTGAAATACAATGTATTAATATATTAATGCTTACAATGTAAAGCTATCTCCCTATTCTAACCAGACCATGGGTTGCTTCCAAATCTTCATTTTCACAACCATGAGCCCATTAAAAGGACAGTTCACCCAAGAATTCATATAATTTTATCATTTACTCAACCCATGTTGTTCCAGATGACTTTCTTTTTAACCTGGAACACAAAAGGAGATGTTAGCTTCCATTCACTTTCATTGTGTAGAAGATGCAATTAAAGTAAATTGTGACTTAAAGTAACTTGCTGCCTAACGTCTGCTTTTTTGTTCCACTGAAGAAGGAAAGTCACGTGGAGCAACATATGGGTAAATGATGACATCATTTTTATTTTTGGGTGAACTATCCCTTATGCACATGACCACCCACGTTAGCCTTGAATAACTTGGTCTACCCGGATGAAGAAGTGTAAACAACACTGATATGTGGATGTTTGCCAAGTACGACAGCGGTCATTTACATTGAAAAACCTTAAATGCACATAAGAACTGTCTGTTTATTTAAAAGGGTCAGAGAGAGGTCAGCCTCATGTAGCCAGACTTGACTATCGGCATAAAGTCTTGTCCACTTTGCAGCATGTTCTGGCCAACAACTGGCCATGGGTAAATCTGAAATTGACAGGCTTAGCACATCACTTCAACATGGTGACTAACAGATATTAAAAAAATAAATAGACTAAATAAATATAACATCTTATTGCAGAAAACTATCAAAAAAAGAAATTAGAAGGGTTCCAATAAATAACAACACAAAACCGCTTATGCGCATCCTGAACGGAGAATCTAGTTCACAACATCGAGCAGTTTAACCTTTCCAACTGCAACTATTTATTTAAGGAGTGTCAGACAGAATGAGCAAAAGACATTAATAACTCCAAATCACCTCACAAATATGGGAAATTACTCACAGCGACAGTGAGCGTCTTGTAATGTTTTGTTGATGCAGCACTTTCATGGCTGTAACAGTAGCAGCGCATACATGGACTAAACCTAAAGCATTCATAACTTCTTGCAGAGTGTTTTACTGTGCTGACCATTATTCACTTTTAAGCACAGCAAGCTGTAATTACACAAAAATGCTCCTCAAAAAGTTGCAACTCTCTAGCAAATATCAAGTAATTTCAGAATTGATTCCCCCATTAAAACCACCACCACTTAAAATATTATATTCGAAGTCGACCCAACTATTTGGCTAGTTAGTTGTTGGACAATTAGTTGACCAATGTAGCACATCCCTAGTAGCAACATGGTACAATGTAAACACAACTATGTTTTAAGACAGAGATGGATGTGCCTTCTGTGGCAATGACTAGAAATGGTGGTCTTGTGAAACTAAATTACGAGTGTTTTGGCCCCATGAAACATTGACAGGCATTGTAAGTTGGCTTCTGTGCTGGTAGATCCTGTGGATGACAAATGCTCGGGTACATGGCAACAGAATGTTTGACTGCTAAACACACTGCTCAGGTAGGTAGGTGTTTTACTGGAGATCTGCAGTCACTTTGCAGTCAGTGACAGGACAGTTTCTGAGCATATAGTGTCACAGTGTGTTTGGGTGTGTAGAGTTGCAGAAGCAGAGGTGTTGGAAGTTTGTAACACTCTGCTACTGCTGCCAAGATGCGAGGGCTAAAAAGACAGGCGTTAGCAAGACTATCTGTCAGAAACCTACAGAAAGTAAAGATAGAAAAATGCGGAGAAAAGGAGGAAGGCAGAGCAGCATTTTCTGTTTTGAAACTTTTACCTAATGATGGCTCTTACTCTGTCACAACAGTTCCAACACAGTCCAACCTCAGCAGTGTACTAAAAGAGATATGCAACCTTTCCCTACCTCGATCACTACACAACCAGAGCAGAGCAGTATACTCAGCACACACACACACACACTGTGACCTCAGTTTACTCTCACTCAAACCAATGTGCACTTTTACCCCCAAGCACTGTGGTAGATCTGACCACAGGAATGTACCTTTCATCCTGTTTTTGGCCTTGGACAGAATGTGTGAGGAGGTTTTTCTTCGGACGCTACATGGTCAGCCCAGGGGTCTTCCACAGAGAGGTTGTTAGTCCATCTGTTCAGTCTTGCGGGATGGGCATAGGCACAGTCTCAGACAGCATGCTCAACGACCGCCCACAGTCCATTCACTGACCGTCTCATGTATATTGTGCATAAACTGGCCAGCACTTTTCTGATCTAGTAATCTCTAATCTGATTGGCTAGATTATAGGCTTTTAAATCCTTCAAAGTCGTACCTGGTAGCGGGTTGATACAGTGAGCATTCTTGGGGATGAAATAACAATTGGATTTGCCAATTTTTCCAGGTTAATAATGGAAATTCTTTAAATAATATTGAAGTTATGTTTGGGGCCTTTTAATAGCAATTAAATGAAAAATCCACAAATAAAACTGTATATACTGCGATTTAGTTTTTTTAGGTAAGTGTGAAATTGTCTGAACCTATGTTCTGTTCTATGCTTTGAGTCTCTAAACATGTGTTTTCTGTACAATTGTTCGAGACAAGAGACTGCCATGCCAGTAATTAAATTAATTATTTCCATGCTGGGCTATTATTGGGGTATAATCTGGCTCTGGTAAACACACCCCTAATCGTCACAATAAAAACTAAATTAACTGTGATTTATTGCTTTACTTTTCACTCAGTCAGCTCTTCTATTCTTGGTGGGCAGTTCCTGGCCAGAATAAGCCAACCTGGTGTCATAGAATCATATTAATATACCTTCATTTTTGCTAAATAATTTTCAGGCTACATGGCTCGTTGTATGTATCGCAGCAGTTTCCACATAAAATAAACTCTAGAAGTGCTACAGCAACAATTACTTTATTTCCCCTTTCACACATATCACATATACATGTACATATAGCTCTGGAGGACCTCAGAATGATCAGTTTCTCTGGATTTGCTGTATATAGGTATGTGTTTGAATAACATAAACATTTTTGTTTTATTCTAAAAAGTGCGGACAACATTTCTCCCAAAATATTGTCATTTATGACAATGACAACTGGTCAGAATAACAATAAAGATGCAGTGTTTTCAGACCCCACCTAACCATTGGATGACAAGGTGGAGTATCAGTGATGATCTGGGTGTACTTCAGGAATCAGGCTGATACATCTTTGTGAAGGACGCATGAATCAAGCCACGTACAAGGTTATCCTGGAAGAAAACTTTCTTCCTTCTGCTCTGACAATGTTCCCCAACTCTGAGGATTGTTGTTTCCATGCTCCAGTCCACACAACCAGGTCAATCAATGTGTGGATGGAGGACTATCAGATCAAGACCCAGTCATGGCCAGCCCAATCTCCAGACCTGAACCCCATTGAAAACCTCTGGAAAGTGATCAAGAAGAAGATGGATGGCCACAAGCCATCAAACAAAGCCAAGCTGCTTGAATTTTGTGCCTGGAGTGGCATAAATTCACCCAACAGTAAAGTGAAAGACTGTAAGAGAGCATGCCAAGACACATGAAAGCTGTGATTTGAAAATCAGGGTTATTCCACCAAATATTGATTTATGATCTTCCTAAGTTAAAACATTAGTATTGTAGTGTTTTAAAAATAAATATTAACTTGTTTTCTTTGCATTGTTCGAGGTCTGACAACACTATATCTTTTAGTTATTTTGACCAGTTGTCATTTTCTGCAAATAAATGCTCTAAATTACCATATTTTTATTTGGAATTTGGGAGAAATGTTATCAGTGCCTTACAGAATAAAACAAAATTTGTAATTTTACTCAAACACATACCTATAAATGTAAATCCATTGAAACTGATAATTTTGCAGTGGTCTCTTATTTTTTTCCAGAGCTGTATATACAGTTAAGTCAGAAGTTTACATACACCTTAGCCACATACATTTCAACTCAATTATTCATAATTCCTGCCATTTAATTGTAGAAAACATTCCCTGTCTTAGGTCAGTTAGGATCACTACTTTATTTTAAGAATGTGAAATTTATCACAATGATTTGAAGTAATGTTGACCCATTCCTCTAGACAGAACTGGTGTGACTGAGTCAGGTTTGTAGGCCTCCTTGCTTGCATACTCTTTTTCAGATTTGCCCACAAATTTTCTGTCGGATTGAGGGTCAGGGCTTTTTGATGGCCACTCCAATACCTTGACTTTGTTGTCCTTTAGTCATTTGGAGGTATGGACAACTTTGGAGGTATGCTTGGGGTCATTGTCCATTTGTCAGACCCATTTGTAACTAAGCTTTAACATCCAGGCTGATGTCTTGAGATGTTGCTTTAAGAAATCCACATAATTTTCCATCCTTATGATGCCATCTATTTTGTGAAGTACACCAGTCCCTCCGCCAGCAAAGCACCCCCACAACATGATGCTGCCACCCCCATGCTTCGCGGTTGGGATGGTGTTCTTTGGCTTGCAAGCCTCACCCTTTTTCCTCCAAACATAACAATGGTCATTATGGACATTTTGTTTCATCAGACCAGAGGACATTTCTCCAAAAAGTAAGATCTTTGTCCCCATGTGCACTTGCAAAATTAAGTCTGGCTTTTTTATGGTGGTTTTGTAGCAGTGGCTTCTTCCGTGCTGAGCAGTCTTTCAGGTTGTCGAAATAGGTCTCGTTTTACTGTGGATATAGATACTTGTCTACCCGTTTCCTCCAGCATCTTCACATGGTCTTTGGCTGTTGTTCTGGGATTGATTTGCACTTTTCGCAAAGACTTTCATTTCTAGGAGACCGAATGCGTTGCCTTCCTGAGCAGTATGATGGCTGCATGGTCCCATGGTTTGCATGCTATTGTTTGTACAGATGAACGTGGTACCTTTTAGATGTTTGGAAATTACTCCCAAGAATGAACCAGTCTTATGGAGGTCCACAATTATTTTTTTAGGTCTTTGTTGATTTCTTTTGATTTTCCCATGATGTCAAGCAAAGAGGCACTGAGTTTGAAGGTAGGCCATAAAAATACATCCATAGGTACACTTCCAGTACACCGCTAATTGTTGAAAGGCTTAACATAATTTTCATTAAGTTTAAAAAAAAAAAGTGGAAACTCTTTACATGCACTTGTTCCATAATACACAAACCTGTTCCAGCTTGCGTCGCACACCTCTAAACAAACAGCGAATCAGACACAAGCAGTAGCTATGTTTCCATCCAAGTTGTGAAATTAATTTCTGCAAAACATCAGAATATCACAAAAACAATCTTCGGAAAAAGCTGCGTTTCCATCCCTTGTGTTCAAAAGAACAAAATCGTCACTTCCAGAAAAATTGTAGCGACTGTGTGACTCTTTTATTAATAAAATACTCTTGGTATAGGATGTACAGACAAAACAATTAAAAAACTTGTTTCATGACTGGAAATGACAGCGTGTCCCACAGCTCTGGGAGCACTATGTGTATGTGCGTTCCTCCATCATGACTTTACGGTGTGGATCTATAAGATATTCTTTAAAATATCAATAAACCTGCTCTGGGAAAAAGTGCAAGTTTGTGTTTAACTTATTTGCTCTGCAAACTCTATGCAGGCTTTGGATTTTTAGGACACTGCTATTTCAGAATGACCAGGAGAACAATTCAACATCTTCAACAGGCTGAAAAATATTAAGATATAATTTAAGACATATCGTCCAGCCCTAATGGAAACCCAGCTATAAAAGCACCACAAAATGACGTGGTTGCTTCATCAATTGTTTTTTTCCTGTCTTATTTGCTTTATCACACTATCGGTCAGGTTTAAGTTTGGGAGGAGATAGAGCATTAACCTATAAACCTCTTCTGTTCATTTTTTTTATATCTCATAATCGCTTTTTATGAAACTATTGGTTAGGTTTAAGGTTTTATGTAGGGAGGTATGTTTTGTTGATTTAAAGGCGTGTAAGGAACCCCGTAAAACCATTTTGCAAAAATCTTGCCACAGTCACGTAATTTTCATTAGATCATGCTGGAATAAACTTCAATGTGGACGAGACCTTTTTCTGTATAGTCAATTGTCTGGCAACATGAGACTAGAAACGAAGCAGCAAAACAAATTCAGAGAGAGAGCATACTGTCATTGCAGTGTCAAAAAAATTTGATATACCGCCCAATGTGGTTGTAACGTTCAACATCGTCTTGAGTTGCTATCAAGAGTACAGTATGAATTTAAATAGTCTCGTACATCGCTGCAGGTTGTGATTCGTCTGTTGCTTTTCATTAGACTCCATCACTTCAGACCTGAATCTACTTCTCATGTTTTCATGACTTCTGAGAATTGGAATGTTGTAATTCTGCATGATCACATTATTCAGGTTTATCAAAAAAATTTGTCTTGCATTTCCTATACTGTTACCATAGTTAAATTCAAGCAGTATTTGCATTTGTTAGTGCATGGATTCTGCACAAGAGATAGCGATTCATTTTTTGACATTTGCATCCATTTAGCAGAGCGAGAGAATGAATGAACACCACACAATTTATCCTAATGAGCTTAATAAAAATTAATAAAATTTCATAGCAGTCAGACATAACAGGCCTCAATAGCCATTGCTTTTTTGTTCAGTTACTTTTTTATAGATGTTGGCTGACTTCAAAACTTGTGCAATCCATTAAAATTTACATCAGCAGTCATTTTATGACTAAACTGTGAAAACAAAGATTGTGCAAAGTCAGAGTTGTTCAACCTATAAGTATTTATCTCTTTAGTCCTATTTATGCTAGTTTATGCATTTCAGCCCTAGGCTCCTCATATTGTGGTATGTGTCTCCCAGCATTTGACATCGACAGTGTGCTGGAGTCAGGCTCTAGTACTGAAACCCTTGATGACCCCATTTCACACATACTAATACTGCCTGAGCATTCCACGAGCCCTTATTAGATTACGTAGGTATTGCTTTAGCACAGGTTGTGGATTTGGAGCAGATAAAAGAAGCTTGCCTGCCCAGATTATGGACTGTATAGCCTAAAGGGATGAGATCGGCTCAGTTTGAGTGGATGAAACGGAACCGATCTCTCACTTTTATTAATGCTGGTCTGTGATCATAGCTGTGAATTCTGGGAAAGTGGGGTGTATGCAAATCAGTCCTGAGGAAGCCTGGTTTGATATTGCAAATTGACATAAGACTGGTCTCTTTTAAGAGTCAGCACTAGCTCTGCACACAAATATCTCATGCAAATAATTTTAGAGGAAAGTACATTTGGTTTGGCTTTGTGAATATGACGTGTGTGTGTGTGTGTTGTGTTGTTTAAAGTGTCTTCTATTTCTGACCAAGACCACTGTCAGCATTAGTGTTGTCAAAAATACTGGTACTTCAGTACCAAGTCGTAACTAAAATAAAAAAGATGTCACAATACCAGTGTTTATGCAGAACTGGTAGTACCGAGCCTCGACTTAATTCAGTCCCATTCGGTCTGACTGACACACTACTGCTTTTAAATGCTCACACACATATTTGAGCATGTGCTCCGTTATTCCTTTTACACTGAAATGCACAATTATTCAAATTAAAATTAAAATCCTAGTGAGATTATTAAACCACAATATGCTGCAGTCTTAGTCTGCATTTGAGCTGCATGAGCTTTAAAGGAATGTGAAGCAGACTGCTCATACCGTATACCGTGAAACCATGATATTTTCTGAGACGGTTATCATACCGTGAAAATCACATACCGCAACCCTTTTTTAAAAATAAAAATCGATAATATTATATTTATAGTACATTTTTATTATATAATGCAATAGTAAATAATTTCTTTCCTAATTTCTTCACTTTCATGCATTATTTTAATGCTCCGATTGTACCCACAATCCTTTATTTGTCATGAAGCAAAACCTTTGAGATTTCGTTTCATTGTTTTGTCACTCCACAGAAATGCAGCGTGTCTACTCTGTGTCACTGCATATCATTAACACTGCGTGTATGAACCAGTAACATTTGCCATTAACACGATCGTTTAAAGTGAAACCGGAGCACATTGCATTCCCTATCAAGCACAACTGTTTGTTGCATTCATTATCAAAGTTTATACTTGTTAGTTGATATTTTTGTGGCCGTTTTGTGCAAACCTCTGTTGACAGCATGCGCATGAGTGTGCTACGCATGCTCTTCGGGACAGGAGCTGGTTGAACTGGTGCGGCTAATTGACGCTCGGACTCGGAGTTGACGCTCTGAATGACACACAAACATGCTGTTCATGGCATTAATATAGTATATTCGCTTAAAATTCCATTATTTGGGCATTAAAATGTGATTGGTTTTCTCAAATAACCAAGGTTAGATCAAATAACCACTATAAGACAAGCCTACCACTGGCACATATAATGAACCTTGCAATAGTTGAATGTAATTATTAGGTTAGCACAATTGAAAGGCCTAACATTACAGCACTTATCTGGGAAATAAACATAATCTGTAAATTAAGTGCTGTACTAGACGAAAAGGGCAAAGGGATATCAGGAATTGAAAATGTATATATTAACTTAAATGAGCAGACAAGAAAATCAAAACATATAAATTATTTAATAAGGATGAAGCATAGAAAAATGCCTTGGAAGAGAGTTTCATGACTATTTGAATATTAATCATGACTTAAAGTTAAGGGACATAATTGTCACCTTATTTAAATGACCCTGGCATACTGCTTTGTTATTTGTGTGTGATTCAGTAAGGTTGAAAATAACCTGGTTGTTAAACATCCTACCACTAGGTGTCAGAAGGCACACAGCAGCAAATGAAAATGTTAATTTAAAGGGGTCATGTCATTAGGATATATTAGGACATGTCATTACATATAAGAGGTCATTCTACTATAAAAAATACAGTAAATTCCAGAACTCATAATTTAATGCCAAATGCAATAAAAGCATTTATTGAACCACGCTGTCAAAACGCCACATTCTCTACTTTCGCAACAACCCAACGTTACTTGGGGTACAACATCAACGCCTATTTTAAAGTCATTGCACCCATAGCCCCGCCCACTGGTGCTCACTTACAGAGACAGAGAGAAGGATAAAAGGCTTAACTACTACTGAAAATGAAAGAGGACCCATCTGGACTATTTTGAAGATAAACATGTACTACACTGACGTCTTTGACTTGTAATCTCTATGGTACACTTTTAAAAGATGCAGTGTCTAGTTTCAACTCTGAAGAGAAGATGCATTTCATCAGCTACTGTGGCTCCTGTTGTTTTGTTGCTTAAAGGTGCACTCAGTGACTTTTTGTTCATGAAAGCTTGGGACATACAGTGACACCTAGTGGCGTGGATGCAGCATTATTCAAATTCAATAATTTTCAGTTACAGATGCAGTTGTTCCACTATTTACAATCAGCCATGTTTTATTTAATCCAAGGGTGAAAGTGTCCAATAACAAGATGGTTACTGAGATTAAGGGAGTAGTATTCAGATGGTCATGCGATTCTGAAAGGGCAGTGCCCATTAGGGCACCCCTGCCCCATGTAGAATAAAAGAGCTTTTATTAAGATTAAGATTCAACTTGATTGTCATTGTGCAGAGTACAGGTACAGAGCCAATGAAATGCAGTTTTTTCGCATGTCCCAGCTAAGCTGGGGTCAGAGTGCAGGGTCAGCCATGAAACAGCACCCCTGGAGCAGATCGGGTCAAGGGCCTTGCTCAAGGGCCCAACAGTGTTATCTTGACAGTGCTGGGGGTTGAACCCCCGACCTTTCGGTCAGTAACCCAGAGCCTTAACCGCTGAGCTACCACTGACTAATTAGTGCACCTTTAAACTCCTCAACAAACTGTTAATTCGCCTATCAGTGCTATATTTAATTGTTGGTGAATGTAATCATGCACTAGATGAATGTCTTTGACCATTTTAAAGTTTATGGTGATGTGCACCTTAGTGTAGGAAGTTAAACGGGATGTGTGCGTCTTGTTGTGAAGCAGTCATAAAGTGAGTCTTTGCCAAGGAATTGTCACTGAAGGATATTGGACAGTTAAAAACACTTTTGGACTCGATCAAAAATGTAAGTAAACCGTTCCATTCATTAATATTTCATATGTCATGATTGTTTATGATGCTGACACATTGTCTACACCATGTTGTTGGCAGAAGAAGTTTGTTTACTGTTGGAGTCCTGGTCGGACGGGGGGGGGGGGGTCGCATCGCTGGTCAAAAAGTTGTTGTGTTGGGGTGTTGTTTCTGGCCCTCTTCAGCCAGTCGCGGCAAGGTCAGCATAACGTGTCAGCCCGTTTCAGCTTATCGTTGTCCTCAAAACATGGCCAGCCAACCAGGAAAAGTCCTGGTTCTCCCTATGGCCAGTCCAACCCTGGTTGGAGTGACGTGCTGCAGCGGACAATTCTATGGTAGACAGCATCATTGATTATAGTGTCCGGTGTAGACAGGGTGTTAACAGTTGTGCTTGAGATTAATTGTGTAATATATTCGGATGCAAAGTGTTGGATGTGCATTGTGTGTAAATGGTAAAATGTACATATCTATTGTTTTGGTGCATGTTTATTCTCTTCAGATTTAGTTGATGGCTGTAAAATGGCTGAAATTGAAGGGCTGCACGCTGTTAGCCAATCAAAACAGAGGGCATTTACATTGAAGTTTGAAGGAATATGTGAGGCAAAAAATCTAGCTTTTCAGAAAGAGGGTAAGAGACTGGGTGGAAATTATCATATTTTACAAAATGATAACTGTTTTGTTGAAAAAAAGCTTTAGTAACATTATCAGTGGACCTCAGGGAGGATAATGAAAATATTGAAAAGAGCATTTCATGACCACTTTTAAGAGAACAGTGTACGTAAACATGAGCAGAAAATCTAAATCTAAGTGATTTCATGTGCGATTGGAGCGACAAAGAAACATGAGACACATCATGTAACTTTAAGGATATAATCAGACCCTGTACACTGAAGTATTATGCATAATTGACATGTATCAATATTGAAACTGATTCCTCAATGCAGGAGTATACTCGTGCATGCAAACACTGTTGATATGTGCAATGAAAGCCTCAACAAGGCTCACCCGCATGACATCACCACCACGCTAAAGCAATACGAAAGTGAAAAGCAATACTGTTGTGAATGTATGATGAAGAGGGAATTGAGATCATAGATAGTGAAAACCAAAACCCCTACAGCCACCAGCTAGATGTACAGTTGAAGTCAGAAGTCATTAAAACAAATTTTTTAACCACTCCACAGATTTCATATTAACAAACTATAGTTTTGAAAAGTTGTTTAGGACATTTACATGTGCATGACACAGCTAATTTTTCCAACAATTGTTTACAGACAAATAGTTTAAATTTAAATTTACTATATCACAATTCTAGTGGGTCAGAAGTTTACATACACCAAGATAACTGTGCATTTAAGCAGCTTGGAAAATTCCAGAAAATGATGTCATGCGTTTAGTCTATTAGCCAGTTAGTGTCTGATAGGAGGTGTACCTGTGGATGTATTTTAAGGCCTACCTTCAAACTCAGTGTCTCTTTGCTTGACATCATGGGAAAATCAAAAGAAATCAGCCAAGACCTCAGAAAAGATATTTTTGACCTCCACAAGTCTGGATCATACTTGGGAGCAATTTCCAAACGCCTGAAGGTACCACATTCGTCTGAAGTATGAACACCATGGTAAATGGTCTGCACTTATATAGCACCTTTTTAACCTTTATGGTATTCAAAGCACTTTGGACCATTCACACACACATTCATACACCAATGGTGTCAGAGCTGCCATGCAAGGTGCTAGCCTGCCATTAGGAGCAACTTGGAGTTCAGTGACTTGCCCAAGGACACTTCGGCAGGTGGAGTCTTGTGGGCCGGGATTCGAACCACCAACCCTGCGATTAGTAGCCAACCCACTCTACCAACTGAGCCACAGCCGCCCCTATGGGAAATACGCCCCCCCCCCCCCCCCATATATATATATATTGCAAATGTACAATTCATGTTAAACTTTTTTAATGAAGAAAAAATTACTGAGAGCACCTTTATCACGTTTAATCTTGTACCACATCATATGGAAGCCTTCCACAGGGAAGCTTGATATGTGCTATATGGTCTATTAAACAACATCTCATTGCTTTACAGGCAATAGTTTCAAAATACAGGGCTACGCAAGCAGACCTCTATACTTGGTGCGCAAAAAACAATGACAGTAACAATCAAAAGGTTTTTTTTTTTTTAATCAAGAACAGCTAATATTGAGTAGATAATGAATTTCAGACTTAACAAAACAATATGTTATCAAAACAACAACAAAATCGGTGTAAATAAACTTTCAAACAGTACCATGCAACCTCAATATTTCAAGCCTTCTGCATGCTGTGAACAACAGCTTCAAAAAGTTTACTAAAATGAATTTATTTTAGCAATGGTTCTCAGGTGATAGAAACTACCTTTTATAACAGCACTGATCTACTTGTCAAAATTGAAAGTTATAGAGTCAAAAATAACACCAGGATTTTTAGCAAAGTATGTTGGCAAATAAAGACCTAACTGGTTACCAAGCCCAGCAATGGAAGTGGGGGAAAGGAGGATAATACATTTTTTATTATAGTTTCTACATTTTAGGTTATCATTCATTATAGGGATTAAGCAGACATTTCTTCCACAAAATCAGTCTTTGCTAACAAAGGTAGGTTTACTGAGTGAGTGGTTAGTGGGTGCAGTTTCAATCATGTTAGGACAAGTTTGTACAATCCATTCAAGCACACAAACAGCTACCCACATGTAGGAATTCATGTCACTGTTTGTTAAAGACTATTTGAATGTCCTCTTAAATATTTTAACAGTGATCTTGTGGTTTTATAAATTTTTTATACAGTCCTTCAGATATATGAACATGTGATGTTATTTCTTGAGTTTGTAAAGGGATATCATGGTAAGTTTAGCAGAGGCTGTAACCACTCTTGGCTTGTTTACTAAAGACCCTAAAATTGAAGTCAAGACTGCCCAGATTTCTCTCAACTCTGTGCACCTTGTGGAAGGTGGGTTTATCACATTTTCAGAACAGATCTTTTCGTGTAATTTATTATTTTTATGTATAATTCTAATTTATTTCATGATAACAGTTAGCACTAATGCTTATTATTGAATTTATGATCTCATGCGTGTGGGGTTTGTGTTTAGTGTGTGCAGTGGCTAGCTCCAGCAGAGGGTTGTCATGGCAGCCATAATGGGGGAGGGGTGAATGGTGGCAAATCTCATTGGTGTAAAAAGTATTTTAGCAGTGGATACATTTTTGTGGCACGAAACCTTTTGTAACTTTTTGTTGCAAAAATTCTTCAACAGAGCATAAAACAAAATGTCTAATAGTGAAATATAAAGAAATGTCAAATGCAAAGAAAATATGGATCTCACTTTTGGTTTGGATTAAAAAAACAAGTTTTTAGTAATATTTAATTCAGTTATCATCAGAAAGGTGAAACAAACACCTTAAAGGTGTCGTAAGCTATTTTATTAATGCAACGGTATGCAGAAAATATTTTTCTCCCTGAAAAATATCAGTGAAATATGTGTCCTGAGATATCTCACCCCTCTCTGTGACAGAACTAGACTGTAAAATGAAGACAAAAATGTGATTAATATTTCACATAATTAACATAATATTTCGTAATTAAATTTCTGGAATTTGATTCCAAATGAAAATGATTGAAAACCCTTTACATGCACTTGATCAACAAGACAGTCTAGTGCTACACGCCTCTGAACAAACAGTGAACAAAAAGCATTGACGGCTTTTCTTTTGTCTGTTCTTAATAAAGTGTGTTTCTTCAAGCGCATGTCGTTGTGACTAATAGCATTTCTTGTCACGTGTCACTCCGAGACCGGTCACCCACCTTTTGCGGGTTGATGAGCAAAATTACATTTGGACGAGGAACTTGCAAACTGGATTCAACCTTGTCGCATTTGGTGGGTGGTGGTTGCTAATTTCACCTGGACAATGTTTAATATATTTGGCAACTTCCCAGATCCATGGTTTTGCCATTTCCCAATATTGTCAAATAACTGTCTGTTTGCAACTCACATAAACTCATAACACCATCAGTTAACACATGTGAAATTAAATTATGCAATCAACATTAACTAAACTACATCAAATATAGCACAGAACACCCCAAAGTACATAACTGATATTAAAAATAAGAAGAAACATAACTATTTCCATAAAATATAGTGTAATGCATCATGCAGGGAATTCAGAGAATGCCCGATTACAGTTTTTTACCTTCATTTTAACAATAATTTACTGTGCATGTACTCTCTTGTTAAACATAATATACATTTTTACAGTTAATTATATGGGAATATCATACTTTTTAGATCAACACAATTTAATTTTTACTACATTTTACCATAAAACTAAATGTATTGTTATATATATATATATATATATATATATATATATATATATATATATATATATATATATATATATATATATATATATATATATATAATCAATTGATTGCATTATTAAACCATTATATTATATAATTAATTATTCTTTTACAGAGGGAGTTTTTCCAGATAGTATGAAAATAGCTAAGGTAATACCTTTTTTTAAAACTGGAGATAAACATATTTTTAATAACTATAGACCAGTATCTCTCCTACCTCAATTTTCCAAAGTGCTTGAAAAACTCTTTGTTAATAAATTAGATAATTTTATTGAAAAACATGAAATATTAAATGAAAATCAGTACGGATTTAGGTCAAATAGGTCTACAGGCTTGGCTATCGCGAAAATTATTGAAGACATAACAACCGCAATAGACAGAAATAAATACACAATAGGAGTGTTCATTGATTTGAAGAAGGCATTTGACACTATAGATCATCAAATTCTTATTTCTAAATTATATGCTTATGGAATTAGAGGAGTTGTACTGGACTGGTTAATCAGCTATTTACAACAACGACAACAATATGTTGAGTCTGATGGTCATAGGTCAGAATGTATGAATATTGAATGTGGACTTCCACAAGGTTCAATTTTAGGACCCAAACTTTTTATTTTATATATAAATGAGATTTGTGAGGTTTCAAAAAAATTACACTACGTATTATTTGCAGACGATACAAATTTATACAGTTCAGGAAATGATTTGAAAACTTTAGCTAATAATATTGAAGATGAAATGGTTAAACTAAAACTGTGGTTTGATGTAAATAAATTATCTTTAAATTTGAATAAGACAAAGTTTATGATATTCAGCAATAAAAGAAAAGAGGAAGTCAGCTTATCTATAAATAATGTAAATATTGAGAAGGTATCTGAAATTAGATTTTTAGGAGTCACCTTAGATGAAAAATTGAAGTGGAAAAGTCATATATTGCATGTTAAAAATAAGATGGCAAAAAGCCTATTTATTTTGAATAAGGTTAAATACAGCTTACCGTATAATACAAGGAAAATGTTATATTGTTCAATGATTTTGCCTTATTTAAACTATTGTGTAGAAATATGGGGAAATACATATCACAGTAACACTATGCCTTTATTTATTTTACAGAAAAGAGCCATTCGCATTATTTTCAAAGCAGGATATAGAGACCACACAAACCCACTCTTTATTAGGTCAGGATTATTAAAACTTAAAGACATTGTAGAATTACAAACTTTATTAGTGATGTTTAAAGCTAGATGCAAAGCACTTCAACATGACTTATAAAAGTTATTTGTTTTTACTTCTGAAAATGGAAATCACAGACGGCCGTATGATTTTAAACATCTAATAGCGCGAACAAACCTGAAACAAATGTGTTTGTCTGTTGCTGGTGTAAAAGCATGGAATCTTCTAAGGAAAGACTTAAAAAGTTGTAAAAATATTTTGGAATTTAAAAAGAGTTATAAAAAGAAACAACTTGAATTATATCAAAATGAATTTTGAATTGGACCGTATGTGGTCAATGTATAAAAGTTTAAATAAATATCAGATATGTTGGATATTGGGTGATGGTGGAGGGAACAGTGCTAATGACATCTATTATGTATGTTAATATATTTTGGGTGATGCTAATATCATCTATTATAATGTTAATAAATTTTAGGTGATGGTGGAGGGAATAATGTTAATGCCGTCTACTATTGAAGTTTATAAAGGGGGCAGATAAATATAAGAATATTATTCTTCCATCTGCTCCTTTCTGATCATGGAAATGTAAAGGAAATTTCAAATGAATTGTATGTGATTGGTATAAATAATGCATTTTCATGAAAAGAATAATGTAAAATGTAATGTAATGTGTGTGTATGTATATATATATATATATATATATATATATATATATATATATATATATATATATTTTTTTTTTTTTTTATTAATGTATGTATATTTTATGGTGACTACAAATTAACCAATTTCCGTTTTTTTTTTACTGTAACATATTTACAGGCTTTTACTTTACATGGTATACAGGTATTCTTTACAGTGCATTCAAGGTACCAGCACAATGCATAAATGCTCATAGGTGGATGTCATGACTATAGTGTTGCTCTTAAAAATAAAAACTTACATTAAAATCTACATTGTTTTCTGGGTAGTTCATAAATGTTGCTGTTAGTAACCTTAAATTCACAGTGAGCAGTTTGTATTTCCATTTTTAATATCCTTTGGCATTGAATTCCAAATATGTGGTCCTTCCTCATAGCTGCTGGTGTTCCTGGGAAATGTTCTGTCACTTGTGTATGTTATTATCTAATCAATACCGATGAATGCTGCTCCATTTGTATCACACTGCAGAGGTCATGTCCAGCCCCTGCTACTTTGAGAATCACTTTGTGAAACTGCTAAAACTCATGCTGTGCTGCGTAAAATCTAGAGAGGATTTTACAATAGGAGTTGGAATACAAGGACCTGGAAATGCAATATTTGGGATGTGATATGATAATATTGCAATTCTTTGAATTTAGTGTATTGCAATTAAAAAGTGTGAAATATATTGCAAAACTTTCACACTTCTTTCTTTATTCATCTTCTTTGAACTTTGGTGCTTTTAGCAAAAAGTGCTGAACAGTCCTGCTTTACCTCTTCACATGATGGCTATATAAATATTGTAGTGCACAGACACGTCAGTGTCAGTAAAATGCAGTGATTTATGACATGATGTTACTTGGGTTCTTAGCTTGTACTGAGTTTGCATTTTTGGTTAAATAGAAATAAACATGTGTTTATTCGCCTGTTAACACAGTGTGGTTTGTTTAGCCACACACTTGCTCTTAGTGCCATCAATCTATTTTAGAAAAATATGAATATAAGCCTTTTTACTAAAATATAAATTACTGGCATTAGAATATTGATAAAATATTGTACGGTAAAATATTGCAGTATTTTAAAATATCGATTTTGATTCACCCACCTATATTTCACAGTTGACCCATCTAGCATTCATACATGCTGTCAGAATGCTCACTGCACCCCTCCGGTCAAAACATGACAGAACAGAAAGGCTCTTTGTTGACAATTTTGCTCTTAATCATCTGCATTTATCAGGCCCTTGCTGTGTGCAATTGCATTGATCAGGATGAACACAGGGAATCCCCTTGTACACAGTCAGCCTGCATTATTTATTTTAAGCCTGCCAATCATATCCAGCAGTGCCTCAATAAAGCGCAGAGTACTAGTCTGAACAACAAATTACATCCCTTAATAAAGTCATTTAGATGGACCAGTGATCTTTGGGAAAGATCTAATTTCTCATGCTTTGATGTTTGTTGGAACTGAAATTAGAGGAATACAGCGTTTTGCATTAGTTTCTGAGACAGAGAGATGAATGAATCAGATCCTCTCCTTAAACTGCACTGCTACAGATCAGTCAATGACCACATTTTCATGCGCTTAAGAAAACTGTTCATTTCAGGGTTTTTACAGAAATCGGTGTTCTGAAACATCATGCAAATGAGAATGCTGATTTCCTTACATCATATAAGGTATTTATTAAATAGTTTTGGAATTTCTCCCCATTTTAGAATGCCCAATTGCAATGCACTCTTAAGTCCTCGTGGTCGCATAGTGACTCGCCTCAATCCGGGTGGCAGAGGACGAATCTCAGTTGCCTCCTCGTCTGAAACTTGTTGAGTGCGTTACCACAGAGACGCGGTTTGTGTGGTTCTTGCTCTCCCACAGAGAACGCATATGCATGAACAGACCAGATAACTAACATCAAAGCATCAAAGGGAAATATGTTGTTGCGGGGTAAGCTGCTTACTGACCAAGCCGCATGTATGCCAAAGTAAAGAGTATGCCACTTATACAATGCATGTAAACTGGAACCAAACAGGCATTTGGGTGCACACAAAGTTCTATACTGGTGGAAACAAAACAGGCTCAAATGACAGTGTGCATATTCAGCAATTGTTATTACATCAACATATGAATGAGCAACCATATATTTCCTTCTTATATTTTGTAACAATCACATTTTTAATAGATAGCTTGCATGCCCAATCAACCAATGAATAGATACATTTTTGTAGTTTAACAATGGAATAATAAAAGCATAGCCCACCCACATTTTGTGCTGCTGGGCAATCCTACATGTTGATGCACCCTCATGTGTTCATAACATGCCCTAAATGTTAAACCCATCAGATGAGTTCTCTGTTGTTTCTTAAATTATCCTCTTGGTTAAATTTTAACCGATAGTATTAGTCTAACAATTTGTTAATGCCGGTTAATCGGTCAACCAATTAACTGTCTACATCCTTTCTTGCAACACAAAAATGTGTTGCATGTCTGTTCTTATAGGGTTGTGGAATGCAGGAAAAAACAATGGTAAATGCAGAAGAAAATGCTTCCCATATATTTTTTTTTTATCTTAAAGGTTGTGTCTCTAAACAAACTACAGTATTGTTGCCACAGATTCATCCATCACTTGGTGGAAAGCTAACTAAATAAGGCAGATACCATTAAAGACAGGTTGCTTGACATGCCCTGTTCCTTGGAAACCATGAACAAACTACAGCAAAGTATTGACCACTGGTCTAAATAAAAAAATACTGCTGTTAAAAGAATTCTTTACCCCAAAATAATGACTGATAATCTGTCCCCCTAGTAAACTGTTAAAGTCTAAATCTGAATTGTGACAGTCAGTTGAAATTGAGGACCAGATCAGTCCAGCTAGTTAATGAATAATTCAAACATGTTTTGTGAACTAGATCAATTGACTCTTTGAAAAGACTTGAAAGAGTGACTCGCTCTTTAATCTGATATTGCTACTTCTTCTGTCATCAACGCGCCATTGGACGTCAAGATTTTTACTTTGAATTTTGGTCCGTTCTTCACCCAATGCAATTCAACTTTTGGATTTCACAGAAGAAATAAAGTAATACATTTGAAATGACATGGGGGTGAGTAAATACATTTTTGGGTAAAATATTCCATTAATATAGCCAGTTGGAAGGACCACTGATCTTTGAGAGAGAACTAATTTCTCATGCTCTTGAGTTTGTTGGGACAGAGAGTCTCATTTTAGCGGTGAGACACAGAGATGAATGAATTTGATCTCCTCCTGAGGCTTCATCGCTGCAGATCAGTCAATGGCCCACATCTACTACAAATGGTGGACAGGGAATATGACAGATGCCAACACAATGAATCAGGGCCATAATGCCTTAAACAAGCTTTTAAACCTGAAGTAGAGCAGAATTTTTGGGCCTGCCAACTAATTCCTCTGTGTTTGTTTGTGTTTATATAAATCAGCAAAAAGCTGCTTGGAACCAATGCCAAACCACTACTGCTATGGCAGGAAAGGAGAGGGTGGGCAGCTATGTGCTCTGTCCAAATTAGTGAGAGTCAGCTAATTATTATTGTAAAAGGGCAGACAAGTTTTCTAAACATATGCAGGGAAGATGCAAATCTATGCACATGCATTTCCAGTGCACAACGCCACCAGAGCTCATATTCTTTTGATAAAATAGTCTCCCTCTCAGCCTTCTTCCTGTGAAGGTCCAGTTGCTTCTGTTTTGTCATTCACAAACGTGTCGAGCGTCTTTAAAGGAAACACCCCGGCGTTACATCTTAAATGCAGTTCTATTTAATGCGCTATAGCTTTATTAAAGTTCAAATAATACGGAAGCGGATCATGTAAATTACTACAAACTCCGAAACTGGCATTTCTCTGTGCGGTCAGCTCCTCTTCTATGAGGTCCACGAATGTCCCCATCTAAGGGGAGAGATTAAAACTGCACCTGTCTGATGCACACGCTGTCTTGGAGACACTCGTCCCTTGAGCATGGACGCTTAATGCAGCTAGATTATAACATGATGGATCGTAAATTATTGAATCATAATACTGTATATATGTCACTGTGCATTTATTATTTATTATCGTAAAGAAAACTGGCAATACATAGCTTATTAATAAAAGAGAGTTTGTTTTTTGTGAGTTAAAGATGGATTGAAGTGAGCAGAAAGGTGAGAGAGAGTAGCCATTATACAGTGCAACAAATTACGTTTTTGATTTGTTTTTGTTTTGGCTTGTTTTCCAATATAAATATCTAAATCTCCTTTAAAACAATGTACATTTACTTAAGCAGCTGTACTGCAGAAGAAAAAATTGTTATCTGAAAATGTTGAATATAATGTAAAAAATATATATTTTAAATATCTAAACATCCTTTCAAATAAAATGCATTCACCTGAGAAGCAGCATGTATGATATTTAGACTTGCTTTTAGAGAATAGATCTTGAAATATATTTTCTCTTTACTGCACTCGCAGAAGTATAACCAAGTGAAAAAATTCACATACAAAATACTCTTAAATACAAGATACATCCCTTAAAGCAAGTCTAAATATCGTATATGTTGCTTCTCAAGTAAACGTATCTTGTTTTAAGGATTTTTAGACATTTACATTTTTTTTAAACACTATTTTGCAGTTAAATTCTTTTCTGAATTAAACTTAAAGGTTTTTTTTTTTTTCTTTAATTCAGTGAATGTCATTTAGTGGTATTTTTAAAAGATGATTTGTCCTCTTTATTGTTAGTAAGCACGTTTAATACAACCTTTTAAGTCTGTGCACAAGCTGAATAATTGCTTTAGGACTATTGATTAATCGTTGCAAGAATTGCCGAATACATAGTCGAATAATTGTTCTAATAATTGTTAGATTAATCGAATATCAAAATAATCGTTAGTTGCTGCCCTAATGTCATTGAGCTATTCTTGGCTAAGTTGGCCCAAAGCTGTGCTTAGGCCTGTCATAATAACTGCTTTTTTGGATGATATACTGACCCAGAAATAATTGCGCTAAATTATATTATTGTAATTTTAAGACCATTTTATGCCACTGATATGACGATAATATAATATTCAGACATTGGAATTGGAATGTCAAAGAAAAAAATAATAAAGTCGGGAAGGCCCCTCTCCATCTCTAACTGCGGTTTTTGTTTCCAGTTTAGAAAACTGTATGGGATGGTTATGTTTTAGATGAGCTTTTGGTTAGTTGTATTGGCACTTTTCGTCGACACGGTTTTTAAACAAAGTCCCATTAATGGGCTCTCCTCTCTCGTCCGGATTAAAGCCAAAATGCTCCCACATCGGAGCTGTGGAATGCGGCTTTGAAACCAAGTCCATTTGGATTTATTCTTCCAAACTTTCTGGCTGGAATTATGCAGTTGTTGGGAAAAACATCTATTAGTTTCGAGTAACACGGCAGAGCTTGACATTAAGCAGTGCCATGTGCTTATCCTTCGGACAAATAAATTGGTCAGTCTCTGGACCGAGTAAAAAAAATGACTTGTCTGGACATAATTTTTATGGCTGTATATTTTACGGTGCATTACCGTTGTTTATCTTATTAAATAATAAGCTTGATATATTAAACTTCTGAAACTGTCAAATCTTCTTTTCACTTTGTAATGTATTGTCAATCACCGTAGTAATTGTTAAAGGGCACATGATGACATGAAGTTCATCAATAGAGGGCCTTCCTGGAGCAGTGACCAATAAACCTGTAGAGACCATGCTCAGTGTCACAAACACAAACATGGTCAGGGTGACACATGTGAAATTAAAATAATGTAATGAACATTAACTATATCATATATAACACTGAACACCCCAATGTACATAACTGATTTTTAAAAATAAGAAGAAACATAACTATTCACATTAAATATTATGAAATGACCTGTGAATTCTGGGAATGCCCGATTACTGTTTTTTTTTTTTTTTTTTTAACTGTAATTTTAACAATAATTTACCGTAAAAAGTACTTGTACTCTTGTTTTTAAAACTACATGTATTGTCTTTTTAAATATATATATATATATATATATATATATATATATATATATATATATAAAAATACTGTATATTTTAAGGTAAAAACATATTAACCAATTAACTTTCTTTTTACAGTAGCATTTTTCAGTCTTTTACCATTAAAATTACTCTGTAATGGATGCATAAGTCTGTTTTAAGCATTTCTCTTCACCCTAGAGATGGTATTATTGCACAAAGCGTTTTTGCAATTTCTGCCTTTTTTTAATAAATTTTTTTATCCTCCTTTCTCACTATTTTGAATGCCCGATTCCCACTACTTAGTAGGTCCTCGTAGTGGTGCGGTTACTCTCCTCAATCTTGGTGGCAGAGGACAAGCCTCACATTTTATCACGCGGCTCGCTGTGCACGACACCGCGGCGACTCTGCATGTGGAGGCTCATGCTACTCTCCATGATCCACGCACAACTTGGCACATGCCCCATCGAGAACGAGAACTCCTAATAGCAACCCTGAGGAGGTTACCCCATGGGACTCTACCCTTCCTAGCAACTGTGCCAATTTGATTGCTTAGGAGACCTGGCTGGAGTCACTCGGCACACTCTGGATTCAAACTCACGACTCCAGGGGTGGTAGTCAGCATCAATACTCGATGAGTTACACAGGCCCCCCAATTTCTGCCTTTCTTGCTGGTTTATGAGGGAGCGCCATGATGTGACGAGACAGAATTAGATCTCTCCAACGTTGCGTGCTTGCGACAGCTTTGTTGATTATAAACGGGTGCAATAGTTTTATCGCATCGCTCCCTTATAGAGACTTAGTACAACACCATTCGTGTGTCCTATTAACAGGTTTTTACCCATTAATATATGTAAAATCTAAAATTCAGTAGATACGCACTTCCCCACTGCTCACACTCACAAGCTGCTGAATGCTGCACCACGAGTGAAGGTGAGAGTGAGAGAGGGTGATGCGATAGAGGGATGCAATATACGATAGAGGGAATTGCATTTTGAAAGTGAAATAAGTGAATCCCCACAATCCCACTCTATTTAGCTAACATTCGTTATTGAGATTTTAATCTGGCTACTTGTCTGGTTGAGCAAGTAAAATTATCTTGAACTTGCCCGTTCAAAATTTCCCTTTGTCCCGGACAAGCATTAATGCTGAGCACTGACACGTAAACTTCATCTGTCGCTGTCCGCTCTGTTTGTGTTGAGGAGCTGCCTGAGCCCCGCTCTCAGAGAGCTGACGAGAGGAGAGCTGACGAGAGGACAGCAGTGCGACTGGCTAAAGTGTTCGTGGCATTCATTTGTATATAAACAAACACGCATGTATCGCAATGGGTAATATTGAAATCAGAACAAATTATCGAGGTCATATCAATATATCGTACGATAAGTCGATAATGTAATTATCTTGACAGGCCTAGCTGTGCTGCAACATGTCCATTTTTGGTTATTCCAAATGCACAAAATCCCAGATCCATTTCTGTTAATGCACACATATCATATCTTATTTTTTATTTAGAAGTTTGCAGAGAAGCCCGATGCATCCTATTCTGAGAGAGGCATGTGTGTGTGTGTAGTTGGATATGGGTGGGGAATTCACAGCTGGTTATCTACACAAATGTAAAAAAAAAAAAAAAAAAACCCAACCCTATGTGCCTTCTCTCTTTCTTAATGCATTGGGGTGTGGGATTGGCAGATGGATGGAGCAGGGGCTGGTGAGCATTGGCATACCCCCTGTATTACTTCCTGTTGCATGTACTTGGGATTAGCGAAGTTGTTCGGTTGCCTGACTAATCGGTGTTAAAGGAAGCCCTGTATGATTAGACAGGTTTTCGGTTCATCTCACCGTGACTGAACACATTTCTTAGGGGGGACCTTAACAAAAAAAAAGACATGTTCTTGTTTTCAAAAACGGCTGAAATGAGTGTAGCAGAATAAAAATGACGTGTCTCAATACATGTATTTTTAAATTGACTCGCTATCTTATACATGCAGTGCTAATGGTGGCACGCTAAAAATCTAAAAATCATATGCCTGAATGTGTACGGACATTTCTGATGTGGTATTACCATGCGAACTGTCTAACAGCTGAAGCACAGCAAGCTTTAAGCATACCAGTAAAACATCTGAACTAAAAAAATACATATGTATGACATAAAATAGATAAATAGTTTCAATGTGCAAAACTATATTTAATATACATTTTTTATAATTAACAAGTCACTGGATTGTCAGGATTAGCCGAATGGGAATCCCTGTATAATTTGGCAGATTTAGGGTCATGTCCACCACACCAATGTGTTTCTTAGGGGTTGTTCACATAAGAGGAAAAAAAAACTGATTTACAGAGCACAAGAAAATGGACCACAACACAGGGGCCATTCTTCTTAAGAACCATTTTCTTCTTAATTTCTAATTTAAGAAAAACGTTTAGAATATTTTGTAATCACTAAAAAAAAATGTTAAGTTCTTATATATTTTCTTAAGATTGTTCTTTAAGAATTAAAATTCTCGAAAAATGTTTTCTTAAAAATAGTTGAAAAAACATCTTATAGTTAAGATAACCTCATAGTTTATGTCTGACTGGGCTGTGTCAAATGTGATGCATTATATCACGTTGAGTCTGTTGGATGGGCTGTTAATGTGATTTTAGACAAACATATATTTTTTTAAAGTAATCACTAAATTCAAACAATAAATGTTGATTTGAAACTTATTAATGTAGTAACCAATCACGCTAGTCAATTCAAATGGATGTGCCACAAAGTGCTCTCTCTCCACGATTTTCTAGAAACATAAAATTCATTAGAAAGCTGAGATTACGCCGCCACCATTTCCCATGCCATTCTGTCTTACTTTCTGATGACGGAATATAATTATCAAGCTTCCCTAGAAGAACTTTTTTCTTACAGTAATTTCCCCAACAAGAACCTACAGCTCTTGTCTACTTTTTTTGTTGGCCAACTCATTTTTTTTAAGAACATTTTCGTGAATCAAGCCCCAGGTGCCTCGAAGACTAAAGATCTTTGTCATGTTGCATGACTCAACATGTGTTTAACAAATGGTCGGATCCTGTGGCCTTTCTTTATGGAGTGGTGTGGGGTAGTGGATAATAGTTTGTAAAGAGATTGCAGAAAAGTGAAACAAAGTGAAAAGTTGGGAAAAGTTACAAAAGGACTTTAAAATACTTTGTAAACCTTGCTGGAGGGAGCAAAAAAACCTGAGACTCACTGAATAGTGTGGATTTAGCTGCATTCTCATATACTGTATGTCCCTTCAAATACGCAGTTCTCTCAGAAAAGATCCACTCTCATATTCACAAGGTTTACACACATACATCTAATGTCTAAACCTTCAGAAGTCAGCCTGTTTACAGTACTTTAAATGCAAGCATTGGAACAATGTTTTTAAAAATTTATTTTTTAAATCAAAGTCGTAAGTCTCACCGTTTTTTTTCAGCATTTAGTGTGGCTTTTCACTTTCAACACAAAGTAGGTCTCGGTTTTGCCAACTATGATACAACCTACACATTGTGATACATGTGTCACAATTCAATGATATCATATCATTCAATCAAATTGACTCAAAGCATCAGAGAGAGTGAATCTGCACGATCAGTTTCAAAATCTGTCACAGCTCACTTCACTAGTGTCCAGTGCGGCACCTCAGAAGCAATTCTGACAGCACTGAGAAACATTTATTTCAGTGTCTCTGCTTAATAAAACAATCTTCGTTTTCATTAATTGAACTGTAGGAAATTATATGAATGCACACATAAAAAAAATATTGTTATAAAGTATCAATGTAGTATCGTGAAAAAAAAAAAAAAATAATACGAAATACATTGGCCCCGAAAAGCAAAAATTGAATTTGGTGTTCTGAATTTCTTCTTCATCTTGAAAACTTGAAGCTGTATTTTTTAAACCGGAATATTTACAGTGTAAAGAACCAAAAATTTGCTATTTTAAAATACATATTTATAAAATTGTGCCATAAAATAAAACAATTAAATTTGTTTAAATATGAAATGTCCAGGATTGGAGTTTAAAAAATTCTAATTCAAACCTATTTAAAATACAACGTTTGGCAAAATCACACATTCAAATTCAAAAGTCTATAATTTACACAATTCAAATTCAAATTGTTTTGTCATTTCTATGGCTCCATACAACTGTGGCTGCTTTTTTCATTAAACCAAATGAGAGATTAAGTCCTTGAACAGAGATTGCTGTTATAGCTGTGTGTATGTTTTGGTATGTATATGTACTGCACACACACACTTTCAGACATAATAATACACTGAAATGTAGAGTTGGGGTACTCGAGTCACGAGTCCAATTTTAATGGACTTGTAACAGACTGATGCATTTTTACTCGGACTTGACTTGGAATTGAGCCTTTGGAACTCTGGATTTTTTTTCTGAGTCCAAGGCATTTGACCTATGATGTAATGAACAAAATAAATTAAGAAAAATAATGAAACAGAAATAAATGGATACTCTGTCTGCAAGCAGTTGTAGCACCCCCTGATGTCTTAGACGTAGCCAGAGTTTGTTTCACCATGTTGAGCAAACACACCTGCACACTCAGTCAACCAATATGCTTAAATCTTATGGAGACTAATGTATAACATCGATTACCAAGGTGGCTGGCATGACGAACACATAAAGACAGGTATGTAGCTAATTTACTAGAAAATACAAGGCAGTATTGCATAGCACGGGACCTTACAACTGGTAAAATCGCACGTTGCGTTGAGTCTGACTCTGACCCTTTTGGACTCGGACTCGACTCAAACTCGATTGTTTAAAGACTCGTACTTTATTCGAACTCGACTAAGGTGGTCTCGAACTCAACACTACTGAAATGTAAACTATGCTTGAGTTTACATCAGCTTTGCAGACATCCACAGTTCGGTTGCTGTGGCATTGATCATTGACGTTTATATGGCAAACCTAACCACATGAAGTAGTCATATTATTTCTTAAATGTCACAATGACAGATAATTTGTTATCTTAAGGGTTTATTTTAGAGTTTGTTGACACTTAAGATTGCAGGCTAATTAATTTATTAAACCCTAAGATTTGGCAAAGGTTAAATAGAGCTGTTGTACAGTGCTTTGCAGTAGAAATCTGTTCTGTTATTAAACACATTTTGCAACTCTACTAACCTATTTTGTGGATACACTTAATTAGCTATTTATTAGGTACACCGGTACACCTACTTATTCATGCAATTATCTAATCAGACAATCATGTGGTAACAGTGTAATGCATAAAATAATGCAGATACAGTTCAACAGCTTCAGTTAATGTTCACATCAACTATCAAAATGGGGAAAAAATATTTATTTTGACCATTGCATGATTGTTGGTGCCAGACGACGGCCTTGCTTTGAGTATTTCTGTAACTGCTGATCTCCTGGGATTTTCACGAACAGCAGTATCTAGAGTTTACTCAGAATGGTGTCAAAAACAAAAAACATCCAGTGAGCGGCAGCAGTTCTGTGGACGGAAACGCCCTGGTTCAAGCTGACAAAAAGGCTATGGTAACTCCGATAACTCCTCTGTACAATTGTAGTGAGCAAAATAGCATGGTCTACAACAGCAGAAGACCACGTTGAGTTCCACTTCTGCTGAGACTGCAGTGGGCACAGGCTCACCAAAACGCTCAACAAAACGGAACAGTTGAAGACAAAATAACATAGCTTGGTCTGATGAATCTCAATTTCTGCTGAGGCACACAGATGGGTCAGAATTTGGCGCCAACAGCATGAATCCATGGACTCAACCTGCCTTGTGTCAACAGTCCGTGGCGGTGGTGTAATGGTGTGGGGAAAGTTTTCTTGGCACACTTTGAGCCCGTTAATACCAACCAATCATTGCTTGAATGCCTCAGGCTATTTGAGTATTGTTGCTGACCATGTGCATCCCTTCATGGCCACAATATACCGATCTTGTAATGGCTACTTCCAGCATGATAATGCACCATGTCACAAAGAAACATTTTTCTCAAACTGGTTTCATGTACATGACAATTAGTTCACTGTTCTTCTCTGGCCTTCACAGTCACCGGATCTGAATCCAATAGCACACCTTTGGGATGTGGTAGAACTGGAGATTCACAGCATGAATATGCAAAAGACAAATCTGCCTTAATTGTACAATGCAATCATGTCAACACAGACCAGAATCTCAAAGGAATGTTTCCAACATCTTGTGGAATCCATGCCATGTAGAACTGATGCTGATTTGAGAGCAAAGGGAGGTCCTACCAAGTATTAGTAGTGTTCCCAATAAAGTGCTCAGTGAGTGTAGTTTAAGTGGGCCTCATTCATGAAATTTCACAACTATAAGAAAGTATTGGGAGTGGAACTAATATTACCAACATCCAACAAAATGAAAAAAGGAATGTACATATAATAAATCTATATTAAATATTTAGTTACTATACTATAATGAATTACTAAATTAAATATAATAAAATTATGAATACAAATTATTAAATGAAATGGTGTCAAACTAACCAAAATTTTCACTTTAAATGTAATTACACCAATGGGTTATCAGTTCAACTTCAGTTTGACATTAAGCCTCATTCTTTAGGACAATCTTATATACAGTAAAGAATAATTTGTATAAGCCAACTAGTTTTTAAAGCCTAGAATAAAGAGTAACATTTATATTTAAAAAATTATATTTTGTGTTTATTGCATTATTCAATCAACCAACATTTTAACAGCAAAAACTAGGCAACAACTATGGTTTTACCAACAGGGAAATTTAGTTAACGGTGACATTGAGCAGAAGATTACATATAACCAGTTTTTACAGAGCTGCTGATAAAAAGTTTAATAATCAGTAGAGATGCACCGATTGCAATTTTCTTTGCCGATTTTTCTTCCGATTTTCTTTCTAAGAACTATTGACCGCATATACAAACAAAATCTACCTTTCTTCAATGCAAATAATTTTAAATTTTAATAAAACATTACATTTTCCCCCAAACAAAGTTACAGGATCTTCTCTGACTTCTGATATATAAAGTGCTTTGACTGGAAAGAGGTAGAAATAACAGTTAACTGCAAATGAGTTGCTTTATATAACAAAACAGATGTCATTTTCCACTTTTTATAAATTGACCTTTTTCTATTTTTTACTCGTCTAACAAAACAATTCCAAATATTACAAGCCTATGAACAAAACTGAAGTGTCCAATACACTCAACATTGACATTAAGAGTACATTAGATACCAAATATCACAGGTAAAACTGATTGCTGCTTCGGGATCAGCTTGTAACCATACCTGTCGTCACTCACCCCCGTTTTTCACGGGAGTCTCCCATATTTCACACCCATCTCCCACCCCCCTCCCAGTTCGTTATTTCTCCCGGGAAACTCCCGTAATTTGTATGGCCCAAACCACGTTATATGAATAATCACATCAATATATATTATTCCTAGGTTGTCCGGTTGCCAGATCTTGTATGAAACGCATCCTACTCACACAATTGACGCACCATACACATTTCTAATAATTTGTGACCTCAACCTGGCAACCAAAACCCAGCTGCTCTGTTGAAATCTGCGCAGGCAGTAGACTCGAGTATCACCGGTAGATGGGAGGAGACTCAGCTGGTGCTCCAGCGAAAAAATAAATAAAAATATATACATGTAAATTTAACAACAGCTGGACGAAAGCATTTAATTTCATATCCCGAAGCCATATCGGACACGGTGGGAAAAATTACATTACTCAGCACATTAAATCACAACGGCACAATTTATTTATTATGTATTTAGCCTGCCTCTGCCATCCAGCGCCCCCTTCACCTCCCGAATTTGTGTACCCAAATGTTGACAGGTATGCTTGTAACAGGCTGCGTGTGTGACATGATACGAGATTCAGCCACTCGGGCAACGCGACGTCGGAAAGTACCGCCTACTCTGTATCAAGGAAATTTATCAGATTTCTGAACCCTCTGTCCTCAACTATGGAGAACAGCTGGTCATCCAGGACCATGAATTCCATATTCTTCTCATACTGCTGACTTCTGGCTGGCTCTGAGCTCTGGCTAGCTTTAGCCGCTTAACTTTTTTAGCTTCTTATTTTCAGCTGGGTGAGGGTGTTTTAAGTGTCTAATTAGGTTTGTTGTTCCAAACGTTATCGTGGTGGTTCCCCCACGGTTTAACACGGTTTTAGCCTTACAAATATTACAAATTGCGAACTTTATGTATTTTTCACTCACAGTGAAGATCTTCCATGCCAATGTCATGTTTCCATGCGGCTGTGACGTTATTGCCTGCACTGCTGGCAACAAAACGAACCAGCTCGGAATCGGAATGACATGAGACTGACCGGTCGGTCACCAGTCCGGGCCGAGCATGTGGAAAACCAGCTGATTCCGGTCCCTGGCCGGTCGATCGGTGCATCTCTAATAATCAGCATCGATTAATGAGATCAAAAGAAAATTGAAGATCGTATCGGATTTTAAAATCCTGATAGGAGCATCCCTAATATTCAAGTTGACTGTTTCAAAAACTGATGATGATTAGGGGGCTGAGACCCTATCACAAAATGGCCTTAAACCAGTACATGTTGGATGGTAACATTTGAATATAAAGAAGACTTTGTTTCACTGTTTAAAACAAAGTTTGTGGTTGAACTGAAAAAAGGTCTCAGTTTGGTTCTTTTTAAGAGGGCTCAAGTGTGAAAACCCAAGTAGCCTTTTTAAAGTAGAATTTGTGGAAAACATTACCATCATAATCGCAGTTCAAATCGCAATTGCAATATTTTTCAAAATAATCGCAATATGACTGTTTGTCCAAATCGTGCAGCCCTAATTTCATACAAGGCTATCGTAAAGCTTTACAAGATGTGCCAAATGTACCAATTTATTAAAACTTTTAATGGTGCTTTGACAGCCTTTCATCATAATTGCATGAAAAAGAATGACCTGTAATAGAGGACAACAGTCTGGTGTTCTCCGTAGGGGAATAGTTAAAAAAAATACATTTTTAAAGACAGACCTACATTGAACTCCAAAGATTGTTAGGATGATATATTTTTCTGCTGAAGTTATCAGTCCATGTGATTTCATCTTAATAAAAACAAACAAATCATGATTAATAATTGAATTTCTGGTGAAGAACTAAATTACTCATAATCCTGATGGAAAACTATCCACCAGTCAGAGAGTTGTGGCGAACAAAGCACACCAAAAGAGCTGTGCTGTCACCACGCACTTCCATGACGCACTGTAAATGGCACAAATGATGAATCAAGTCGGTCTTCATTCTCTTTCAAACTACTTGGGTCTATATGTTTGTACAAATCTAAATATATTGTAATGGAATTAAAATATATTGTTTATACATGCACACTTACAATCCACAACTTTAAATGAATAGTTTTATATTTTTCCATCTTTTTTTGTATTCATTTATGTCATTCACAATGCTTAATGGAATTGTAGTTCATAACCTCATTAAAGACGTTAAGGATACAGTCTAGTACCTTTTTGGATGATTTCAAATATTTTTTTCTTCGAATCAAAGTTTGTAGTGATTCTTATTGTGAACAAAATACTTATATAAGAATCTAATTGTGATTCTTCACAATAGCTTGTTTATTTGGTTCATAGTTTAGAACTGTTTTATGAATGATTTTTTTGAAATCCCTATAAAATATATGAATGTTCAAAATATTATGCTCCATGGGTTCAAAAAGGCATACAGGATTGGAATTACATGAAGGTGAGCAAATTACATAATTTTCATTTTTGAGAGAACTTTTTGTTGAAACGTAACCCTTTCAATTTGAGTAGAAATGTGTGCTCTTTATTACAGAGCTGTTAGAATGGGATGCCAAAATCTGTAGAAATTACATACATAGTTGTCCCAAAATGCAATTCATGAGCCAAGCAATCCAGTGCTTTTGATTGAATGGCCACAGTAGTGAGTTATGTATTTGATACTGGTCCAATCAGCTGAGTCTTTCATCTGTCTTTGGTCTGTAGAGGATCATTAAGGGAAGAAGCTGTATATCTAATGTCATTCAGTGAATTCTGGCAGTGGCTCTACACTTAATAGCAGAGGTTGAATAAGATGTTGGCTCTGTGTTGGAGAGCCAGAGAAGTTGAGATGGTGGGCGGGTTTGGGTGGTTAGTTACGAGGACATTTTTTTAGGCTACAAACTGGTAATTACAAGGGTATTATGCTATAAATGTTTATGAGGATATTTCTAGTGTCCCCATAATTCAAATTGCTTAAATATTGTGTCTTTTTATGTAAAAATGCAGTTTTTGCGAGGGTTAGGCTTAGGGGTAAGGTTAGGGTTAGGGGATAGAATCTTTAGTTCGTACAGTATAAAAATCATTATGTCTATGCAGAGTCCTCATAAGGATAGCTGCACAAACATGTGTTGAGAACATACACAGCAGTTTTAGTTAACTGCTGTGTATGTGTTTAATGGTTTTTACATGGTTGTACACTGAGCTAGAACTGAACATTCTTCATAATTATATTGATATTAAAAACTAGTGGTCGACTGATATAGTCAAGACATTTTTATTTGTATAGCGCTTTTCACGACACATATCGTTTCAAAGCAACTTCACAGAAAATCATGCATTAACAAAAAAATTTAACCGTAATATCTATAAAGTCTTAGAGGGAACATTGTGTAGTTTGATTTAAATATGATTGTAAATTGTATATAAAAATTAAATATTAATAATATTTACAACCCATGTGAGCAAGCCTGGTTCACCAAGGTGACTGTGGCAAGGAACACAAAACTCCATAAGATGTTGGATAATGGCGAAAAATAGCCTTGGGAGAAACCAGGCTGACTGTGGGAGCCAGTTCTCCTCTGGCTAAACAACATGAATATAATGCCAATATTAGTTATTTATGTGTAGTGTAGGTCATGGTTTAAGATTAGTAAACTAAGTAAGCGTTAAGGTCCAGTGTTTAAAATTTTTTTTTTTGTATGAACTGTAAGATTAATGATTAATGTCTTTGAAGTTCATCCTGGATTAACAGCAGAAGTTCACATAGATCCATTGTGCATTGATGATTGGCTGATGAAGGCATTTGTTGGCAATTAAATGATAGTCTACTTATTCCATTTCAAGAGTGTAATCCATCAATAGACAAAGGTGATGCAGGCAGAGATCCATGAGGTGCATCACAGGTCATTTGTTGTGAGGTTGAGGCTGCATTTAGTCATCATCACTCAGAGACACATAGCAGTGGAGTCCAACACCACGCAGGAACAGAGCTGGCTGGATCTGTTAACCTTGGGATATGAATCCCGAGGCATTGAAACAAATAGAATAATATTAGCATAGATGTCATTCGATTTTATGCAGAGTTATAGATCATGATAGATGTTTCTGGTTCTGGCTGACTTAACTAAATCAGCCTAATTGTGAGTTGATGGATAAATTAGGTGTATGCATGGCTAAATAGATGAGTCTTTAGTCTAGACTTAAACTGATTGAGTGTGTCTGCATCCCAAACATTGTTAGGGAGACTATTCCATAGTTTAGGAGCCAAAAAGGATCTACCTAATTTTGTGGATTTTGATATACTGGGAAACAAGCCAGAATTTTGAGATCGTAATAAACGTGATGGAATATAGCATGTCAGAAGTTCACTTAAGTACTGTGGAGCTAGACCATTCAAATATTTGAATGTAGTTAACAAGATTACAAAAATAATGTGAAATTTAACAGGTAGCCAATGTTACGATGATAAAATAGGGCTAATATAATCATATTTCTTGGTTCTAGTCAGCACTCTGACAGCTGCATTTTGAACCATTTAAAGTTTATTTATTTAACTGGACATCCTCCCAGTAATCCATTGCAATAATCTAGTACTGTGGTCATGAATGGATGAATACGCTTTTCGGCATCAACAACAGAGTGCATGTGCCTTAATTTAGCAATATTTCTGAGGTGGAAGAATGCTGTTCTACAAACAGCAAAACAGATTTTCAAAGGACCGATTGGTATAAAATATAACACCCAAGTTCTTTGCTGTAGAAGACAACATAAGAGTATATCCATCGAGAGTCAAATTGTATTTTAGTGGCTTATTTTTAGAGGTTTTTGTTCCAATAATTAGGACCTCTGTTTTGTCATAATTGGGTAGAAGGAAATTTCCAGCTTTCTAATCTTTGATTTCATTGATACACTCTACTAATTTGCTGAATTGTGAATTTTGGTTGGGTTTAGAAGAAATATAAAGTTGGGTATCATCAGTATAACAGTCTAAACTTATTCCATGATTCCTTATAATATGTCCCAGGGGAAGCATATTTAAGGAGAAAAGCAGAGGCCCTAAATCTGATCCCTGCAGCACCCCATATTTAACAATTCCTCGTTTACACATACAAAGTGGTAGTGGTCTGATAAATAGGACCTAAACCATGCTAATGCAAGTCCAATAATGCCAACATAATTCTCCAGCCTATTCAACAGAATGTCGTGATCTATGGTGTCAAGGGCAGCACTAAGATCTAAAAGCACTAGAAGTGAAATGCAGCCGCGATCAGCAAGTAGAAATGAAAACTCTGTAGAAATGAACATAGTTGTGAGGATACTTTTCTAGTATTTTTGACATAAATGGTAAATTTAAAATGGGTCTTTAACTAGACAATTCGCCAGGATCAAATCTTAATAAAGATCTTAATAAGCGGTTTGATAACTGCCATTCTAATGTTTCTTGGGGCGTGTCCTAAGGATAGCGAGGAGTTAATAATATTAAGAAGAGGTTCTGAGATTACAGGGAATACCTCTTTTAAGAGCTTAGTTCATATTGGATCTAACATACATGTTGTGGCTTTATATTTATTTTTTTAACATTTTGTTAGCTCTTTATGACCTATGACAGTGAAGGATTGAAGTTGCTCGTGAGGAAAATTAAGACACTGTTTTCTGAGGTGCAGTGACCGTTGATTGCATAGTTCCAATGTTATTTCTGATTATTTTAATTTTATCAGTAAAGAAATTCATGAAATCATTACTATTGTGCTGTGATGGAATATCTGGTTCAGTCAATGCTTTATTCAAAACCAATTTAGCCACAGTACTGAATAAACAAAGGATTGTTTTAGTTATTTTCTCTGTAGTTTGCTTAAATATGCTGAACTGGCAGCCTGTCTGTAGCTACAGACACTATCCTTCTATGCACAGTGAAATTCCTCTAATTTTGTATTCTTCCACTTCCGAGCTGCTCTCTTTAGAGCATAAGTTTGATCTATATATATCAGAAAGTGTTTTGTAAAGATAATTCAAACAGATAAGGTTTAATGAGGAAAAAGGCTTATTATTCACAAGATATGAAGTTGGAGACACTATGTTGCATGCTCCACTTAAGAACATTTGATTATCTAAATCAAAATAACAAAATATGCATTGAAGTGAGGATAAAAATATGTATATTATGTATATTAGATGTATATTGTCAATGATGAAAGATTTAGATACAGCAAATCCCAACGTGACTGTTAATCACAAATGAAAAAAAAAAATATCGCAACTATCGGTATAGAGTTTTGCCGATAACAGATTATTTCAAAAAAGCAACTATTGGCATCGATTTATCGGCAAAACTGATATATCTGCTACTTATGCTAAAAGCTGTTTATTTGTATACAGATTTGCATAGGTTATAAACAGAAGTGGCTTATTTGTTTCTTTATTTTGTTGAAATCTCATATGATGAAGGATATGAAAAACTGTTACTCATGATTACTTGAAGCAAATTATCCCTTAAAACAAGGCCGAATACACTATGTTATATGATGTGTAGATCCTGAAGTAATCTTCACGGAGCACATTTTAACATGTTGTGCAGCTGAACAAAAGGCCAGGGGGCTACTCCTGGGTCCTAATGCCTGTTGCATGCAACCTCTGTCAGTGCGGTTTTTACAGAGATGCGACTTACCGGTGTTTTTTTTCCTCTCAACGTGCAATTTTGACCAGGTGTGACTTATATTCAGGTGTTTATTTTATTTGCGGAAAATAAGTTCTGTCAGTCTTAAAATGAAATCTGATTTCATTAAGTTTAATTTGATGAAGCATGATCACATGTTAACACTAGTATGTTTGAGAGCTTCTACCAAGCAACGAACCGGATGCCTTAGCAATTTTTTTTTAAGATTCCTAAAATTTTCTTTTGTAGTCATCATCTAAATCAAAACAGATTTTTTTTTTTGTTGTATATTTTAAATTGTATTATTTTATTTGCATGTCAGTGCAAAGTCTTGAAAAGAAGGCATGCATTTTTTTATCAAACATGGCAAAACTGCAGTATTTTAAGACATGTAAATATTAAATTACGCACCCTATTTGAGCTTAACTAATAAAAGTAAAACAGTGTTACAATGGAACACTATAACCCAGAATTAGATTTTTGAAAAGCCCATGTGTGCAGTAAATTTATCCCTGTAAATTTTTAATGTTGCTTTGCCATGGTAACTCCACCTCAGGTGTGTAACCAGGTGACCCTTTTCTTCACATCCTCTCAGAACATTACAGCTCTGTACATTGCAGTGAGTCTGTGTGGACGTTTGTTCCATTCAGTGTAATTAATGTGCTTGTCACAGACTGATAAGCTGCTCAGTGTTAGCACTGGGACTGGCAGGGTTCTGATAGCGAGCCACTGGGCCGTATGGTGAGTTATAGCGGAGTGTGCTGGCACTACAGTGTGCGTGGGAGTACTGCCAGCAGAGAATGTAGATCAGTGTGGGCACCATCAACACTGCAGTTGCCCAGCCTAAAGCCCAAAGTATACTTTGGTATTCTAAACCCTTAGCGTTTGTACAGTCGAACACTTGCCTAAAGTATAAAGTATACTTTAATTGACTGTGCACTCATACACAGGCGTTTGGCGTATGCACGCTACAACTGCTATGAGATACTTTACTATTTATCTTCTGGAGTTAAGACTCATAAAATATCTTTATATTCCTTCTGACTCAAGTTATTCAAATGCACGTCTCTTCTGACCTCCTCACACATGCGTTTTTATGGTGCACATCCACTGTTGTTGATTCCACCTTCGTCTACTGTTGTTTAGTGGCGATTACATCATCTTATAGCGTTTCTTCGTGACAGCAACAGCTCAACTGTGAGTGTTTCCACTTTGTAGACCCACTGTTTAGTGCACATAATTCCAGATGCATGTGCATATTGTGTGTTTAATTAGGCATGGTCAAAGTCTGTCTAGCAAGTCAGTCCACTGTCGGCCATCTTTGTAATGCACTCGGGAGGCTATTGCAGCTCCTATCTACTTGAATAGAGAGACCAATATCTCAAAAATGTTTGATCAAGATTATGAACAAAGAACATATTTCAAATAAGCGATACAACCTGACAATACTGGTATCATAAATTGTGACGCTTTACCTCATATTACGCTAAAAAAACATAAAATTTTCCAGGCTTGTATAGCTAATGCACATATGTGTTCTACAGTTAATTAACAGGTGATGTTTGTATCTAAATTGGTTGATTGGTTCTTTTAACTGTAAGGCGGGACTTCCTTTCTACATCCATTGACCATTGGGCACTCAGAACTCCTTGGTTGATCATTCCAATTTCTCCCATTTATTTAAATAGATTTGGCCCATCTCTGCCAAATAATATCTGGCATGGTTCAAAAATTTGGGCCGCACACGTTCATTGTTCGAGCACTCTGCTGATGATGAAAATTTGGGTCATGCGTCCTCGCCACAGAGGCCTAGCATTCACATCTGGATACTTATGGCTTAACACTCCAGCACTCTTACTACAGAGCTGCAAGGAAAGTATTTAATGCTTAATCATTTCCTTTAGCTTTTACTGATTTCCATTTCTAAGTTAAAAAACTTTTCTTCTTCATTTTCTTGCATTGTCAGTCTTTTTTTGAATAGGCTGATTATTTTATTTATTTATTTTTTTGTGTTTTAAGCTTATCGGTGTGCTTGTAAACACGCTCCGTGACCACTCCCATTCCTAAATAAGCCCAGATGAAGTAACAGATGAAGGTGCCAGAGGATCCTGCAATTAAAAATTATACATGCTTCCCAAACTGCTTTAGTGACTTGGCCCGTTAGACATGCAGGCAGTGCTTGACTGCCTGATATTATTCACATCCATACTGCTTAGCCAAGCTATTTCATTGCTATAGCCTTTTTTAGTATTCAGCCATGCTCCATCATCCTGCCAAAAGGCCGTAACACCCCTGCCCAGCCCACCCAGTGGTCTTGCAGTTTTTGTTTGGCTGGTGACCCTGCGGTTTTCATTTGCTTATTAGCCTCACTGCATGTGATAATCTGTAATCTTGTGGTTTGTACTCGCTAGTAACCATGCAGTGTGATGTAGCTGGTAGTCATTTTATTTAGTGGTGAAGAGATTTTTCAGATTTGTGTTGCTGGTAACAGCACAAGGGTCCCTGCCTTCTGCCTGGTAAGACATTTAAAAGTGCTGTAAGCAAGTTCAGCAGTTTTAAATAATTACAAATTCTGCCTAAATTCTGCCACTGAATTGGGCCAATCCATGTCTTTAATCACATGCCGTCTCTCCAAAACCCCACCCAACCAATATATCTCAGCAAACACAAACAGTGCACAATGATTGACAGGCAGACAGCAAGTTTTTTTATGAGCTAAAATAGGGTGGGCTGCGCCCCCCAACCTTTTTTTTTTCTTCTTCTTTTTTTTTTTTTTTTTACAGAGCCTAGGTCTGTCACAGAGGCAGATGTGATATCTCAAGTCACCTATTTCACTTATGCTTGTCAGGTTACAGGGGCATACTATAAAATGGCTTACAGCACATTTATCTTTTTTGGGTTCATATTTTCAGAGACTATGCTATATTTCAGTTAACCTTATAACCCTCATGTATCTCAGTATTGAGGTAACTCTGTTTCCTGGTATAGATGTAAATCCCATTGCTTGCTGTAGTGGGTAACTTGAGCTTTAGTTGGTATGTGTTAGGCCTGTGAGATAGCCAAATCCAGCATTGGACTATGAACACAAGGATTGGATGTCCCTCTTTGCATATTAGCTGGCATACTTGTAAGACTGCACTTGTATAGACACAAGCAAGTTCATAAGCTCATACAAAGTGTTTATCAGAGGACACCATCCACCAACCAACCAACCAAACTATATATAGTGCACAATTCTAGGGGTTTGATGAAGGTCCAAGCAGAGCGCTGGGTCAGCTGGGTGCTGAAACTGCCTTAGACCTTCAATGTACATTTACCCTCGAAAGGGCTCAATAGCAAGGATTTTTGTTTTGTTTTTACTTGTCTTGACCTTGTCTCGTCAAGTTAGGCTTCGATGACAACAACTATAAACTATGTAGATTAAAAAAAAACATTAAACAAGACTACAATAGAATTAAAAGATCATAACATAATTAAAATTTCATGATCATTCATGTATGGGGTGGGTAAAAATCTAGATTTTCCAAAGCATCGTGATCTTCATTTGAACAATCTTGATCTCGATTCTTAAATCCCAAGATCGATTATTTTACTCTTTGCGCAACCCTGTCTACAATGCGATGAAATTGTTGCATATTGACAGTAGGCTAAAAGTTGGTCCATGCAATCTGTGTGGGTCCAAAGACTAGATTCACATGACCCAATTGTCATTTGAATAATATCTTTTTTAAAACCATTCTATTCTCTACTGTCAGCTGTTGAGTCACACGTAGTACAGATAAAGCCATTCCAGTCTCCTTAACATGTGTTCATTTACAGACATTTTTACAGAAATGCCGTCTTTCTTAAAGAGACTGTGCCAGTTTTTAGCACATGTTCAACAAATCAATGTAAATACCTATAAATTGTAAAAATTATGTTACCAAACAATAAACATGTTACAAAAAATTAAATATGCAATATAATATAATATTTTTTGACTGAATTCTTGGATTTGTTAATTTTTTAAAAGCCAAAAATGTGACCAAAATTATGGAAAACTAATCAAATATAATTTAAAATAATATTTTCATAATGTACCTAGGTAGAAGATCTCCTGTATAATTAACAGCATTAGCTGGGAGAGAATGTCTGTCATGTAAGCAGAAGGGACATTATAACTGAAATATACCCATATGAATCAATATTGTATCAGAATCAAATCAAGAGCTTGTGAATCAGAATCGAATTGAGAAATCTGTATCAATACCCATGTTTATTATGTATAGAGTTCGCTCATTCTACTGTTCAGTGCTTTAAATATTTTACTAACCTGACATGTTTGCTTTTTTGCACCTTTAAAGGCTTCCCTGTTTGTGTTATGCACTAATTAAGATGTTTTTACTTCAAGGCTATAAGTGAACATTTTTTACGTTTGTGATGTGTACATACTAGTTATATATCCTATATATCCATCACAGCGTGGATTTAATTGCTAATAAGTGTTAGAAAACGTAAAAAACAATAGTTTCAAGTAGCGTTGTGTTTATTGGAAGCACACGTATAATCATGCGAAAGTAAAAACAAACACTGTGATATTACAAATTTGAGCGCATCTTGTCCTAGTGAAGTTTTGCACCAAAACTCAGGAGGATAATAAACAGCACAGAATCTTTCACAGAGCTGTACAATGTTTTTGTTTTGAAGTGAGTAGACTTGGTTGTTGTCACCTTAAGTTCAGGCATCGCTGTTATAACAGCGTCACATACTTACGGTAAAGCTTAAGTAAATTAAACTCGTGCTTTCTTTGTCCCTGGTGGAAAAACAACGTTAGGAACGGGTATAGTTCCACTGATTTTAGTTCAGGTTCTAGTTCCACAATTGTGTGGAAAAATGCCTTTTGTACAAGGTCAACAATGAAAGATTTAGTGACAATGTAGCACTGGCCAATAGGGCAGGTTACAGTTCCATCAACTGACCCGAAACTCTCTCACATTGGCCCTTATTTAAGGGCATTCATGAACGAGACCAATGACCATTACCTAGACTTTCCATTACACAACCTGGTCTTTCATATGCCTGTTGTAATTCTTGACATGTTTAACCAGATGAAGGTAAGGTCAACTCTATAAAGCGCATGAAATGTATTTAACCCGACTGAGCAAATCACCTTAAGAGCATTAGTCTGAATCTGTGGTTTGAGCATTTGTGTTGTGTTATCCCTAAGCCGATTGCTCAGAAACACATTCTAAAGTCTATTACCACGGCCTTTGGCTAGAGGACATTGTAAAACAGCAGGCTGATTTACATGCTGGTTTCTTTAGTTGAAATGCTACATGATGATGCCGAATGTCTCTGGCACTGTGTCAGGACCCTTTAAATACCCTGAGAGGGAGCAGGTTTGCTGTGTCAGAGTTGGAGATTTCTCTCACTACCCCTCTCACCTTCAATCTAACCTTCTATCTCTAGCTGTCACTCCTTGTAGGCACTTCAATTTTGATTGTTCCTTGTTAGTCTCTCTCTCTTTTTTGTTTTTTATTTGCTCTAGGGTCTGTTCTTTGTTTTTCTGCATTCTCTGCTTAGTCAGAGTTCTGTGAAGATGTCATGCCATCATGACATCTTACGACCTGTATCAACTCTCCTATGTACATCTTTGTACATGGTAACTCCACCCATTTGGTTTCAATTCCTGCGGTTTACATAGTGCTGTTCATCAATTATAGATTGCTCTGGTTGTACCTACCTGATGGTGTTTTGCCTTTTCTACAGAACAAAACTCATCTTGTATGTTTAGGTTTAGTTCAGTTATACTGAACACCAGTTTACTTTGCAGCTCTGACAGTCATATTGTACAATAATATGAATGACCAGTCTTTCTCAAATGAAAATGTTAGAGCGCATCTTACCCTACACTAACACAAGTTTCCAGTGTGTATTTTTCTTTCCATTGTATTAGATGTTTAATAGAAAACTATGTATGAGAGTGGCTACCAAGTTTTGTTTGGCAGAAATAGAAACTCAGCAACCGATTAAAATGTCTTCTTGCAATTGATTATCAATTGAGATTGAAGGCAAATGTACGCTGTACAATGCTTACTAAAATGAGCTAAAATCGGTCTGGAAGTATTGTTGAACGTATGGGCATGTGTGAGCTCCAATTTCCTGGTGAAATGTCTACAGAGTGGCACCAACAATGAGTAGTTTTTAGTTGTGAAAGATGTAATACAGTTAAAAGGAAATTGTATTTAATTAACTATATGCCCTAACCCAAACCCCAACTCTAAACATAACCATCAGTCAAGTAAAAATGTAGTCTTTGAGTGAAAATGCAACCTCCAAATAATTTTTGCCAAGAATTGGCCACCTAAGACCTAGGAATTGTCTGATTTTTAACTAATTTCTTTCATTGTAAGCCAGAACTGTGCAGAATGTCAAACGTGCCTCAGAAGCTCTATGGAGGCATTTAAAAGCTCTACTTTTCACCTGCCGTCTTCTGGGAGGCCTGTCAGTGACTGAGTGCTGTAATTACTCTAGCTACTGCAAACGCACAGTGGTTCAGGCTCTGTTTAATGTGGGTCTGTCACTGCGTGGGCCCCATGTCAGGCCACTGTTGGCGTTAAGTGTGTGAGGCTAAAATAGAGCACGCTCATCCCTGTGCTATCCGTCGAGTCATAGCATTTCACACATACCACAGGAGACGACTGGCTGGGAAGGTCCCTGTAGGGTTGCATATTCATTGCAATGGGCATTAAATCTCTTAAACTCTCATCCTCCACAATATTAATCTGTTGGAGAACTGGGGCTATCCACTTTCACAGATGTCAAAAAATTTCTGTTTCTGTAGTACCGATGATACAGAGTACCAAGTCAATTTGACTGACACATGACTTTCAAATGCTTACGCACAAATTTGACATATTTGGAAAGAAATTGTGCTCAGTTAATTACTATAAAATCATAATAATGTCCTGGTTTGATTATTAAACCACGATAGACTGCAATCTTAATCTGCATGTGCTGCATGCTTCTAAGTGAATGTGTGAAGCCGGCCACTTATACCATGAAAACACATTATAAACATTATGGGCACTGTGCATGTTGTAGGAGATGACAGAACAGAGCACTCAATCAATGTGAAGCATGCAGACTATATAATTATATAATTAATTCACAGCATAATCACACTGGGTTATATAGCAAACTGCTTATCCGGAGGTGTGAAGCTTCCATCAAAAACACACAACAGAATAAAATATTGATACAAAATAAAAGCTAGACATGTAAAATTAAAGAAATTGCAACAGAAATATATTACTGTATAGTCAAATTTATTATTTACTCTAATAACAATAACAGTGATAATAATACATTTTTAAATAATAATAATGATTAATAATATTAATAATAATAATGTTTTAGCAACATATAAGAATCAGAAGTGCTGTTGTACTGAATTACATTTTTCATCGAGTAGCCTACTCGTTTAGCTTTTAATACTCGACTAGTAAAAAGACTTCTCTAATATTGAAATTAAATTATCCTTTGGGCTTTTGCCTGCCCTGGACAACAATGAAACTGGTTCTCTCGTCTAAAGAACTTGCCGTTACAACTTTGGTTGGTGCTGTGGATGCTTGACTTTGTTAAAGGAATAGATTACCCAGAAATAATATTTAAATGATTATCACTTCAGAAGACTTCGAATGTATTGTTTCTATGTGTGAGTGCAAATGTTTTTTCATTTTTTTAATCTACATGTTGTTAATGCATAGTGCTTTTTATTCATAAGGCTGACAGGTTTACTCGTTTTTTTTAATGTGTCGGAGTACTTGACTACAAAATTACTCTGTAATGAGAATCACCTTGGCACCAATTCAAATGAACTGGGCCTCACACAAGACACCAAAGTATGGGATGATTTTTAATCACAATTCACTTAAGGTGTATGTGTGTGATTATTAATATCAGACGGCCCCTTCCTCCATCCACGGGGCACAAGCTAAGGAGTTTCACCTTAACAATAATCCAAATGGACCATTCAATAAATGTAAAATATGTCAATTGGAGGGAGTTTTACATCTGAATAATTTTAAGGATTTGTGAGCAGCCTAACCCTTTACAGCTCCTCTGTATCATCAACACAAGAAACACACAGTTGTAATAAAATTAACAAAAATAACTAACAAAACCTACAAAATGGTACTAATATGCTAAATGATAAAATAAATGAATAGTTAAATAAAGTGCATAAGATGGAAAGATGTAAGTGGTGGAACTGGATGTAGCAATTGCACTGAAAGATAAATTGCTGTTTCTCTGTTAATTAATACGGTGAAAACCTTCTTCCTATTAATTAATTAGTGCAAAGATTTATTGCCAAAACACATGATATACAGGTTAAGTAATCTAAAAAAAACATTAGAAAATCATAAACTGATAGTGTACACTAATGCCAAGGTCTCTGGAAAGCAGTTAAATAGTGATATTTATGTTCTCCTTGATCGATCGATGAGGTCGGTGATGGCTACGTCCTCCAATGGGGCTCAGGGCCACATTACAGTGGGGAAGGAGCTGGATTCCATTTCAACAGCCTTGGACACGAAGGAGCTGAGGAATGCTGATCTCCTGGAGGCACAGAGAGGGTTCTTGTAGTCTGAAACGTGCAGCTATACAGCCTTTATGTCAGTGCAAGATTCATCATCTGTAACACTTAGATGCACATAACTTGAAGAGAAGGTTTGCTTGCCAGAGCTAAACCTTGTTGTTGTAGTTATCTCCCTGGGATAGGGATTCCAAACTTGTTGTTGCAATAGTCTCTTGTAGTGAGACTTGGTACTTGGTCAATCTTCTGTCTCTCGGATGGGCACTGAGAACGTTGGGTGATCTGTATTCTGTTACATCTCCTACCACTCAGACCAGAGATTCGGAATGTTGATTATTATTCTGTTATTGCTTCCGAACTCAAACAGCTGGGAACTCAGAACATTAATTATCATTCTGGTATTGCTCCCAAATACAAAAAGCTAGGAATTCAGAACGGAGAAGTGTTATGGATGTATATCCTGTTAACAACCCTCTGGACGGGGATTCAGCACACAGGTGCGGCCATCTGGAGGATACTGTAGTTTTATACCTTCGTGTTGAGGAGGAGATTTCAGTTTGGCGCCTTCCTGTTTCAGGGTTATAACTGGTTGCTGACATCAGAGGGTGCCCGCACAGTGGAAAGTTTGTGTGTAAAGATTTGTCTTTGTGGCTTATATGTTTCAACTTTTGCCTATTAACATGGTAAGTTAATACTGCTTCGAAAGATCTTGAAGAATTATATGGTACTTCTCACCTATGGTCTTAGGGCAAACCTTAGGATGGGGGGGGGGCTTAAGACGATATTACCATTTGAGCTTACATTTTAATAAAACCACTCCTTCATACATGTTACTCAGTAAGAGCATGTGATATATCAACCATTAAACCGTTCCTTAAAATCGGTTCTGTGGTGGTATCAGATTGTAATACCATTTATTGTTTTTATATAGACAAAAATAAAACCATCACATAGGGTTTGTAACAAGTTATGTAAAAAATGATGTGAGGATGACTTTGAATGTCAAGCATGCTTTTCAATATTGTTGAGGGTTCTGCATGCATTAGCACGCTTCAATGCACAATACAATTCCCCACTCAGGATACTCATGTTACATCCACTGCCTCTCTCCTCAGTCTCACGGGACTTCCGTTACATGTCAGGCAGCTTGTAAGAACTCTTGGGCACACCGGGAGGCTGTTGGCATGAAATATCTGGTTCAAGTTACATGGCTGTTTGGTATTTAAATGTGCTTGAAATGAGCGTTCTTCCTTTTTGGAAGAATAGAAGAGAAGCGTCACTATCATTGACATCTCAATTTCCTTAAGTTAAGGCATTTTTTACACACCATTACCTCACACAGTTCATCTGTAATTTGAGTCCCAAATACAGTTTCAGGTTAATGCAATTTAATCTTCAACAAAGTCAAAACAATAGACAAATGCAGTCTGCTAAAAGTTGAAGTGTGTAATTTTTTAATTGTTAAAATTCTTTCTCATATCCCAGCACAATATGCAGAGACAACTATGAGCCATTCGTAGGATGATTTCTCTGAAATTTTGCAATGCTGTTTGGCAACGCTAACAGCAAAGAAATTAAACACTTCAGCTTTAAACAAAGACAATTCAAACAATAGGTTTTTCAATGTTTTTATTGACCAACACACATTTGCTACACTAAGAATGTTTACACGTTATGTGAATCCCTTGGTGAATTACTTGATCAGGAGTCAGTCAAGGGACTCTTCTATACCTTGTTAACAAAAGTACTTCAACATCTATTGAATTGTATGTAAGTTAGAAGATGGTTCAACATTACCATCTTTAGATGTTTGTTTTTCAGTTGTTCATGTAGATGTTCATGCAGATTAAACCAGCATGAGCAAATAACCCAGGACATAAGCAGCTATTAAGGTTTTCCCCTTGGTCAGACAACGTTAAACTATGGAAAACACAGCTGTACACTCATTCTGTGGAATAATGAAGTTATTTTCGTTATTTGCGTTTTTGGCAGTCAATACTTCACTTTTTGTTTCAATTTGGTAATTAAGTTAACCTATGATGGTCTTCTCTACAATAGGAAATATTTAACTGAACAGTGGAAAACATCCTTTATAGTGCTTATGCCTTATGGCACAGCATGAAGTCCCACAAGATGCCGTATCAGAAATCATTGCTTGTCATCATGTGCATACATTTTCCATACAGAATATGTTTGTGGGTCCGTCTGACAGAAAGATGGAGGACTGCCATCTCCCACCCAGACAAAGACTCAGTGTCTCACTGGCCACATGAAACACTCTCTGACTGTACACACAAGCCTGTTCCTCTTTGACCCTGTTTGAATTCTAGTAGACCATCAGCATTTAAGAAAGACATTGTGACTCGCATATACTTGAACAAACACAAAAGGCTCAACATCCAGCAATAAGGAAAGTTATAACAGGTCTGGTTTGGTTAACTATACTAATTGTAGGGTTTGCACAACTACTCTTTTTTTTTTTCTTTTTCTTTTTTTTTGGACTAGTCTTCCAAAAAAAGTAGCTGACTGTTTGGCGAATCAGTGTTTACCTTAAATGCCTCACCACGTGCCATGTGGCATTAAGCGGTTTGTTGACTGGTACGAGGTACATCTCGTTAGAAGACACAGGGCCAAAACGTTGAACAGAACTTATCGACTAGTTGACTAGTCAGTGCAATAGAATTGGATAAAAATATAGATTTTCTGATGCATCACAATCTTCATTTGAACGCTCTTGATATTGATTCTAATTTTCTATGAGTAGCCAGTGGCTGGTAAATATTTAGATTTAACTCACCAGTGATAAAGAAGTATAGTAGTAAAGAGGTTCGTCATCCTTTCACTGCGTGTTGAGAGTTGAAGTTTGATTTGACTCATTCCATACAATATATGTTCAAAGACAAGATCCACTCAATCCATTCGTCATTCAATAATGTCATACAGACACTCTTTATAGAACTGATGGTTTTCTTAAAGAGACACTTATGATTTTTAGCATGTGTTCTACAAAACAACGTAAATACTTTAAATAGTATAAATTATAAGTAAAACAATAATCATGTTACAAAACATAATATATGCAATATATTTACTAATGAAATACATGGATTTGTACATTTTTAAAAGGCTAAAATTAAATGAAATTATGGAAAAAAATATTATTTGTTACGTTAATGTTTTTGTTATCACCTAGTTAGAAGGCCCCCTGTATAATTAACACTATTAGCTGTGAAAGAATTGCGTTCATATGTAAGCAAAATGGACATTTTAACTGAAATATACCCATGTGAAAAGAATCGAATTGAGAGCTTGTCAATTCAAATCTATTGGAATCAGGAAATCTGTATCAAAATACATCACTATGGTGCAACCCCGAACAAATTGTGATATTGGAGTTCTGGCCTAACGGTTTGTAATTCAGATGTGTTGTGTCCTGGTGCTAATGTGGGAGACAGTTTCGGATCTGGCCAGCATCATGCCCAGTGTTTTTATACTTTTGAAAATGTCACTTTTTTATTTTTATTTTGTCATTTTGTTTTGGCTTTCAATTTTGGTTTAGTTTTATTGGTGCATAGTTTATTTAGTTTGTATTTAATAAAACAAAACAAAGCTTTTACGTTACTTTTTAGTATAGTTTTAGTTGTTATCTTATTTAACACAACTAAATAATATCTGTAACACTTTACAATAAGGTTATTTTGCTGAGATTAGTTACCAACATGAGCTAACATAAACTAACCATGATCAATACTTACAGAACTTAATCTTGGGTAATGTTGATACATAAATATACTGGTACATGTTAAACATTAAAAGTTGTATAGTTAGTTGTAGTTTTTAATTAACCTTTTTTTTTTTTTTTTTTTTTTTTTTTTTTTTTTTTTACACTTGTGCTTGTGCGTGTGTGTGCGCGCGCGTGTGTGTGTTTAGTTAACTAAATATTTTTTCACTGCTAATTTTTGTATTCATGATCGTTTTCATTAAACATTTACAAACTTGGTCATGTCCCAATCATTTTATCTACATATGCTGCCAATAAAAATGTCACATTCATAAAAACAAAACACATTTCTTCACTGTTAACAGATGTACTATTAGTCGATTAGCCTCCCTGTCTCTCTCAGGTCTGATGAATTGTTTTGGATTGTCTCTCTCTACATGCAGATTTGTATTCTCTCTCTCTCTCCAATATCTCTTAATCCTGTGTCATGGAATTGTGGTTAGGCTAAATCTGCCATTCTTTCCTCCCTTTTCATGTCTGCGGGGCCAGTCAGTGTTTTCCATGTTCAAACATTTGTCTCCATGCAAAATTTTGTACACACACACACACACACACACAAGCAAACAAACCAAAAGCATGACTGCACACTTGCACTCCGAAATTCATAGCTTTTTGTCTGATAAACTATGGGATGCTCTCATGGCTGAGGTAAGATGCAGACATGCATGAAGTCTCTCTGCCACTTAGCAGGACAGATCTAGTGCTTGTTAGTGTCCAGACCCTCCCTGCTGTCTAGAGTTTGGTGTGTTGTCAGAGCGAGAGGAGGATCGTTACCATTGATGCATCAGACAGCACAGTGTGTATCAGCTTTCTTACCCACAGTCTTAAACTTTCTCCTTTATTACACTTGGTGTGCACAGCTAGTGTAAAGTCTTAGTTGTTTTACACAATAAAACCAATACATCTCACACTGTCTATCTCGAGACATCTAGCCATCCGTTTCTGTACATTTATTCATTCAGTAAATATTTACATATCAATTTATGTCACTGTGCATTGATTAGCAGTATTACACAGGATTCACATACTCGCAGGTGTCCAGTGATTTCATTCCCAGTGAAAGAATTCGCAAAGAAAAATAGATCCCACACACACACACACACACACACACACACACAAAGTTTCATGAAGTTATCGTTTTTTACAGCGTGTATTTATGCTTGTATATAAAAAAAAATATATATTTGTGTTTTAACGTTTAGTTTCTATAGCAGCTGTTTTACTTGAACACCATTCAGCTCTGTGATGCAGTGTGCCACCATTTCAGGCACTTTGTGCCACCATTTCAGGCACTTTATTGACTTAAGTATAAGATAGTAAGGGATGCAACGGTATGAGATTTTCATGGTATGATAACCGTCTCAGAAAATTTCACGGTATACGGTATTACGCAATTAGTATTATCAGTGAAAACAGAAGGGTTATTTTATTTATTTATTTATTTTTGAGCAAACACTTTATTATAATTGAAACTTGAAACCATTTATTTTAAGTATTTGTAAAAAAGTCTCCCTTTTGAAAATAAATAAAATAAATAGAATAAGAAAGCTAACAGAATTATAATAATAAATCGAATTATAAACATGATAAAAATAGTATGTAACTATAACATGTTATATAACTAAAGCATGTTAGTTTACATGTTAAATTAACTACTAAATGAAAAATAACATCAGCTGTGTGAGCTTTTGAAGTAATGTCTTATGATTATTAACAGTTAACATATACTGCTCCTGTCTGTAGCTTTAACTCAGTGCTTCTCAACTGGTTTTGCTTCAGGACAGATTTTACATTGGACATCAAGTGTCAACCTGCCATAGATTAAACATAACCTGTATTTAATGTATCCTGGGTTGCATTTCCTTTTATGTTGCATAGTTTTATTCATGGTTTTCCAGTACAAGGACATGCATCAAGTGACATTATTTTTGTTGTTGTTTTCTAAATCTACAGGAAGGAAAGACTCCTCAAATTTGTTCAAAGGGGAAAGCCAGACAGAAAAAGCGCACTTGCGTGCATGGTTGCCAGATTGCACAACATAAGTATTACGTTAGGCGGAATATTTCCAATTTGCGCAAGTATAAATCTCAAACTGGTGGTGTTTCGTCTCTTATCTGGCAACTATGAGCCAGTTAAATGCGTGTGGAGGCGCGTTAGGTCCTAATGCAAGTTAACTGAAATATCCAATGAAAAATAAAAACACTTTTACGATAAATGAGCCGCGGCCGTACGTTGCCCATGTCTGCTTTAGCTGTTTGCGAGAAAATCATTAAATCTACGTCGGCAGTCTTAAATAGTCGATCACTTGGGCGGCCGCCAAAATATCTTAAATGGGAGAACCATGGCATTGTTCTTTCCCTGCTGTCCGCGACCCAGTCCGAATAGACCAGTTGAGAAACACTGCTTTAACTCACGCACAAATTCATGTCAGACCCCCTCGCCTTGCTTCTCTCTGACATTTTCTCCGCTGCGCGCGCACATGTCGGAAGTTGACAAGTCTGACGGGCAGACAAGGAGGAAAGGAGATGCGCAAGCGCATGTGAGATTCTCTGTCCGGTTGCATTTTTTTCCCAATACCGTAGATAGCAAATGGTGTGATAAATGTCAAATTTCAAACCGTGGTATACCGTGAAACCGGTTTATTTCCTTTAACAGATAATACATGGCAGAGAGGCAATTTGTTTCTTCGCTGTGCTTGCCACAGATGTAATTGGCATTAGAAATTAGATCATACATTATTTAATGTTTGTAGCTTGCAATAAAAAGCCTGTTAAAATAAGAGGTGGACCGATATATCGGTTTTACCGATTAATCAGTTCCGATAGTTGCTTTTTAGAACTATCGGTTAACGGCAAAAATCGATGTTGATAGTAGCCAGTAGTTTTTTAATAATTTTGTCATTTCTAAATAAGAGTCCCCAGTGTGTTTCATGCATGTTTATGCTTAAAAGTCCCACATTATACACCAAATCTTTATCTTAACTGGTTATTAGTGAGATTTTGGTTTAAATTTTTTTATTTATTTTTGACACTTTGTCTTTGCCCGCCATATTAAAGAAAGAATAATTGCCTTTTTTCCATTCTATAAATCGTTTTTAAAACTATCAGCCAATGAATCAGTTATCAGCCTTTCCCACCACCATAGTTATAGGTATCGGCAAAACCCACTCTCCTCGTCCTTTAGTTAAAATATTATCTGGTGGTGGAGTTTTTAAAAAAGCCTTGGAAATTATTATACTAGTGTATGGCAAAAGAAGAGTGACCACACTCTCGAAACCCTAGTTCACACTATTCAACTCAAGCTCATCTCCTTTAATGTTCTGAGTTGGCCAGAGGTCTGCGAAGTCTCAGATCCCATGACCAACGGTTTACTTTGTTGGTTAAGAGTGGATTTATAGGGAAATAAACATCTGATTGGAAATTTTTTAAAAGCGAATACAAGCACATTCTTCAGTGTGTCTGATATCAACATGCATGGTCATAGATATGAGAAGCACCAACATCATAAACTCATTAATACAGGCACTGGAATAAAATAACAAAAAAAAAAAAAAAAAAAAAAAAATATATATATATATATATATATATATAATTTTGTGCTGTTTAGGGGGAATTTCCACAGACTTTCCGATTAGATATTAGAATTATATTTTTAGGTAAAAGGAATGAATGTGCAAAGCTACCAATTTTCATGATCAATTTGTAGATGTGCTCTCTGAGCTATTAATTGACTAGGAAAGGAATCAATGTATAATTACAAAAAATATATAATAATTTAGATTTTTGTTGTTCCAAGAACAAATATCTAAATATTCTTAGAACAAAATATATTTACTTGACTTAACAAGCAAAATTGCAAAAGATATTAAGCCTTGTTTTTAAAGAAATCTGACAAAATGAAGTGAACATTTTGCTTAAAAAAAAATTGCATTTCTATTCAAAGGGAAAGAGTTCAACTTTATAGGGTTTCTTATCTAATTTGTTCTTTGTGCTGGTTAACACAATGATTGTTTGTTATTGTTTTCTACACTTCTCCAATCTCACCCACTGTATTCATGCAACCGGATATCATAATATCCAGCTGGATAAGATCCATTGTTTCACTCTCCTGTTTGAGTCCTTCACTTCCTCCTTACCTGAGTGTGCCTGGGGTGCCAACTGAGATGCATTTGGGCATTGCCTTACATTGACACTGTTTTCATACCCTGTGCCTTCAAACCTTCCAGCGGGCACGCCACACTTTCTCTCAATCTCTCCCTTCCTGTTTGTTTCTCTCTCCACCTCCTCTTACTTTTCTTGTATATTTGCTCATCGGATTTATAGTGTGATTAGTGTTTAAACAGAACTCAAAAGCTCAAGCTTCAAACCTCCTCCTTTGCAAACCGTTTTGTCTTTCCCAGCTTCCAAGTTCAACTAATGCATGTTAAAGAAGTCCAAGCTAATGCCTTTCTACATTTCACATTTGTGTTGGCTTGCTGCTTGATGCTTTATCCTGGTGTTCCTATGTAGTTCAGTGCAGTAGACCTTAGTACTGTGATAAAAACTGGACCATCTGACGGTCTGTATCACTCCGTCAGCACAAAGCAGATCTATTGTGCTTTAATGGCACGCCTCAATCGTGTTTCTGTGTCATAATGGCACTGGGTGCCAGAGATAGCCACAGGCTTTCATTTTGTGTGCATGTGTAGTACAGAATTGATCTTCCTTTGTGCAAATTGCTACCTTACATTCACAGTTAAAGACATGGGTCATGTGGTGGCCATCTCTGTTTAAGCTCTTTTGTCATTTGTCGTACAATCCTCTGATTCAAGCTTCCCTCAGCAGGAGTGATTTCACAAGGATTCATGCCCTCAGAAAGAGGACAAAGTAAATGTTTTTATCATAAGCTGCTTGTGTTTTATCACAGCGAATGGGAAGATTAACACCGAATGTCTTTCTTCAATCAAAAAAGCAGGAACAAATCTAAAAGATAAAGCCAGGACCTTGAAAAACCCTGTGGATTTGGATAAGCACAGAGAAATAAAACCAAATGTCATGCATGCTTACAAATTCAAGTGGAATGTATTAGAAAGTTGTGCTGCTGTTTAAGGTGATTGGTGAATTAGCAGGGCTGCTGGTTTACGTTGCCAGGGTGATGTCAGGCAGCTGGTGTTTATGGGCTGAGGGATTTGAAGCAGGATTACTGCTCATTTGGCTTCTGGCTTTGCCTCCCTTGCAGCTACCACTAAATGAAAACTGGCAGCCGCAAACATTGGCTTAAATGCTCTGCTAATCCTCTCTATATTATTCATATTGTGTGCTCTCCCAGAAAACACTTGTTGGAGGGATTCTGGGGAAATCTGGGATTTCCTAAGAATTTATGGAGCAACTTTAATACGGAGTATTATATTCCAGAATTTTTGATTGATTGCTCAAAAGACTTAAGAAGCTGACTTTGTGAGCACAACTGCTGTGTAGCCAAAGCATGCCTACTGTATTCAGGATAGACTAGCAATAGAATTTAGCAATATATAATTATATAAATATATATGAACACTATGGTCCTAATAAAGTGCCCGACCTGGTCTTTTGCTTTTGTAGACTATCCGCCTCAAGGTTCGACAAGTTGCCTTTCTGTCAGCTAATTGGCTCCTCAATGTTTCAGTTTTGGAGGCAATGGCTCCCAAGTCATTTTTTTAGTCTGGAGTCCTGCATTAAAACTTCCAAGTGCTTCTGAATGTTATCAATGCTTGATGGAATAGAATATATGACTCAAATGGTGGGTGCAATAACCGAAGGAGAACCTCCAAATTAAATTGTACTTGACCCAGCCCATTAGCGCTTTGCACACTTAATTTCACCAACTGACTTGTCCAAGACTTATCGCATGCTTGTGCAAAAATACCAAAACTTCATGTCCATACCCACTGAATTTGCACAAATAACATAGCAAAATCGCATAGTGCTGTGCTTAAGATATAGTGCTCTTAAAATATGGCTGGTTATCTTGTAATTTTTTTGGTTTGCTTACAAAAGTAGTTCCAAACAAAACCAAATGAAGGTCAAGCTTTGCGTGTGGGCGAGTAATAGCATGTATGGAATGTTGCAAACAAAAACAAGTGGAGTGACAAATATCAGCACTCTTGAAATGACGCTTGTCCAATTGTATTGAAGTACCAGAACTAACTGTTGTATAATCACCAATATTTGGGATTCTGGTTTTAAGATTTTACGTTGAGGCTTTTGTTCTAAATTTAAATGCCCAAATTTTGTATCCCCAAGCTTGACGTGTTAACTAATAAATCTTTTAGAATACTCAGAATGTCCCTTCATGAAGTGTTCTTAAACAGCTGGTTGGAAAGTATATTTTGTGCTGTTTTTGCAGACTAATTTGAATGTGCTGTGTAGTTGTTTGGCTTTGAGTTTATTCTCTTTGTACACTGTTCAACGCAGCTTAATTCAATTCCAAAAATATGGCCACAGTTTTCAGCGAGAGGCACAACAAAGCAGCCGGTCCCATAGAGAATCTGATGGAGTTCTGTTGATGGATGTGTTCCTTTTTGTATCTTTAAATGTGCTCTTTTTCAGAACAAAACAATTATTTTCATATTTGTTTGTGCATTTTGTGTCCCCTTGCTAATAATATTTTTAAATCTAGTTTTTATATTACTAACTTTCTTTACTTTTGTTAATTAGTAACAAATAATAATGTATATCAACATAATGAGAAACTAACATGCTCTTTTATAAAACCTAGTGAGCTGCCTACTTATGCAGCATTTTTAAGGCATCATATGCACACTTGTAATACAAATTCAGATCTTATTATAAATCTTTAAAAATGTTAATGGTCTAAAGTTTTTTGGCTAATTAGAGAATCACATCATTAGCTTAACTAGCTCAGCAGTATATGAATGGTGTTTCTCGTGCATTCTTGCGTGTAGCGCTAATTTGTGTGGCTGGTAAATTTGCTGCCTCTAAAGAGCATTCCAAATAATTTACTTACTATGTTCCATTTTGATTAGGATGCTGCATTAGTAGGCATGCCTATGTGACAGTAGTCTGTGTTCTGTGTTATCAGTATGACATCCACTCTCATAAGGTTTTTGGCTTTACCACAACATTAATTTAAGAAGTGAATACCTCCATTTTTTTAAGAGGAATATTGTAGTGTATTCCTCCCTGTTTTTAATCTTTATTCTGAGGGTGAAATCGATCATGACATACTTTAAACTACCACCATCTCTGTTGCGGTCTCGTGAGACCTTCTCGGTCTTGTGCTATGAAAGTGGGACCTGAATTGCACTACTCTTTCTTACACTGTCTGCTGTTCCTTATACAAAAATCTGCTGGCATGGCCCTGTTAACACCCAATAGACCACAGCTTTTAGGAACAACAACGTGTAATTTCGGCACCACTAGTATGAAACTGAATTACAAAAATAATCACTGTTTCACAGATTCCAGAACACCACCATATTCCATTAGTTGTACCCACAGATAATCCCACTCCAAATTCACTTCAGTAGTTGAGGAATTGTTGCTGTGTCAGCCTGAATGGGTAGGAATGTTTTGATAGTGCCAAGTTACAGTGTTAGACCTTTGGTGAAGTCAACCAACAAATGGCTTGCTTATAGTTACATTTGCATATTAAGCTAGGATACAATAAAAAAAAAAAATCACCTTAAATGGTTTCTATGTGGTGCTTTGTAGTGCTATTGTCTGATCTTTAGTATATTATCACATGTATATATGAGTTTTATTAAACTGTTATGTTGATTTAGTTGAAATCAGTCTAGAGTAGGGATGTCAAAAGTACCAGTACTTCTCTACCAAGTCGATACAACAACAGACATGTAACTGTCAGTTTGTGTATGATGACAATCACGTTAGTTCTTCACCTTAGAAATCGCCTTAGGCAAAGACATTGCAGTCTCAGTAGCAAGTACTATTAAAAGAAAGCAAAAGACACATCTCAGGATTCACTAAAAAATATTGTGTTTTGGGGGTGCACTCTGTATGTAGGCTTAAATAACTTAACACCCAGAACATCTCTGATAATTGAATGAACTGCTGGAAGACACACTATGAACAAGTGGAACCACCCTGGACTACTGCTGTTGAAGAGGTGGGGCTGTGTACTGCTGCTATGTGCTCTGCTGAAGGTCTGCTCAGCATCACAGGGTTCTCTAATAATGATCTGACAGTGAAATTCCATGGCTCTCTGATCAGGATGATCCAGTGTTGAGGTAATAAGGTATTGCTTGGGTCAGAGAGGAGGGTATTCCTGCTGTGTAGTTGCAGGGCTTGATAAATGGATGCCTATTGTGCATCTGCTACTCTGATTGCATGGCTTATTTTTATGCTGGGAATTATTTCCCAGAATGTAATACTGTAATGTAATTTACAAAACCAATGAACTTGGTTTTCACTTTTATCTAGAGATTAATAGAAATGGAAAAGCTACTCGTCATAAAGGCTACCATTCACACAGTATCCTTTTTTTTTTTAAAAGGTGCTATATGTAATATTGTTACTGTACGAAATCATAAAATGACCATAATATGTCATTAGCGAATTAGGAAACATGCTAAGTTGAAATACTGGCTTCTCCTTTAACAATGCTACAGCCAGTATTTTCTACTTTGAAGTTTCCATTCCGGACTGGAATTTCTGTATATGTTTTGGCCCGTGTGATCCCCGTCCACTGCCCACTCACCAATAGTATTTTGACACTGCCGAATTGCCAGATTTGAAACAACACTGCGTGCTGCAGCCATGGAAGCCAGCAAACAAACAGGATCAGAGATAACAGATTACACCCGTCCTATAAAGCCTTGCCATCCATCTAAAAACCACCATGACCAGAGGTGTAGTAAAACAAGGATATATATTGGAGATGCCTTTGGAATATGAAAACAGCTTAAAGCCCTGAAATCCTTTAAAATGGATGCTGAGTTGGCTAATTTGCATGTCAACATTCTGGCAACTCAGATTCTGGAATTTCGAGTCTGGGGTGGAGCAGACCACTCTCCAATATTTAGAATTTGGACTGCAGTACCCGTTTCAAATGCTTGTTGTCAATCTTACATATAGGATCTTTAAATATTGCTAAATCCCTCTTTCGCTGATTTGTTTGATAGGTACTTTTAAATACATTTTAAAGTCACAATCAAATAAAAATGAACCCCATTTACTTTCTTCAAACTCATTCCTGATCTTACTGTGCATGATTCATTGCTGCACATTATTCCAAATGAAAAAACAAATTGGTTTGAATCTTTAATCAAAATGTAATAACTTGAAAAGTTGAGTTGGTATCTCACAAATATCTTTGAACTCTTCTGTTTCAGCCACATGGCTCGATTCAGGTATGTAATGCCCAATTTACACATTACAACGCCCCATTGATAAAATCAAGTCTGGGCCAATATTTTTTTTCCACATAGAAATGTATCACATCACAGAGGTTTAATGGGTTGCAAGTGGTTAAAGCAAGTAGTTACTTATGCTTCCACACTCTCATGTAGTCTGTGTTAAAATTAGGAGTTTGTGTTTAAGGAAAATTTCATGGTCAACTCAACCCACTAGAATTGACAATCAGTGCTCTGAATCTTGTTTTGGTTAATGGATCTTTCAGATATGTTGGGGTTATAAAGGTATTATTTCACTGTTTTGCAATTGTAGGAGTTTAGCTCGAAGTATTAATTTAACAAGTCTCTGGATAACAGTATGAGAATTTTTGATTATAGCTTGCCCCAGAAAACAATTATCTCCACTCTCTCTTTCAAAATAAAAATCTGTAGTAAGTGTTGGTGAAAATCAGGGTTGTTAATATGCTAAAATAAACTGTGAGAATGCCCGCAGTTTGCAAATGTATTATGTTTGATTCATGCTAATCTTTTGCAAACTGTTAGTAAAATCTTGGGAGTGGGCTCTTTTGACTTGGACCAGTAATTAACCATCTAGCTATGCTCGACAAAACAAATAGAGTTCTCTTCTACTTCTGGAGCACCATTTTGAAGTTCCAACTTAATTAGTGATCATTACAAAGTATGATGCCATTTTTAAAGGAAAAACATCATACTCAAGTTATTAAGTATGGCTCTCATTTCTTTAAAAAAAAAAACATAAAGATACATTTCATGGGTGATGGTAAGCTGAAATGATTATCTAAGTCACTGACCTAGACCAAGAGCAATATTGTTTGGCATTATTAGAGTGAGGTGCGAGAACCCTTTTATGCTGGTGGCATTGATCCTATAAGTGTCAGGAGTAAAGCATTACACACAGCTCACAGCCCTTAAAATGAGGAAGATGAGTTCACTGAGCACTTTATTAGGAGCACCAGTACACCTTATTATTCATGTGATTAGCTAATCAGCCAATTGTGTGGCAGTAGTGCAATGCATACAATTGTGTAGATAAGGGTCAAGAGCTTCAGTTAATGTTCACATCAACCATCATGGGGAAAACATGTGATCTCAGTGATTTTGACTGTGGCATAATTGTTCGTTCCAAACAGGCTGGTTTGAACATTTCTGTAACTTCCCGTCTCCTGAGATTTTCACGCACAACAGTCTCTAGAGATTACTCAGAATCGTGCCAAAAACAAAAAAGCATCCAGAGAGCAGCAGTTCTGCAGATGGAAACGTCTTGTTGATGACTGGTTCGAGCTGGCTGAAAGGCTACGGTAAAAAAAAAACACGAATGAAGGGCTTGCACCAGTCTATTGCACTGATTTGCATAGAACAGAAAAAACAAAACAATGATGAGACATACAGCAGGTAGTTAGACGTGGGTGATGTTTTATTTTATTTATTTATTTTGTCTCCTCCTTTTCAATGCATTGCTCTCCTTCTCTCTCTCTTTGTATTTCATTGACTTTTGCCCATTGTCCTTTTCTCGCTTGATGGAACAGTACGCACACCTGATGACTCGTCAGTCAGATTTCAAGCAGAATTCAAATACATCATAGTGTCTACGACTAGTCTGGGCAAGTCACAGAAGTGCACACATTACACCACTATCAGTCGTACAATCTGAGACTTCTTGTCGCAGACTAGTCATCGATTCAAAACATCAAAGGAGACAAGCTTGGGTCGTGTACTAGGCTTTATACGTTTTTCAAACAACATTTTCAATGCATTATCTTATATTGTATGTTCTCACCTATCAATGCATTATAAGGGTATTGACTCTTGAAAGTACTTTGTATGCTCTGTGATTATGAAGGATGTCAAACACAGCGAGTGTTCTGCTCGCTTTTTGCCGTTGTTTTTATAGGTAAGCTCCAGAGCTGGGCGGTATGGCTAAATATTATATATCGTGGCAACGTGTACAGATTTTTATAAACAGACTGTTGCAGTATGTAAATTTCTGTGTGTACAACACTCCATCTGGCTGCACATGAGAATGGAAGGCTAAATCCAAAACAAGGGGTTTTGCTTCGAATCAAAGCAAACACTTCTATTCAATTAGAGAGATTTTTTTTTTTGCTTGGATTGAAAAACAATGTAAAATAGATAAAACGGATCAAATATTATTTCTATTAATGACCAATATTTATTGGTAAAGTTTTTCACTGCGATGGACATTTTTGTTGATTTTCCAGGAAAAGAAAATGTATATATCGGTTATATATGTACAGAAATATATACATTGAAAAGCCACAACATTAAAACCACTTAAAGGTGAAGTGAATAACATTTATTATCTCATTAAAATGGAACCTGTCAAGGGGTGGGATATATTAGGCAGCAAGTGAACAGTCAGTTCTTGAATTTCATGTGTTGGGAGCAGGAAAAATGGACAAGGATCTGAGTGACATATTGTGAAATTTGACTGGGTCAGAACGTCTCCAAAATGTCACTTCTTATGGGGTTTTTTACGGTATGCAGTGGTTAGTACCTACCAAACGTTTTCCAAGGAAGGACAACCAGTGAACCAGCGACAGGGTCGTGGGTGCCCAAAGCTCACTGATGCATGTGGGGAGCAAAGGATAGCCCATCAGATACGATCCCACAGAAGAGCTACTGTAGCACAAATTGCTGAAAAACTTAATGTTGGCCATGATAGAAAGGTGTAAGAATACACTGTGCTTCGCAGCTTGCTGCGTATGAGGCTGTGCAGCCAAAGAGCGGTCAGACTGCCCATACTGACCTCTATCCACCGATGAAAGCACCTACAATGGGCACGTGAGCATCAGAACTGGACCAAAGAGCAATGGAAGAAGGTGGCCTTGTCTTATGAATGACGTTTTCTTTTAGGTCATGTGGAAGGCCGGGTGCATGTGCGTCATTTACCTGGGGAAGAGATGGCAGCAGGATGACACCATTGGTTGAAGGCAGGTCGACGGAGGCAGTGTGATGCTTTGGCAGTGTTCTGCTGAGAAATCTTGGGTCCTGGCATTTATGTGGATTTTACTTTGACACATACCACCTACCCTTCAATGCAACGGTATTCCCTGATGGCAGTGGCTTCTTTCAGCAGGATAATGCACCCTGCCACACTGCAAAAATTGTTCTGGAGTGGTTTGAGGAACATGACAAAGAGTTCAAGGTGTTGATTTAGCCTCCAAATTTGCCAGCTCTCAATTCGATTGAGCATATGGGATGTGCTGGACCAGCAAATCTGATCCATGGAGGCCCAACCTTGCAACTTACAGGACTTAAATGTTCTGCTGTAGAGGTTGGCCGATGTTCCGGTTTTGCCAACTAAACTGCACAGATAAAATATTCTGAAATCCACACCGATTGTTTTTCCCTTCGGGTCTGGTGCTGGAGCGGCTGGGAAGGATACAGTATGAGAGCGGCGAAACAAAAACTATCACTTCACTGATGCCTTGTGTTTGTTTTGACATGTGAGACTACACACTGCATGGAGATGAACACTTCAGATGTGGATTTAAAACATTAACAACGAAAAGGTATTTACATTTATGCATTTGGCAGACGCTTTTACCCAAAGCGACTTACAGTGCACTTATTACAGGGACAATCCCCCGGAGCAACCTGCCTTGCTCAAGAACACAATGGTGGTGGCTGTGGGGATCGAACCAGCAACCTTCTGATTAACAGTTATGTGCTTTAGCCCACTACACCACCACCACCCCGTTTATACAGTGCACTACAGTACACGTTGTCATATCATTATAAAGTAAATTATTTGTTGACTAGATGCTTCATTAGTAGAAAACAGCAGTATGTTTGCCGACAAGGCTGTGAGGACACTAACATTAAAGCTAACCTCAAGTGGTTAGGACAGTGTGACAAAAATACACACATACAAGTCCTACCCAAATGTTTAAATTTCATGATTTTGACCATTTCCATTAGTTTATATCAAGCTGGTTACATTTATGCATTCGTTAGCCAGCTAAGTTGCATATTTAAAGCTAGTGACTTGCGAAAGCAAATATCTTCATGCAGCCGAGAGAAACGCATAAAGAAATCAGAAATGCATCTGATTTCAATTAATAATTTTTATCCTCACTGTAGTTCGATGACTTCAGATCAATCACATTCTTGCACTAAAAAGGCTAGACACAGCGTAACATATACAGATTAACAGAAATCAGGTGTCTCAATATGCTTCTTCTAAGTTCTTTTTAATTTGACACACCATCTAAACAACAGCGCTCCTGCACGAGACACTGAATAAACAAAAACAAAGGGAAACAAAGACGTTCTTCCTGCATGCGTTTACTTAGAAAAACAAACATAGGTGTGAACAGCCCCTTACAGTTGGTCTCGGGATCCTCACGTTCGGTTCTGGTCTGTTGTGTTCCGTCTGGTTGAACTGTCCCTGGCCTGGGCTCATAGTCTGAGCCGCTTCACCACCGAGTTCAGCCGAATACCACTGCTATCTGTGAATATTGCTACTCTACATACAACTGTACTGAATAAAAAACAATGTGGAATTTCGCTGTTATTATGAAGCTCGAGTCTGGAGTAGTAGGAATCAGTGCAAGTGTAACAACAAGTGAGCTGTCTATCGAAGCTTTCCCCCCGTTATTTTACTTTTGCCTTAACATTTGAGTATGTGGATCAACTAAAACTTTTATTTATTTATTTTATGCACATTAGTTGAATATGAAAGGCTTTTTTTTTTTTTTTTTTTTTTTTTTTTTTTAATGGCCAGGGCAGGAATGTTATGCAATGCAATAATATAACAGTGCTGAATTTTTTATGTATTTATTGCACCCTCTTCCGGACAACGGAATCAATGGCAATTTAAAAGTCAGCTGACTTTAAAATTTGAATATTAGTTCATGTATATTAGTATTTATATATATTTCATTTTAAAAAATTCAATACATTTTAATGGTTCAGTCAGTACTGTTTATTTTTGTAGTAAAGTTCAGAATTATTTTACTTTTGAATGTTATTTTTTCATTCAGTATCAATTTTATAAATGTTTGGTTATCGGCAGGTACTGCCCAACTTCGTTATCGGGATCGTAAAATCCACGGTCGACCTCTATTCTGCTGCTAACTTCTTGTTGCCAGATACCACGAGACACCTTTGGAGGTCTTGTGGATTCCATGCCTCGATGGTTCAGAGCTGTTTTGGCAGCACGAGGGGGACCTTAATGATATTAGGCAGGTGGTTATAATGTTGTGGCTGATTGGTGTTAATGTAATTGTTCTGATTTATACCGTTACTGTGATCAAATATTACTACTACGAAATAGAATTTTGGTCATATTACCCACCCCTATTGAGTTTCTCATAATATTGCGATTCTTTGTTTAATGAATTACAATTCAAACACTGATATATATGCCGATCATTTATTCGCTTGTTTCTCACTTGTCATCAGTGGACTTAACATGTCAATTTTGGTTAAAGAGAAAGAAAGAAAGAAAACAATTAAAAGGATGTAAGAATTTGTAGGCACATCCTTACAAATTAAACAAGTTATAGACTTGGCTCATTCTGAGTCTGCATTTTGGTTAAATAGAAATAACAGTTTTTTGACGTAATGGCACAGTACTTTTCATCTTTTTGATCACTTACTCAAAGTGGTGCTCTCTTATTAAGAGAAATATTATTGTGAAAAATGTAATGAATATATTGATTCTTGCTGTTAGAATGTGATTAAAGTATTGTGAGCTAAAATATAGTTATGTTTAGAATGCCTTTTTGTTCAGTAGCTTGCCTGACATTCCTCAAATCACCCTTGCTTATCTTGTTTGTTCTCACCTATCTAACTGTGTAGCTAAATATACAGACACTTCAAAGTTCAAAGAACGCTCTGTGATACTGTAGATTGTTTAAGAGCCTGTCTGGTCACAATACAGTAAGTGCTGTTTGCTTTTAGCTGATGTTTTAATAAGCGAGCTGCTGCTGTGTGTTGCAGCGGGATGAGAGAGATTCCCTCTAAAGCCAGCACCACACCACCCTCCTCAGTCGATGGGCCTGCCATACCCACCGATTAACTGGTAAGGGTGTTTGTCCACTAAGCATTGGGACACGTATTATTCAATCACCTGAAACACAATTACACGAGTGAATAGAAATGAGTTTGAAGCATGCGCACTATGACTGCTTTGTGATAATCTTAGTACAGTCAACAACAGACGCAAACGATGCGTCCTGACGAGGACTGTCCACTTGTCGAGAAACTCTGGCCCACATGCAGACAGTAAGCACAGACTGCTGATGACAAAATTCGCGTCATCCATACTGTGCGAATTCCGATCAGCAGTGTTGACAACCGAAGTATACTTCGGCCTTTAGAGTTTTCTCAACGCTTCACCATGACACCCCATTCGCAGCCGAATCTCGAATTTGAATCTCACCGAGAGCAAGAGCACCCTGCTAACATAAACAATATCTATGAACAACAATCATTGTTTCACAGCAGCAGTTGGAGTTATGTGCCTTTATAATATGCTTATTACACGTTTGAAAGTTTATAAATTGATATTAATGGACGATTAATTAAGGCATAATGTCTCCTTGGACAGATAATATTTTGCTTCCATCCTGTGAAAAACTTTTGGAAAGCACTTCACCTTTATGAATGGACTTTGGCCTCTAACTCATTGTTCACTGCCTTGGTCATGTGTACCCGTCCCACCAACTGCCAGCAATAATTTCAAACAAGCCGGATGTTGTTTATGAGTTTGTGAAGAGGTTATTTCAGCAGAAAGTACTTTAGTTCATTCCATAGTCAAGGGATTAATGACCTCCCGCTGGCAGACACTAATGCACACTTGGTCTCCCTCCACATGGCTGGTGATTATGTACATAAAGTTCACATTTGGCAGAAAACTTGGCTGGTGTACTACCGTCTTAAGACACAGTAACCACATTTACATGCACTTAAGAAAACTGTTTATTCCAGGGTTTTTGCAGAAAGCGGTGTTCTTGTTTAAATGACGTTTCGGACGTCGCTAAATTTTCTTTCTCCGTTTAAGGTATTAAGAGAAATCAGTTTAACTCACCTGGGATTTTCCTCAAGGAACACGGCTTATGTGATAAATGCATAAAGAGTGTTCTTACATGTTTTTGTAAAGTACTCATTTGTGTGAACAAACAGGATAACTAACATCATCGGATGCAGCCCAACTACAAGTGAACACAGCAGAAAGAATTCAACATTTCTGGGAGTAGAGTGGAAAAAGCACCTACACTATAAACTATACACATTAATATACACCAATGTTGGGGACCTGGATAGCTCAGCAAGGAAAGACTCTGACTACCACCCCTGGAGTCACGAGTTTGAATCTAGGGCATGCTGAGTGACTCCAGCCAGGTCTCCTAAACAACCAAATTGGCCCAGTTGCTAGGGAGGGTAGAGTCAGGGAAGGTTACATGGGGTAACCTCCTTGTGGTCGCTAGAATGTGGTTCACTCTTGGTGGGGCACCTGGTGAGTTGTGCGTGGACGTCGCTGAGAATAGCGTGAAGCCTCCACACACGCTATGTCTCTGCGGTAATGTGCTCAACAAGCCACTTGATAAAATGCAAGGTTCGTCCTCCGCCACCCGGATTGAGGCAAGTCACTATTCCACCATAAGTATTTAGAATTCATTGGGAATTGGGCATTCCAAATTGGGGAGATATATATATATATATATATATACACCTATGTAAAATATAAGCTGTCCCTGATGTTTGTGTATATGAGCTTGTATATCATGCATACATATTTTACATAAGAGGGAAACCCCACTGTTGCAGCACAATTCCACTGCAGGTTGCAATAGAAATTTAAGGAAACAACTGTGGATTATTTGGAAATAAAGCAAAGAAACAATAAAATAGCAAAGTCTTCCTCAGATGCTGTTTCTTATTTACACAAGTGTCATAGGGTAATTACATTACTGTGTAGAAAGCTGCTTACAGACCAGGCTGCATGTATATGGGAGTAAAGAGTATGGCGCTTATTACACAAAACGCTTTCTCGCAATAAGACGCTTTCTGATGTCCATGTAAATGTAGATAGTCAGGGAGAAACAGCAGAGTATTTTTAAGCCTCAGTGCCAAATATCACAGCCTGGTTCTGATCTTTGCATTTTTAATTAGCATGTTTATGCTTGTCACGAGGGAGTAATGAGAGTTCTATTTTCATCTTTACAAAGTGTGATTCTTTCAGAATATCCCTTGCTGTTGCCATGTTTGCAAACCCATGTGGATTAATCATGCAATATAATCCTGCCAACAGAAGGCCTGAAGGCACTTCAGTATTAGAATCCAGTTTCAATAATCTGTTGATATGAGCCTGACCTGTGACATTAACTCAGTTTAAACAATGTACAATGAGCGATTTATTTTTGTTTGCCTTGCCTTTTTATTGAGAGGATAGTTAGACTTTATCGGAAGGATAAGCCGCTTCTGTATCCTTGCATTATTTGGGGAAAACTTTGATTTAACTTGTCTATAGATCAGCATTAGGCAAACTGACTTATTAACTCTGAACTGAATGAACTGCCTTCCTCTGGTTAGATGTGATTCTGTTTAGATTGAAGGAGCCTGTGTTCATTGCCTAGGAATACATTGCTGAATGCTTTCCAAATTACTATATTTGGTCATGTGTTGGTCAACTCATGAGATAAAATACAACATAAATACAGCAAATTGACGTTTTTTTGTACTGACAACATGTTAAACAGTATAACTAAAACCAGCAGAGATGCAGAAAATCTACATCTATGCCAAGTATTTTTATCCTCCATAGTGAAAATAGTTCATTTTTTCCTTTGCATGGCTGTATAATCAGAAGATCAAGGGTAATTCCTGGCATCTATGGGAACAGCAACTAACAGCTGGATGATTTCTATATGCATAGCATTGCCCTGCCTTCTGTAATTCACTCAAAACACAAAGTATGTGTTATTTTACAGAAGGAATTTTTTTTTTCTCATTCTAAAACTCTTGTTTGGGAAAGTGTGCTCACTTTTTCCACAACCTTATACAGCTTTTTGGAACTTTAGGTAATGGAACAGTGCAGAAAGGGTCACTCTCTGATTGTTGTAATACCGCTGGACTGGGATTATGTGTGATTTTGGTTAGTTTGAATTTAATTCCATTTGAAAAGGGGATCTGGGGTTGAGGGGTGATATGGTTTGTGGTAGGATTTTGTTTGTCGCAATTAACAGATTGTGCTGTTTCTCACGGTGATGACGAAAGTATTTCACAAGCATATCATATACAAGCACATACAACAACATAACATAGTGGTAAAGCAGACCACTAAGAATGTGGAAAGAGGGCCAAATTGGGATTTGGATCAAGTGTGAATACTTCTTTAACAGTACTATTCTCTGAAAGTAGCCAATATATGATAATATTACATTCACTGACCACCACTTCAGTGCTTCTGGAAGTCATCTAGATAAGCCTTTCAAATTCTTTATAAGAGATTTAGCAAATAGATCAAATCATAACTGCGTGTGGTTTGGTTAAACCGTTGCAGGTCTCATTACCCTGCAATATATCAAACTAATTTCTTAGTATTTGTTATGCAGAAAGAATGATAATAGGAGAGGAGGGAATCAGGGCACTGTGAGTTTTTACAGAGTATTCAATACTCCATTTAGAGCATAGAAAACATGAAAATACTTCAAGAATTGGCCCAAATTGATCTAAAATGTGGCAACCATGCTCATTCAGCTTTAAGCTTTAGAATCATGCATCTTTGTCTATTCATTTATACAGTGCATTGGTTAAGTTTATAGAGACAGCAGCAAGTCAGTTGTCAAGCCAGTGATGGAGGTTTTGTTTATGTGCTTGTGTGCCACTAATACAATTACTACTTCCAGGACACAAAATGTTAGCTTGGTTGAATCCCCCAATTCAAAGCCCTTTTAGCTTCTGCTGAAGTGCCTATTTGTCCTTTCCAGATGGCAAACTGCTTGTGTTTGGGTTTATATACATTAAAGTTCAAAAGTTTGGGGTCACTCTGAAATGTTTCTCATGATCTTAAAAACCTTTTGATCTGAAGGTGTATGCTTAAATGTTTTAAATTAGTTTTGTAGACAAAAATTAATTAATAATTGTGCAAACATATTAATTTATTTAATTTCAAAACTAGACTGTTTTATTTTTTTTTAAACCTGAATAATTAATAATTAAGAAAAGCAGCAACTAAGTGACCAGCAAATAGATGGGAACTCCTTCAATACTGTTTAAAAAGCATCCCAGGGTGATATCTCAAGAAGTTGCCAAGAGTACATTTCTGCAAGATGTAGGCAAAGTGTGGCCACTTTGAAGATGCTATGTTTTGTTTTGTTTTTTATTCAACAAAACACACAAATTAACAAGACATAGCAGCTTATACAAGAGACCAATGACACACACACACACACACACACACACACACACACAGTGCATCCGGAAAGTATTCATAGCGCTTCACTTTCCACAATTTGTTACATTACAGCCATATTCCAAAATGGATTAAATTCATTATTTTCCTCAAACTTATGCAAACAATACCCTATAATGACAATGTGAAAGTAGTTTGTTTGAAATCTTTGCAAATTTATTAAAAATAAAAAACACAAAAATCTAATGTACTTAATGTACACTCAAAATTGAGCTCAGGTGCATCCTGTTTCCACTGATCCTCCTTGAGATGTTTCTACAAGTTGATTGGACACGATTTGGAAAGGCACACACCTGTGTATATAAGGTCCCACAGTTAACAGTGCATGTCAGAGCACAAACCAAGTCATGAAGTCCAATGAATTGTCTGTAGACCTCTGAGACAGGATTGTATCGAGGCACAGATCTGGGGAAGGGTACAGAACAATTTCTGCACCATTGAAGGTCCCAATGAGCACAGTGGCCTCCATCATCCATAAATGGAAGAAGTTTGGAACCACCGGGACTCTTCCTAGAGCTGGCCGCCCGGCCAAACTGAGCGATCGGGGGAGAAGGGCCTTAGTCAGGGAGGTGACCAAGAACCCGATGGACACGCTGACAGAGCTCCAGCTAGAAACTTCCAGAAGAACAACCATCTCTGCAGCACTCCACCAATCAGCTCTGTATGGTAGAGTGGCCAGACTGAAGCCACTCCTCAGAAAAATGCTCATGAATGCCTGCCTGGAGTTTGCCAAAAGGCACCTGAAGGACTCTCAGACCATGAGAAACAAAATACAAGTGTCATGTCTGGAGGAAACCAGGCACCGCTCATCACCTGGCCAATACCATTCCTACAGTGAAGCATGGTGGTGGCATCATCATGCTGCGGGGATGTTTTTCAGCGGCAGGAACTGGGAGACTAGTCAGGATCGAGGGAAAGATGAATGCAGCAATGTACAGAGACATCCTTGATGAAAACCTGCTCTAGAGCACTCACCTCAGACTGGGACGAAGGTTCACCTTCCAACAGGACAATGACCCTAAGCACACAGCCAAGATAACAAAGGAGTGGCTACGGGACAACTCTGTGAATGTCCTTGAGTGGCCCAGCCAGAGCCCAGACTTGAACCCGATTAAACATCTCTGGAGAGATCTGAAAATGGCTGTGCACTGACACTCCCCATCCAACCTGGTGGAGTTTGAGAGGTCCTGCAAAGAAGAATGTGAGAAACTGCCCAAAAATAGGTGTGCCAAGCTTGTAGCATCATACACAAAAAGACTTGAGGCTGTAATTGGTGCCAAAGGTGCTTCAACAAAGTGTTGAGCAAAGGCTGTGAATACTTGTGTGATTTTTTTTTTTTTATTATTATTATTATTATTTTTTATAAATTTGCAAACATTTCAAACAAACTTTTCACATTGTCATTATGGTGTATTGTGTGTAGAATTTTGAGGTAAATAATGAATTTAATCAATTTTAGAATAAGGCTGTAACATAACAAAATGTGACAAAAGTGAAGCACTGTGAATACATTCCGGATGCACTGTATACACACAGAAAAAATTATAATAATAATAATAAAAAAAGGAACAACAAAATATACTGTATAGATATAGTAGTGTATACAGGTACAGTAATAAGTTTTAGCAGTAGGTACATTTAGTGTGGTATAATAGTAATCATTATCATTAATAAAAAAAAATTTAGAGAGAGAGAGAGAGAGAAACAAAAAAATATGAATATAAACTCATTAAGTGATATCAAGACAATTTGAAACAATCATAGTTATAATAATAATAGTTGTAGTAGTCATAATAATAGTAACAACAATAATAATAATAATCACAATAGTGTAGTAGTACAGACTAGCCAGAGATACCACATCCAACCTAGATAGCACTCCAACACTCCCGTTAAATGAGAGAAGGCAGACGTGGGAAAGGGAGGGGCCAGGCAAACCAAAAAATGAACCGGTGATCCCGATGCCAACAAGATGTGCCAATCACACCCACCGACTGCACTAGAACAGCCGCCAGACCCAGACAGTTAATAAAGCATATAAATTACAGGAGTTTATTTAGAATTTTGGAATTAGATTGTATAAGGGAACGGAGAGGGAAGGAGGACACATTTTTCTGTGATTAAAATAAATATCAATACCACCACCACTACTACCACCACCAACAATAACAATAACAATTGTATGCAAATTTTACATATATAGAAAAGAAGTTCAATAAAGTATAGCATATAGAACATTAAAATATATATACATGACATCAATCTACAAATAAATGTGAACAGTATATTATATAATAATATAGATGCTAAAATATAACAGTTTTTATTTATTTTGGATTTTTTTAGTCACAACATAATTCCCATATTTCCATTTCTATTATTCCATAGTTGTGATGACTTTACTATTATTCTTAAATGTGAAGAAAAAAAAAGAATGAAAGAATAAGTCAGTTACCCTACTTTTTTGAACGGTATTGTAGTGATTTTACAGGAGTCATCATGGTTAACTAAAAGCTTTTGTTTTTTCCAATAATAATGCTGACTTTGTAAGGGTAATGATTAGGAGATTGTTTTTCTAAATAAATGTACATGTTGTTTTAAATCAGTGGTTTTCAACTGGTGGGTTTTTTCACCCAAGAATGGGTTGCGGGCAACAGGTAAAACACAATGCTCAATTATTATAATACAGTGCATTTAACTTTATAACTTTAAAAGGGAGTAGAAAGCTTTTTGTTTGTTTCTACAGTATTTTACTAGAAATCATTTTGTCACTTGGAAGAAACTAGCCCAGTTATGCTGATGAAAACATAGATGGGTTTTGTGACATGCCCTCTTCCTAAAAAAACATGCAGGGTAAAAGTAAATATGACCCATATAGACCCATTTAATATGGGTACACTTGCAACAAGGATTAACATTTTGTGACAACCACAATGTGTGTAGTAAATTATTGGCAGCCAAGATCATGAGGTCATTGAAATTCAAGAGACATTAACAAAGTGATTATATTGGCTGCCAAGATCATGAAATCATCAGTTCAGTCAATCAGTGAATCAATCATAGAGACATTTAGAAACCAAAGAATTATTGGCTGTCGTGACAGTGTTGCATGTTGTTGGGCCTATGCAGTAATACATTTCATTGTTTGATTTTAAGGTTATTTTAGTTAAAATTGTGATGCACCGAAAAAATATTGACCAAAAGTTAGTGTGGGGTGCTCACACATTAGGAGCTGCCGCACTAAAAATGCACCAGTGCATCATCATGAGCACATCATGAGCCCTGCACAAGCTGAATGTTGACGCTGAGTGTTTGCTCATAGCTTTGTAGAAAATAAATATATTAAAATAAATATATTAAAAAACCATCCACCAGATGCGTCCGGTGGCGACCACCTTTAGTTTACCCTGCCGCTCACACTTTACCAAATTTGTGTTGAGAAATATGTCTGAAGAGACAAAAACTATTGTGCAACGACCAGCCCTATTTATATTAGAAAAATCCTGATGTATATTGATTATCATCTGGAAAATCTTCTGATTATCGTTGTGTAAAAAATGGCTTTGATCCCAAGCCTAGCTTTTATACTTCTTTAATGTTGTATTGGAGCTTGACAGTAACAACCATGACACATACAATACCGGAGACTGAAAAACACTCTTTATTAATGCACGAATAACCTGTGCATTCACAGAATATGGACTTTAAAGGTGCTATATGTAATATTTTTACTGTACAAAATAATAAAATGACCATAATATGTCATTAGAGAATTAGGAAACATGCTAAGTTGAAATACTGGCTTCTCCGATAACAATGCTAAAGCCAGTATTTTCTACTTTGAAGTTTATGTTTTAGCCTGTGTGATCCCGTCCAATGCCTACTCACCAATAGTATTTTGACACCGCCGAATTGCCAGATTTGAACAAGTTTGCAGACAAAGGACACTGCGTGCTGCAGCCATGGAAGCCAGCAAACGAACTGGATCAGAAAAAACGGATTCCACCTGGCCTAAAAAGCCTTGCCATCCATCTAAAAACCACCATGACCAGAGGTGTAGTAAAACAAGGATATATATTGGAGATGCTTTTGGAAGATGGAGACAGCTTAAAGCCCTGAAATCCTTTAAAACGGATGCTGAGTTGGCTAATTTGCTTGTCAACATTCTGGCAACCCGCATGAGCTTCGAGTCTGGGGTGGGGCAGACAACTCTCCAATATTTAGAATTTGGACTGCAGTACCCATTTAAAACACTTGTTGTCAATCTTACATAAAGCACCTTTAATGTTCAACATAAACAATGCTTTGTTTCTGTTAAAATTTTCAACCAAGATTTTCTGCCTTTTTCACTCATTCAGTGGCCGAAATTTCGGTGCGTCCATAATAATAAAAGCCTGTTGGGTCACCACTTGATGTTCAATGTAAAATCTGGGTCTTGAAGCAAAACCAGTTGAAAACCACTGTTGTTAATCAAACTATAAATAGATACTGCAGTATGTTGTATTTCACCAACAATAAAACAGCGATTTAGTGATTGTCAATCAAAGCATTTTTCTCTCTTTCCCCTTCCCTCCAGCTGTCCCATTTCCACCTAGCCACCGGCTGACTGTGAAGGAGGTGTTTGACAGCGAGGGAAAACCCAAAGTTGATGTCCTAAAGGCCCACCTCACCAAAGAGGGACGCGTGGAGGAGAGCGTGGCGCTCCGATTAATCGGCGATGGCGCTGCCATCCTCCGTTCTGAGAAGAATCTATTAGACATAGAGGCCCCAGTCACAGGTGAGTGTTTCCTGTTTTCACCTTCTCTTCCTGGGGTTTGGTGGGGACGCAGAGTCTTGTGTAGCCCCTTCTTTGCCCCAGGGCATTGATGATATTGTGGATTGTCACAATTGTGAACGAGGGACTTAACTAGTTCCTTTATTTATGTGCAGTCTAATCTATTTTAATTAGGACTATGCAAATACAATCATACAGTGACCACAAAGTATTTGGACTCTTTTGAACTATTTGGGACACCTTTGGACACTTTAAGCTGTGCACATACAATCATACTGTGGCACCAAAAAATGTGACAACTTTGAACTTTGAAGTCACTTAAAAATGTCTGAATTACATTAAATTAATTCACACAGGTGTCCCAGCAGAGTAACACAAGTTTATTTAATTACATTAACTATAGACATGTTCTATTAACTTTGACAACCAGGAGGTGTCCAAATACTTCTTGACTAAATTTGTGAACAATTTATCCGTTGATTTATAATTTGAAACATAAAATTTAAATATTTAGCATTTTAAGTGTTTTTCTTGTGTTTCTTTTAAATAAATGGTTTGATATTTGTTATAACTGGTTTTAGATTTTGATATATAATGCAAAGACATATTTAAGTGTCTTGAGTGTCCAAATACTATTTGGGGCCATGGTATATCAATATATTGCTTTGTAAAATTCAATTCAGTTTAGTTAATAAAGAAACTGGTTGTTGGAAACCCTGAAACCAACATTTCACTTTCTCTGGCAGACACACTGGGTCTCGTGGGTATTGTGTTTCTGCTGTTGTTTCAATACCAATTCAATTATAATATCATGATGCAAAACAATGTGTTTTGTATCATGAGGTAGTTGGCGATATGCAGCCCTTATTAAACTGTCATGTTGATGGTCTGAATAGAGCAGACTCCCATCTGAAATGTGGTGCTTATTCCTTCTTACGATTATATTTCCCCAAATTTGTATGTGAAACAGTATCTAAATGCACTCTTGCTCTTGTGCACTCTTGCTCTTGTTTTTGTCTCTCGCTCTAGATTGTGCCTTCTGTTACATGACTTCATTAGACTTTCTGATTAGTTCTTTTGATGACTTCATTAACACAACGCAAAACGACAACCATTTGCAAACAATGGCAACAATTATATTCATAAACCCACATGGCAGGCTGCAAGAAAATGGCTTCCAGATGCATTATGATTTGTTTTTCATTTCTGATTTTTCTTTTTGCCCTCATTGTCTTCTCTTATTACTGTCAAACGCTGCATAGTATACGAGTGCAGATCTTTAACCCTTGACCTCCAGTCTGATTTTAATTTATCTCCAGGGCTTCACAGAGCCACAGGCCTTTATGCTGAATTATTTCGGGTGGTTTGGATCAGTTTAATCTTAAACGGAGCCAGCGCATCCTGCACGCGCAGCTCTTCCTCTCTTAACATTATCATATGGCTTAAGAAGAATTGAAATCTAATTCACGAGTGTTATGGACAACTTTAAGGTGCTTTTTTGTGTGATTTTGGTGCTTGGACGGCCACAAGGACGATCCTCTCATCCCTCAATCTTATGTTTCATGGATGAAAATTCATACTGATTTTGAAAATTATGGCAGAAAGGTTTGTTTTTATTTATTAGTGGTTATTAAACATTGTCAGTATCAATAACTCAAGTGCAAATGATTAACCAGAGCTCCTGACCGCTACCGAAACAGTGCTGAAATGGCGCTGTCACGTAATACTTGTTAATTTTTTCAGAGCTGGCCAGGACGGGCCAATCGTTGTCCTTTTAATATTACTGGACAAGACTACTGAGACTTATTTCCATTCACAGGTTTGAATCCTAGCAGTTATCTGTTTTTATTAAAACCAAATATCTATTGTAAAAATCTCTTCAATGAGATTTTAAACAGTTTTCTGAGAGGCCAATTGTCCCCTCACATGTAATACAGTCAAAGGCTAAAAACTTTAGCAATTTGCAATATTTTCATGACCTTGGGTTGCTCCTGCAGCACTATCGCTTTTTAATTTTTTTTATGTTATGAAAGTTTAGGCATAACAAAAAATGCATGCATTGCATGTAAAGCATGTACGTTTTTCTTGTTTCAAAGAGGGGCATGAACCTAAAAATCACTGACATAAGCATTAAATTCAGATAAGTGCCATCTGTTTCACGCAGTAGTCTTTTATGCTTTCACAAAGGACAAATAATACAGAAACTAATAAAGAATTTTATCCTTGCCTTGCATAATTCAATGTTTGAACTGAAGTGTTTAATTTCTGTGCCATTAGTGTCACCAAACAGACTATGCCTAGAAACAGCCCTGCTTCTGGGCAATCCTCGCTGCAGATTCAAAAGTGCAGAACTGCAAGATAATATTACGGGTACATTACTAGTTCACGACATCTAGCAGTTTAAACTTTTTTTTTTTTTTTACTGCAAATATTTATTTAACCCTCTGGGGTTGACGGACACGTCGGATATTTTCCTGCTGGATATTTTCGTCATTACAGCAGAAACAACTTAAAATACTCCGTCATTTTTGGGTATACATATAAGTGTAAGACATCATTAGAGACTATAAAGGGTCTACTTTTATTTGTGTACACTCATAATAACAATGAAACATTGTGCTTTTGTAAAATAAAGAAAATAAAAAGGGTGAGCTTTCAGCAGTCTCTGTGTGCACGAGCATATTTCAGAAACACGTCACAAAATGAACTGAAACTGCGAATACTTATCACACAAACATGAAACATATGTCTAAAGAAAGCTTTAAATGTCTAATTTTAATAAACCAATTCAAATTTAAAACAAATATTCTCCTGCAATGCAATCTGTTTGAAACAAAGCGATGTTCAGGGACTCAGATGAACGTTTGTATTTTGAAGAGAGACTCGATCCAGCCGAGGATTCAATTTCGGATGAGTAAGTCAATTAGTTTTCATTAGTTGACATGCTATTTTATATAAACTTGAACATATTTTACTAGTGGGACTGTTTCCAGACTTGCCAACCAGGATTCGGAGTATTGAAATTTGAAATATGTCCTAATAAGCAAGTTTTAGTTACATTTAAATGCTGTTTCGGCTAAAGCAGGCATTTAAATTGTATGCTGTATAATATAAATATGATATGTAATATAATATAAAAATAATATAAATGTTTAGATTATATTTTAACTAGAGGTTATGCTGCCTCATTATCATCAACAAAGCTTGTGCTTGCAAATATTTGTTCAGGTTAAATGAGTAAAATGCACTTTAAATATGCCCATATTAGAAAATCACCATTTTATAATGATTTCTGAAGGATCATGTGACACTGAAGACTGCAGTAATGATGCTGAAAATTCAGCTTTGATCACAAATTGCATTTTACAATATATTCAAATAGAAAACTGTTCTTTTAAATTGTAAAAAGAGAATATATATGAATGTTGTTTTGGATCAAATAAATCCAGTCTTGGTTAGCTGAAGAGACTTCTTTTAACGGTAGTGTAGGTCTAAAATTAAGTAAAGTCTTTATGTAAAGAAAATATATAGTCAGATTACTTCTTTTAACTTAAAACTTGATTTGGATCATTAAGTCTCCTCATATTCATTCTCTTTCTGTCACATTCCTCATTGATAGGATCAGGGGTGGGGTCATTGTCTCTCAGGTGTGAATTACATCAATATTCATGATCATTCACGCCTCCTCGCATATTACTTTTCAACATTAAAATTCTCTTACAAAAGTTAAATTACTATATTGTTTTGTATGAATGAGTGATCAGGATGGTTTTCACATAATTTTGTAGCAAAAGCTCTAGGCTACAAGATCCAGCACTCAAAAGTCTTGTGGAAAAATGTTTAGTATGTGTTATATGACCTTATTTCAGTGACTTTAAATTTTAGTTTTTTCAAAAACCACGCATAAACGTTATTTTCTCAAAAATACAAACATGTACGCATGTTGCTCACATATTATTGTAGCCCAGTTTGTGCTGAATACAGTGTTATCACACTTTAGCCATTAATATGTTTTTAAGCAACTGAAAAAAGCAGAAATGTCAAGGCATGTCAAAACTTCTCCAGGGCCCAAAATACCCTCAGACCCCAGAGGGTTAAGCAGTGTCAGACAGAATCAGCAAAAGACTGTAATCTCTCCATAGCACCAAGAAAATAGGGGAATATTATTCACAGCAGAGAAATTCATGTCTGACAGAGATCGTCTTGAAATGTATTGTTGATGCAGCGCTTTGTTGTAACTGCAGCATACAAAATAATTTAATAATCTGAAAGCATTAAAGAGAATAGATTTCTTGCTAAGGGTTTTACTGTGCTGACTGTTATTCACTGTTAAGCACAGCAAATTATCATTATGCTAAAATGCTGTCTAAGAAGTTGTGTCTCTCAATTAAATTGAGAATTGCATCTCCTATTAAAACCACCAACACAAAACATATTAATGTTAGTAGTCGTCCCCATTAATCGACTAGTCATTTGAAAGACTAGTCGATTAGTCGACCACCCTGGCACATCCCTAGTTCTTTCCCACTACTCTCCTTTAATTAAAGTCTGCTTCAGTGTTTACGGCATCAAAGAAAGTTGTCCTTTCCCATGCAAAGACCTTAATTCCAGAGGTTTTGAAAGTCACACATTGAAATGCCTAAATTACTACATTCAAGGGTTAGAGTTTTAAATTGTGCTGTTATTGTGAGGGTTTGCTTTAAGCAGTAAAAGGAATTCAAGTGTGCCTTCTCAAAGCTAAAATCAGAGATGAAAAGAGACAGATGATTTCAGGATTTCAAAAAGATTTTTTTTTTGATGCACTTCTAACAATCTGCTGTGGCTATTAGATGAAAATGGTGCTTTCAAAAATGTAACATTTTGTTAGCATTATAGTAGAAAATAGCAGGAAAAAACACACTTAAGGAATTTTGTAGTGGGATTTAACATGTTTTGCAACATTTTAAGGATCTCTGCACATTCCATGTTCACAATGCGTGAAATCCCCACATTTTTAGTTTTTACATGTTGGTGAAAAGCAGTAATCCACACATTGGAACACAAAAAATCAACAGTTTCTTTCTATAGCACTGAAAATCCATGTTTCTCCGTGTATATGTCCCACTATTAAAAAAAAACTAATTTTCTCTCATTAATTCACCATTAGAGATGAAGTGCCGAATGAGACGTAATAAACTTTGTTAAACCTCAGTTATTCACGTGTCTGGAATTCACGAGCTGCTCAATATCCAAAATGTAAGTGTACATTTAATTAGGTAATGTTTAAAAATGTAAACATTAATTCAACATGATAATGGCTGTTTGATATGAAAAGAAGCAAGATCACTATGGCTATTAGGACATTATTATCAGAGCTGTTCAGCTGCAGGATGAATATGAATATTTGAATATCCTCCTCATTAAACACCTGCTACATGTCTCATTTTCGAACAATACAGGTATTTTTGTTCTTTGTATGTCAGTCAGTGTTGGTCTTGTTTGGGTTGTCTGATATCATGTTATATACACATTGTTGATTCACAGATTAGGCCTAATATCCCCCTAATGTATATTACACATCACAACCGATTTAGTAGCAAGTCTGTTCTCTCAGCCAATAATCACATCTTTTTTTTTTTTTTTTTTTTTTTTTAAATTTTATTTAACAGTCAGACATACATACAAACCAACATAGTGCAGTAGTGAGCAATCTTATAAATCCATAATTCCAGAAGTGACATAAGAATGATTTAAGTGTTTGCTCTAAGTGTGTATGTGAGCGGGTGTGAGTGTGGGTATGTGTATGTGTATGCGTAAACAAAGTAACCATTTTTTATTTTTTACCATTGTCATTACCATCACCACCCCACTCCCCACTACCACCATATTGCCAATATTGTGTTGGTCGATTTTTATTTCCATCCTTCCTCCTATGTAACAATTGCCATTGTCAGTCCTGTATAAAATAAAAGATGATATAATAAGATAATACAAGATAACCTTCCCCCACATCTCATCAGTCCCTATCTTTTCCTATTTTATTATTATTATTATTATTTTTTTTTTTTTTTTTTTTGTGTGTGTTATGTGCAATGTCTAAGGTGCATTAAAAGAGGGAGTACAGTGCGAGAGTGTCTCAAATTGGGACAGAGATGCTGTCCCGTTGAAACCACTTCTCGCCTGTCTTGCCTGCCTTGGTGTTTGTGAGGTTTTCCATATATACATTATCCTTTTTTTTTTTTTTTTTTTTTTTCCCTATTCTATGTTGTGGTGCATTAAAAACCCATGAAGAGATAAGGGGGAAATTATTGCAGTAGTGATGACAATGACACTTAATTCCAATACAGCACTGACAATGGCAATATTGATGATTATAATAATAATGATAATAATAATATTAATAATAAATGATAATGATGATGGCAGTGGTGATCGCAATGGTGAAAGCAAAAGACAGCAACAACAGCAATTACAACAATGAAAAAATAAAAGTGAAAATAGTAATCATAACAGTAACAGTAAAGATAGTAATAACAATGATGACAGAAACAAGTTCAAACAACTAAAATGCATTAATATTCATGGGTTGATTAAGAAGGTGGGAGGAGTCGGAGTTGAAAACAGAGAAAGGATTCATAGCTGTAAGAGGTCAGAAAGTGTTGGACGGCAGAGGTCAGTTTCAGATGCGTAATTATGAAGGGGAAATGCGTATTCCATTGTAATGAAGTCTGTAATAAGATTTTTCCAAATGTTAATGTGTAATTTATTTCTAGTTTTCCAGTTCATGAGGATAGTTTTCTTGGCGATGGTTAGAGCTATGAGGAGTATTTTAGAGTTTATAGTTTTATCAGTGATTATTGTGAGGTCCCCCAGCAAGCAAAGAGAAGGCGACAGTGGGATGTGGCAGCCAACTATAGTGGATAGTGACTGTGTGACCTCTTCCCAAAAGTGTTTGATTGGAGTGCAGTGCCAGGTTGCATGGATGTATGTATCTGTAGAATTTTGATTGCAATGTGTGCAAACTTCTGATGTGAAACCCATTTTAGCTAATCTATTGCCCGTGTAATGTGTTCTGTGAAGTATTTTGTATTGTATTAACTGAAGATTTGCATTTTTGGACATGAGATATATGTTTTTACAGATTTGGGTCCAGAAGTTGGCATCAGGGGCTATTGAAAGATCGTTTTCCCATTTTATTGTTGGTAAGTATATGGTCTGAAGTTGGTTTGAAATCATTTTGTATATTTTAGAGAGAAGTTTCTTTGGGGAGAAAATGTTGACCAAGTCTGATATTGCCGGTGGAAGTTCTAAATTTGTGTCTCTGATGTTTATTTTTGTCAGAACAGAAGATTTGATTTGTAGGTATTTTAAAAATTCGTTGCTCCCGATGCCATACTCCTGGGCCAGTTGCGGAAATGGTCTAAATGTGTTAGATTTGAAAATATGCTTAATGTGGGTGATACCCCTTTCCGCCCATGTGTGAAAATTCAATGTTTTTTTATTGCTTATAAAGTCACGGTTGCTTATAAAGTCACGGCAATAATCACATCTTTAACGCATTGACTAAATCATTGATCCTTCTTGTGAAAACACTACACAGTTGCAAGACAGCATGACTAAATGGGTGACAGAAAACCCATCATCTCCTCCACAGAACTCTTGGCTTAAAAGCGCATGTGTAAATGGCAGAACGGCTAAGGTTAATATGATGTATTAATGAATTTATATCTGTAAAGCGCTTATATGGGGTTACATAAGGCTTAAATCATATCTTGCAAATTATAAATGTGATTCAATTTTGGGGGACATTGTATTTATTTATTTATTTTTCCTCATTCTCTCCCCAATTTGGAATGCCCAGTTCCCAATGCGCTCTAAGTCCTCGTGGTGGTGTAGTGACTCGCCGCAATCTGTGTGGTGGAGGATGAATCTCAGTTGCCTCCGTGTCTGAGACATCAATCCATTTTTGAGCACGTTATCGTAGAGGTTTCACGCTGTTCTCTGCGGTATCCACACACCCTACCGAGAGTGAACCACATTATAGTAACCACAAGGAGGTTACCCCATGTTACTCTACCCTCCCTAGCAACTGGGCCAATTTGGTTGCTTTGGAGACCTGGCTGGAGTCACTCAGCATGCCCTAGATTCGAAATCACGACTCCAGGGGTGGTAGTCAGCATCTTTACACGCTGAGCTACCCAGGCCCTTGGGGGACATTATATTAAAAACACAAGATATGTAAAAAAATATTTGTCTTTGGACATATATAAAGCCATGATTGTAAAAACAGCTATTTGTCATTTTTGTGTTGGAACCAGTGAAAATTTTGCTAGGACCAGTAAAAATCTGAAGCACTGGCCCAACCTGTCCAGTAGAAAAAATCCTTAGTGTTGAGCCCTGCATTCACATGATTTGTCCCTTTTATTGTATTTTTTATATATATATATATATATATATATATATATATATATATATATATATATATATATATATCGGCCACCAATCGTAGGGTTGGTGGTTCGAATTCCGGCCCATATGACTCCATGTGCCGAAGTGTCCTTGGGCAAGACACTGAACCCCAAGTTGCTCCCGATGGCAGGCTAGCACCTTGCATGGCAGCTCTGCCGCCATTGGTGTATGAATGCCTGTAGAGATCTAGATATTTTAGAGATAAAAAAATGTTTTGAGGGTTGGAAAACAATGAGGTGAAATTATATCTGATCAGTATTTCCCATTAATTGACTAGACTTTTTTTTTTTTTTTAGAAATATTTTAAAATAGATTTGCACTTCTCAGTCTCATAATAACATAAAATAAAAGGTTGTGTTTTGCGCTCTCTCTCTCTCTCGTGCGCCAGTCAGTTCAGTCAGCTCTTCCCCTGCTGCTTTAAACTTGCAGATGTCTGCACTGGAGTATTCCTGGATCCGTCTAACATTATTTGGTTGAGGAGGATGACACATTTTTGAGGAAAGTAACGTTAACCAGCCCTCTACATTGCAAGTAAATCACTCGGTTTGCGAGTAAATTTTGCATTATGTGACCAAAAAATGTCTGTTATTAGCCACTGGTAACAAGTAAATATTAACATTTCACTCGCCAGTACAGGTTTTGGAGGGTGGGCAGGGAGGCACCAATAATCCTCTCAGCAGTCCTGACTGTACGTTGTAGTTTCCTTCTGTCTGAACCAGATAGTTATACATGTACAATCGACAGACTAATTGACAGCTGAATAGAACTGTGTCAGCAGCTCCTGTGGCAGGTTGAACTTCCTCAGCTGGCAAAGGAAGTACAACCTCTGCTGAGTCTTCTTCACAATGGAGGTGTCCCACTTCAGGTCCTGCAAGATGGTAGAACCCAGGAACCAGAATGACTCCACTGCTGCCACAGTGCTTTTCAGGAGAGGGGTGGGGGGTGGGGGGTGTATTACTACTACTACTACTACTACTACTACTACTACTAGTGTGTGTGTGTGTGTGTGTGTGTGTGTGTGTGTGTGTGTGTGTGTGTGTGTGTGTGTGTGTGTGTGTGTGTTTAATTAACCCACTCTTATGACAAAGCATCACTGGGTCGACTTTTCACCTTCTTTCCCAAAATGTTGCCCCTGGTCCATAAGCTAAATGTTTGCAGCCAAGAAATGCTTGTGGTGGTCTGGTTATGGACTGCATTAAGTTATTACTAGTGATTTCAGTCTCACCATGGTGTAAAATTCAGCTCTCGTGTGTGTTCAGAGAACGCTGCTGTTGAACTTGTGCTGGCCAGTAATCTCTCTCACATACACGTGATTTGGAATCCTCCATGTAATGTGATCTCACCACAAAACTTCTCTCATACCTGTTCAGCAAATGCTGTTTTGAACTCACACTGGCCTGGAACCTTTGACACGTCTGTGTGTATTTTGAATTCTCCCCTGTAATGTGATCTCACTAAAGAGTCCCTATCATCTCTGTTTGGTGCGTGCTGTTGTCGAGCTCATGCCAGCCAGGAGCCTCTGTCATGTCCTGTCAACATCTAAAAAAAATTGTTTTGGGGTTTCATGACCGTTTAATCCTTTAATGAGATAAATACTTTATATCAGGGGTCGGCAACCTATGGCACGCGTGCCAGCATTGGCACACGGAGGGATAATCACTGGCATGCCAGCAATGATGATAGAGGAGTAGACTATTATATTTATATACATTCTGCATCTGCATACCAATCTACATCTTGATAATTACATCTTGTAATCCGTCCTCATGATTGCACAGCGTGTTTTCATGAGCTGAATGGGAGACTAAACAAAAAGTTATAATGTGACGAGACCGCATTATAGGAGAAAACATAAACCCACATCGTGGGTTTCAAAACTCTTCAAGTCTATTCAAAATATAAATGAAACCTGGAATTTTTTTGGATTTTGCAGGTGCGATTCACCGAAAAGGGCTTGTGAAGCGTGAATGGCTTTCACACACAGTGCGAGTCTCGTGCGAGTCACGAGTCACACTTTAATAGTGTTTAACCTCCCAATCAGCTCTTTGTGATCATGAGGATTACATCAAGATTAGAATGCAGGTCAGGTGCAAAAAACGTCACATAAATAAAATAGCATGCTCCTCACTTACTGTTGCTTGCGTGCTAGTGATTACATGATTACAATGACATAATATAAGAACTATTTAAGTTTCCACACAATTTCGTGCTCAGTAATCAAATAAGCAATTGTGTGACATTAACTCGTTTTGTACAAAAGGACAGGTTTTCTTTCATTAAAGATGCTCTGTGAAAATTAACACGCAGGATCGTGAATATATCATACAGTAGCGGTTTTAACCACCACGCAATTGCGTGGGATCCTGGACATCGGAAACATGTTGCTTTGGGTACTCGTGCGGTACGAATACACTGTTGTCAGCATTCTCAGAGGTCCGCCAGACTTTAACCCCGTTTTTCAAGTAAGATTTTGTGTTCAGGTTTGTAATTTATGAAAAAATATACAGTCCTTCCAAACTTGTTTCGCCCACACGCTCTCACTCACATATGCATAAATGAATGTGTTAGGGGCCATTCACATGAACGTGTTTTTGCATATGTCTGCACTGTTTTTCCAATGTTTTCCTTTGTAAACACACTGGACGAACAGCCATACTTGCTGCACCATGTCTCACTCTTTCTTCATTGTCTCATTCAGAACCGGCATATTTTTAGACTCTTTGTTAAAAATAACTTCAGGTCTCAAAAATGCATGTCGAGACACGTGCGTTCTGTTTCATTTATTGTGCCGCATCCTGATTGCTGTCGGCACAGCCATTGATCAGGAAAATAAAAAAATGTCACTACATGTCACAAAGGGTGCCGACCCCTGCTGTATATACACTCACTTAGCACTCAATTAGTAACACCTGTAAACCTACTTATTTTTGCGATTTATGTAATCAGCCATCATGTGGCAGCAGTGCATAAAATCGTGTAGATATGGGTCAGGAGCATTCGACTGTGGCATTTTTGGTGCCAGACAGGCTAGTTTGAATATTTCTGGAACTGCTGATCATCAGATTTTCACGCACATTCTCTAGAGTTTACTCAGAATGGTGCCAAAACATCCAGTGTGCAGCAGTTCTGCGGACGGAAACGCTTTTTTGATGAGAGAGGTCAACGGAGAATGGCCAGACTGGTTTGAGCTGACAGAAAGGCTACAGTAACTCAGATAACCTCTCTGTAAAATTGTAGTGAGCATAATAGCATCTCAGAATGCACAACACGTCGAACCTTGAAGCGGATAGGCTCCAACAGCTGAAGACCATTTCGGGCACTTTATTAGGACCATAGTGTTTCTAATAAAGTGCTTAGTGAGTGTAGTTTGCATCTGCTGCACACTACAAATATGAGCATTTGTGAATGTGTGCCAATGTGTGATGATCATACCTTTTTTTAGAGCTCATTGACTCATACTATGACACTTGTTTGACAATTAATCAGTATTACCAAGAAAGCCATAAATCAGACAATCAATAGTATCATAATTCATCATAATAGCAATTATTTGTTTAACTATTAATCATTGGCTCAAATAAATTAAAAAAGCACCATAAAATTATCATAAAAGTATTTTTTTTTTTACTGTGACTACTTGTATCTGCTTATTATGTCTTTTATATTATTGAGAACTGGTTAGGCTTAAGTGCGGTGGTGGGGTTGGATGCTCAGAAATATCTAGATATATATATATGTATAATTTAAATAAAATTGTTGTGACTACATTTCAGTTTCGCCACTCCCTATACGCATATTACGCAGTCTGCGTAGGGCACCATCTCCCTGGGTCCACCGGCTACCCTTCCTTGCACGTTACAAATGATTCAAGAACCTGATAGCAGTTGCGGAACATATACGATCACCTCACACTCCCACAGTTTTTAGCAGCTTCTCTGTTGGTTAGAGATGCACATTGAAGATTTGGGCACAACAGTGACATGCCATTTATATAAGAAACTTAGAGCTGTCAATTAACCATTTTAATAGCTGCTTTGGATCACCTGCATTCAGTGGGTTTCCACTCTGCACTACCCCTGAATGACTGACTGTCTGTAAACATAATTACACACAATTAAAGACGGAGAACTGAAACTATTCATGAAGACAACATGACATATGATAGCATGGCATGATAATCTTCAGACAGTGATCCTGCTGTCTGAGCTTTGCTGAAAAACACAGTTTATCGGTCCTTGTAGGATACACATTTCCTCACAGAAACTGATATATGATGTCACAGTATCTGTGAGCTCATCCAGGTCTGTAGCTGCAGCTTCATAAACACTCCAATCAGTGCATTCAAAAAAGGCTTGTAGTTTGTATTTCCAGCTCTGCTTCATTGGTCCATCTCTTTTCAGTCCTTACTATAGGGTTAGCTGATTTTAGTCTTGGTCGGGAGAAGATGAACCAGAGTCCTAAAGCTGCACATGGGACAGAGCAATATGCATCCTTTAAAGTGGTGTAGCATTGGTCCAGTATATTTCTGTCTCTGGTGACGCATGTGATGTGTTGTTTGTATTTGGGCAGTTAACATGTGATGTTTGCTTTGTTAAAATCCCCAAGAATAATAATAAGTGAGTCCGGATGTTGTTGCTCCATGTCTGTGATGTGATCATCCAGCTGTTGCAGTGCTTTGTTCATGCATGCTTGACTTCAGATCAGTCTTCATTACCATCATGTCTGATTTTCTCTCAACCGAATTGACCCAGCTCTTCTTGCCCACCCCAATCTGTCGATGGATCATCAGCTTTCTGACAGATAGGTAGAAGCTAGTCAGACTTGGAAAACTCACATCTGGGAACCTCACTATTAGCACTGGTGCTCATCAGTGATGCATTCGCTCTGCACTGCTCTTCTCACTATACACGGATGACTGCATTGCAAAGGACATCTCTGTCAAGCTCCTGAAGTTTGCAGACAACACAGCAGTCATTGGCCTCATCCGCAATGGTGATGTGTCTGCATACAGACGGGAGGTTGAACAGCTGGCTGGCTGGCGGTCACAACAACATTGAGCTGAACATACTCAAAACAGTGGAGGTGAAAGTGGACTTCAGGAGAAATCCCCCCCCCCCCCCCCCCCTCTCCTGAAAAGCACTGTGGCAGCAGTGGAGTCATTCTGGTTCCTGGGTTCTAACATCTCGCAGGACCTGAAGTGGGACACCTCCATTGTGAAGAAGGCTCTTCAGAGGTTGTACTTCCTTTGCCAGCTGAGGAAGTTCAACCTGCCACAGGAGCTGCTGACACAGTTCTATTCAGCTGTCAATTAGTCTGTCGATTGTACATGTATAACTATCTGGTTCAGACAGAAGGAAACTACAACGTACAGTCAGGACTGCTGAGAGGATTATTGGTGCCTCCCTGCCCACCCTCCAAAACCTGTACATCTCCAGAGTGAGGAAACATGCAGGTAGAATCACTCTGAACCCCCCACACCCTGCCCACTCTCTCTTTAAACTGTTGCCCTCTGGCCGGCACTACAGCGCACTGAGCGCAAGGACATCCAGGCACAAGAACCGGTTTGACCCTCAGGCCAATTCCACATGAACCATTTGCCTTCAGGACTCCCCCATAGTGCATTAATGTAAATAAATATCTCAAATACATATGTAAATTCACTGATAATTAATTCAATAACTGTACATACCCCTAACTTGCACATATATAACCACTTGCACATGTACATACGTCATTCTATGTTATATGTCCTATTATTTGTGTCTATTGATACTCTTACCTTGTTTTATACTCTGTGTCTCACTGTAATTTTCTGTGTGCACTTGTTTGTCCTATCACCAAAAAAAGTAGTCCTTGTGTATGTGAGAACTAGGTTTGAAATGATTATTTGACGTTATCGATGAAGTCAAAAATAAAAAATGTTTACTAAAATTTTAGTTGTTGAATAGTCATTTGATCTCATTTAATGTAACATGAGATCATATGAAACCGATGGCGTGCTAGAACAGCAGCTCACGCCTGATTGAGGAGGAGAAGAAAACGGCTCACTGTACAGACGAAGCCCAAACTTTCCAAACAGTCAAAAGTTTAGGTAGATTGCAAAGTATGGGGGAATTATAATGCAAAAATACAACATAAATAAATACAGAAGCACTGTCATAGTTAAATTAAGCAGAGCCGGATCTGACATTCCACTTGCATGTCAGAGCGTCTTAAAAGCAAACAACCTGCCGTTATATCTTTAATGCATCCTTTATTAAAGAATAAATAAAAGGAAGTGGGTCCTTTCTGAAAATGGCATTTCTCTGTGAGTCTTCTTCGCATGAAGTGGGAGAGATTAAAATTGCACCAGCTGATTCACACTCTAGCATGAGGACACTCATCCCTTGTGCGCGTTTGCTGCAGCTAGATTATAACGTGATGGCTTGCAACGTACTGAATAATAATGTACTGTATGTGTCATGGCGTGTATCTTATTGTGAAGAAAATCGTCAATACTCAGCCATATTAAGAAGAGATAGTTTGTTTTTGTGAGTTAAAGATGGATCAAAGGGAACATAAAGGTGAGAGTGTAGGCTTAGCCCATTCATTATACACTGGAACAGAATATTTTTTTATTCATTTTTTTGGCTTGTTTTTACCTGCAGACCATTTTCCACATAAACCATTTGCCTTCAGGACTCCTCCATAGTGCAATAATGTAAATAAATACCTCATGTACATATAACATTTTTTTAAAGATTTTTTTTGCAGTGAATTTATTTCATTAATTAAACTTAATAATACAAAAAAATTCAGTGTATGTAATTTAGAGGTATATTTAAAAGATGATTTTGTCCTCTTTATTGTTAGTAAGCATCTTTAATGCAACCTAAGTTGAGGCACAAGCTGAATAGTCGGTTAAGAGCTAATGATTAATCATTATTAATAATAATTGCCTGAATAGTCAAATAATCATTAAATTAGATCAGTTATCGAAATAATCATTAGTTGCAGCCCTAGTGAAGTGAGAACACTTGGCAATAAAGCTCATTCTGAAGTTTGGTTAACAAGCTCACAGACTATAAACACTACTATAAACACCAGTCATATACATGCATGACAGGATGGTACATATGATCTCTTCACCATGCTATCAGAAAAGAGATTATGGCAGGGAACATCTCAGGAAACTACACACTCAAACACACAAGCTTAGCCTAAATTTGTCAGTGACAAATAGTAAGTATCTTCCAAAAGCTCTTCTCTATTTAGAACATTAGAAGCCTCTTCTCTATCATGTACTACTAACTGACTGAATTGAGAGTTCAGATCCAATGTGTGCAGTCTTTCAAGTGCCGCTCACTTGACCTAACTGTTTTATCCTTGATGTCTGGGTTCCTGTAATGGCATTAAAGCACTTGATATTAAGTCGACCTGTTTAGGCCTTGGATCTAAACTGGAGACAATAAATGAGCCTTGTTAAATGATGTCTGCCACAATTAATGGTGTGTTCTTAATGGAAATGACAAATGGCTGGATGTTAGCTTTTGTAGCTGCAATGAGAACAGCCCAGAGGCCGAAACTAAAGTGGCTTTCACATATACTCAATTTGGTTGTTTTTCCTCCAGTTTTAATAAAATATATTAGAAATTCTGATTTCCATATGGCCATTGTGTGAATTAATCACAAAATGTTTCACTGATATTAAAGTGATATGAGTTTGTGTAACGAGACATCAGTTTTTTCTTTTTTGAGGAAGAGTTCATTTTACTTTTTTACACTGTCATGGTGAGATAATGTGTCGTGAGTTTGGGGAGAGGGGGAAAACTACCCCAAAGGGGACAAAAGCAATCTAAGTAATCGGGCAGAGGGAAACGGGACTGTCTGGACAACACTGGAACAGGAAGGTGACGGGAAGTCAGGACCCTGACACCATACTCTAGACATGAAACACAACAGACAGGAGAGTGCGGCAGAGAATAAAACAGAGACCGTGCACTCACACAAAGACAGACATGGGTGGATAAAACTGACTGACAATGTGACGGGAAACGTGACATAATCAGGATGATAAAGGAAAGATAATGTGTTTACATTGAATTCTGTCATTATTGATTACGCTAATGTCATTCCAGTATCAAAAATGTAATCCATGTAGCTTGTGCGTCATATTCCTAGTCTCATGAAGGCATATAAAGAGATGCATGAGAAACAACCTAAAATTTAAGGCTGTGAAAATCTTGTCATCTGTTGTATGTTGAGAGAAGCTTGTTGACAGTTATCACTTGGAATATGTTGCACATGTCAAATGAAATCTTTTATTAAACTTTTAGATCAATTATTAAGCAATGTTCACTGCCATTGTATTTAAAACAAAGACCATGATATTCATAAAAAATCTGTGTTCCACATAAGTAAGTAAGTCATGGATTTGGAACAACATGGGTGAGTAAATCATTTTGGAGTGAACTATTCCTTTAAGGGTCAGAGAGAAGATGGAAAATGGTCATGAAAAACTAAATTATGTCAGTTTTTGTCACAGATCATTTTATTATCGTTAAAAGTTGTTAAAAATAAGTTAAAAAAAAAAAAAAAATATATATATATATATATATATATATATATATATATATATATATATACTTTTTCATTTTTCCTTTCTTTCTTCACAAGATTACAAGACAAGTGAACTTGCCATCTTTAATGAGAGAATTAACTACAATGACATAATAGAATTAAGAATAATGGTAGAAACTTTCCTGTGTATACGTCTGCCATAGATGTTAATATTGCCCCGGCTGAACAAGTAGCCACGCCCCGAAATTACGCTATAAGTTGAGCTAGAAAGGGATGGGTGGAGCTAAGAAGGCTACTTAAAATATAAACATTGATGTTTTGAAAGTGCCTGGGACCCTCAGTGTTTAGTGTGTATACTATTCACAAACACATGAATGGCTTACTTATAGATGTCAAAGAAAAATAAACTAGGATAGTAGAATGTGTTTTGATATCAAATGTTTTTTTTTTACATACTTCACCTCTAAAGATGACACACTCAAAAAAAATACATGTTTTTAGCCTATTTAAAAATGTATGCATTTGAATTTCATAATGTTTAACTAAATTAAATATATATACAGCATAAACACTGATCAGCCTCAACATTAAAACCACCTGCCTAATATTGTGTTTATCCCCTTATACCTCCAAAACAGCGCCAACTCACATCTCAGAATAGCATTCTGAGATTATATTCTTCTCACCACAATTGTACAGAGCGGTTATCTGAGTTACTGTAGACTTTGTCTGTTTGAACTAGTCTGGCCATTCTCCGTTGACCTCTCTCATCAACAAAGTGTTTCCATCTGCAGAACTGCCGCTCACTGGATGTTTTTTTGTTTTTGGCACCATTCTGAGTAAATTCTAAAGACTGTTGTGTGTGAAAATCCCAGGAGATCAGCAGTTTCAGAAATATTCAAACAAGCCTGTCTGGCACCAACAATCATGCCACAGTCCAAATCACTGAAATCATTTTTTTTTTCTCCATTCTGATGGTTGATGTGAACATTAACTAAAGCTCCTGGCTCATATCTGCATGATCGTATGCACTGCTGCCACACGATTGGCTGATTAGATAATTGCTTGGATGATAGTTGGTGCCAGATGGGCTGGTTTGAGTATTTCTGTAACTGCTGATCTTCTGGGATTTTCACACACAACAGTCTCTAGAATTTACTAAAAACATCCAGTGAGTGGCAGTTTTGTGGATGGAATGGTCAACAGAGAATGGCCAGACTCGTTAGAACTGACAGTCTATGGTAACTCGGATAACCGCTCTGTATAATTGTGGTGAGAAGAATATCATCTCAGAATGCTATTCTGAGATGTGGGTTGGCGCTGTTTTGGTGGCACGAGGGGGAGCTACACAATATTAGGTAGGTGGTTTTAATGTTGTGGCTGATCAATGTATATACATGTGTAGATGTACTTACATTTAGACTGCCAAGCTCTGCCCCTTAATTATCTGTAAGTTGCTATCTCTGACATGCTTTCCTAGCAGAAACGACTAAAATGGTTGACTAAAAAGAGAGAAGCCTCATTGTTTAATTTGAAAATAAAATTGCATATAGAATAGTTTTTTTATTTATTTATACATTTTTGTAACTTTAATTTATTGCCATTTGCATGACTTTTCAAATAATAAAGTCAATAGTTGTTTTCAGTCAAAAGGATATTTCATAAAAAAGTTTTGCATTTGTCACTTAAAAAAATATTTATGAATGTTTATGTGTTTGTTTGCATTTTTGTTGGTGAGGAGTGCATTTTATTTATTCGTATTTTAATTGTGCATCTGATACACTAGGTGTAGCACATCTGTGCTTGTGCCCCTGCAGTGGCCTTATGTAGGCTAGTGAGTGGATGTGTGTTGTGTAATGTGTTTCACCCACACTCTGGCCTGCTGATAGGTGTGCAGTCAGAACGATCTCTTGCCTTCCCTCTCATGTACTCCCACTCGCTCATCACATGTAGAATCTGGTCGTGACTCCCGCTGTGCGTGAGTGTGTGTGAGGTCTTAACTCTGGTTTGACAATATGTATTACACAACCTGATCCTCTCTGAGAAGAAGTGCATTTCACTACCAAACTATGAGAGGATTTAGCACTCCAAATTCCAGTTTCTGGTACTTAAACTACACCCTTTCACTTTCTTTCATGCTATCTCCATTCCCTTGATTAAAGAGATAGTTAACACAAAAATGAAAATTCTGTCACCATTTTCTCACCCACATGATGCTCCAAACCGGTATGGCTTACTTTTTTCTAAGGAACACAGAAGGAAATGTTAAGCAGAATGGTAGGGACTGATCGCATCCGTAGATATTGTGAAAATATGACAGTTCCTTGCAAATATGACTACAATGCAAAAGTTGCACAGCTCAGTTGAACATAATTGGTTGGCTGTTTCCATGCCGATAAGCAATGTTTCCATGGTGATGGAAACCATTGGTTTGACTGCTATTTGACTAAAAGATCAAGCAAAGTATTTGAGGATGACAGTATGAAAAATCTAAACTTTCATTATAAAATGAACTGAATTATGTGAGTAGACAACTCATTTTCATGCAACTGAATAATGTTACTGGCATAATCAATGATTGTTGACGGAGTCAATCTTTAAGGTATCCTGAGGTCTTGACTGATTTTCCTTCAAAACAGGGGGTTCTTTAACTTTCTCGGCCCAGGACCCAAATTATAAATTTTGTGTTTACCTGGGACCCACACTTGCAAAATTTTATTTGCTATATCCTTTCATGTATTCACTTTTTATATATATATATATATATATATATATATATATATATATATATAACTTAAATAACTGTGATATAGACAGACTCTTACAGAAATAAAATACAATTAAACATTTAAACATGTACACAAACATGCACTCTCAAACTGTAGAAATAAAGAATTAAGTATGTTGATATTGATCAAATCAATTGCATCCATTTTGAACTGGAAAGCATCATATTCTGTAACCCCTACAAACATGTACCATGACAACCAAACAATAGTAAAAAAAATACATGGTGGAAACTTTTAGTCAGGAAAAGATAGAAAGATTCTGCAAGCATTTTATATAGTGTAAAAGTGATGCCATATAAATATTACATTTTATAGTAGCAATTTTGGCAGAAAACAGTGGTTGCCATTGTAAAAGGTCAAACATTAGTGAATAATAATTTCCACAGAACAGATAAGATCAACAAATTAGTGTCAAGCTGACCATTATTCGCCATACTGAACTGATGTCTTTATATTTATTAAAGATTGGACTTTGTTTGCGACTCGTAGTTTAAGAAACGCTGCTCCATATTACTGTTTTGAAACAAGAACCATTTCAATAGTGTATGTCTTTTTGACATATTTATATCTCTTACAGTGATTCTTAACTGGTGGGTCGCGACCCAAAAATTTGTTTCAAGTCTGTTCTGATTGGGTCATGGACAACAGGAAAAACAATGCTAAATACAAAATATTATAAAATGCAAATATATAATCATACACAGTTAGGATAGCAAAATAAATGGGCTTATCAGCTTTTAAGAGGAAGTAGAAAACACTTCCCATATTATATTTCTTTGTCAAAGGCTGTGCATCCAAGGAAACAATCAAAGTTACTTGATTGGTAGATGCTGTCACGTCAATCTGTGGATAGATTGCTGTCATGACCTCATCATTAAAAACAATTAACAAAACTACAGGTTCACTTACAACAAGAACAAATATGGGTTGTTCCAGCCACCAAATGTTTTGTGCAGAAAATTCATTAAAAGTTAAGCGATTATTAATAATCAATAATTGTGCATATTGTTGGGCCTGTGCATTCATGGTATCGTTAATACATTTCACAGTTTGCCAATTGCATTTTGAGAATGTTTTTGTTATTTTGTATAGTGATACACTGATACCCCCCCCCCCCCCCCCCCATTCATGAATATTAAGTTTAGCTGTGTTCGAAGCACTTCCCACACAGAGGTTACTGCCAAACCAAGCAACTTCCTATTGGCCAATTGGAATTTGCATGTCAAAGTTCACCAAACTATTATTATTTTTTTTCCCTTTTCTCAAAATTTGGAATACCCAATTCCCACTACTTAGTACCTTAGTATTTAGTACCTCGAGGTGGCATCTTATCATGTGGGTAGCTGTGTATGACACCACAGAGACTCACAGCATGTGGAGGCTCATGCTACTCTCCGAAATCCACATACAACTTACCACGTGCCCCACTGAGAGCGAGAACCCCTAATTGCGACCACGAGGAGGTTACCCCATGTGACTCTACCCTCCCTAGCAACAGTGCCAATTTGGTTGCTTAGGAGATCTGGCTGGAGTCACTCAGCAAGCTCTGGATTCAAACCCATGACTCCAGGGGTGGTAGTCAGCGTCAATACTCGCTGAGCTTCCAGGCCCTAAAGTTCACCAAACTTGAACTCTATGCGAAATCAGTGATGGGAAATTCTTCTGCACCAGAAGTCCATTGCGCAAAATGAACGATTGCAAGCATTCTTATTCAAAATCTGGCGCATTGCTCTTTTGGTGCCGTTCTTGATGAAAGTTATAAGTGATCTATACTATTGAGTATCTACATCAGAGATATTGTTCATGTATCATGCACTGCTCTGACATTGGAAAACAGCAGCACATCATGATAGCCCACGTGCATGCTACCACTGAAACGCAGACAATATATTTACTGATTAAATGTAGCATTTTGCAATTTACAAAGCTATTGCTTAAAATAAGACTTTAAATAAATATGCACGAGTCATATGGACTACTTTAATAGTCATATTTTTGTTCTTTTCTATCATTTTTGGAACTTGACAATAACGACCATGACTAACACACGATATGGGTTTTGTATCAGGCTCGTCGGACCGATACCCAATTTGGTTCAAAACTTTGGCATTGGAGCCGAAACCGATCCTGGTACCAGATAGGTGCATCCCTACATTTGTATGATCAGTTCTTTCAAAAATGACCAAACTTGATTTTAAATGACAAAAATCATTATCCTGTGCATAATTTTACCATAAATTTGACACAAGAGTCACAATTTATTGACATCAGGCCTCTTTTAAAGAGTCTTCCGTTAAAGGGCAAGTTTACGGCCGGCGTGTCTGAGGAAAGCGGGTTTACTTATGAGACCCCAGAGATGGCACTCTCTTAAGTCTACTTAATTGCCTACTGTCGCAGTATCTTCTTCAGATATTAATTGGGCGATTCTAAAAGGCATTTGACATACTCTCCTGGTCACAAGGGAAAAGAAACACACAGACACTTCCTTGTGTGCAGGTAAATACATTTGCAGATTAAAGTTTGTAAATCTTCAACAAGGAACCAATTTGTATCCAAATGACAGAATATGTCATGGTCAGAGGATGGCTGAGGTCTCTTGTGTGCTGTCTCTCTCTCTCTCCCTCTTCTTTTTTTTCTTCACATACAAAATATATTTATAGATGTAAATATGTAGATGTAGAGCATATGAGTGTAGCAAAGGTGAAATGTAGGAAGGGAATCATAAGGAATTTGACTATCCTTATTTCAGTTCCTCTTTATGAATCCGGTGCATTAAAGTTTCTTTTAGTACTTTTGCAGAAGAAATATTTGGAAACAAGAAATGTGATTCTTAAAATTCTGCTGTCAAATGATGAGATATTTTCAACAGAATAGATATAACAATTTGTTTGTTTGTTTGTTTGACTTTATTGTCTGTTCAGATTAACTGGACAGAAATTCATCTTTGACACTGGTATCAAGACATAAAAACATAAATGATTGAGCACTCATACATGAGTAAAACAAATTAATACAACATGTACATGTTCACACACCTATCGTACCCGCCTCAATTGTGAATTTGATTTAAAACAGTCACCGCCAATGGAACAAATGATCTTTTGTAAATGTTCCTTTTGGCAAACGGTATACGTAGCCTCCGCCCCGAAGGAAGGACCTCAAAGCAGGAGTAGAGGGGATGAGTCTGATCTGAATATACTGCTAGCACCCTTTCCTCCATGAAATGTGAGAACAGCTCTTGCAATGTACTCTGTTTTTGTTCGACAATTTTATTTGCCTCATTAATTACTTGTGTTAATTTGTTCTTCTGTCTCATTGTTAAGTTTCCGTACCATGATACAATATTATAAGTTAAAACACTTTCAATCATAGATCTATAAACAATAGTTAAGATCCTCCTATCAATGCCAACATTTCTAAGCTTCCTGAGTAGACTCAAACGCTGTCTAGTTTTCTTATGTGTATGGTCCACATTCTCCTGAAACGAAAATTTGTCATCAGTGATTGTACCTAGATATTTAAAATTTGAGGCTTGTTTTATCTTTATACCCTTTATCATTTTCAAATGAATTTTGCATCTAGCCAAAACGTACAGACTAACAGATATTTGTTTTGAGTTGAACATGACAGTGATTCAGATTAATTCCACCAATCAACTGATTCAAAAAGGATTGGCTCAAAAGAGTAATTTGTTAAGGAATAGTTGTGCAGGAACTTTCTTGTCCAAACCCTAGAGGAAAGGCATTTGGATGTTAGTGTATTTGTATTTTGAGAATCGATGAAACATTTGCTTAAGATGTTTTGCTACTCGACAGTGATTGAGTAGTCTTGTTCCCAGCTGTTATTTGTTGCACAATGAGGTCTGGATAAAAAGAAATCTAATATGGGCCTTGGGGTTGACCTGAATACCAGGAAAAGGAAACAATAGGACTAATTTCTGGCCCGTGGTTACTGCTGCCCTTTAATAACTGCTAGAACAAGTAACCCATTTCAAACTGTGCAATATTTGAGCATAATATTTTTTTAGGAGAATTAAGTTGCTAATTAATCCTCTTATAATATAATATTTTTATATTTAATTCCCTGTAATGCATTTGATTTTAAACCTGCTTTCGCTTGACTCAAGTGGAGATCTCATCCCCTTGTGTCCGCACCGGGCACTTGTACAGTGGCCTGGAAATCGAAGGGAGGAATTTCAGTAAAATCATTCCACAACGTACCTGGAAAAGTTTTGTCAATTAAACTTCTGTTCTTAAAATCTGTGCTGGATCCACTGGTTCTGGCAATCATGTCAAAATTACAGTATTACTGCTATAGTGGAAATAAATTCTGATTTGAAGAGTGGGTAGATGTAACACGATTGTTTTTTCCAATGAGAGGTGACGCATGATTGGCTTTTGTCACTTTGGGATGGTTAATTGTTCTTAACCTATAGGCAAATATTTTTTTTTTTCTTGGTTTAAGCATAAAAAATGTTTCTGAAAACAAGTTTGAATTTCTAATGTCATTTTGCTTCTCAAATATGTCTTGTGTTTGAAGCAGCAATTTACTCAGCAGAAGCAATTAGAAGCAATGATGGTTAATTACTTCATGAATGAATTCGCGCCTCGTTTGGACTCGTTTATTAAATTATGTTGTCAGTTGTATTAAGACTATACCTTTGATATTTACTTTAGTCACTGTCTTTTTTGATTCAGGCATTATTCTGTTGCAAAAATTGAAAAGGGGGTTAACTTTAATTATTAATTCATAAGGTGCAGTCACATTTACTTTTGCACAGAGAAATTCCACGGGCTAAGAAGGCGTGGGCTGATGTTGAGCACGTTTAAAAAAAAAAAAAATTGCCAAGCAGCCTTTTTTTAATGATGCACTTTATACTCCTTGTGAGTGATATTAAAAAGAAACTCACCACTAAAATGATATCCAAGTCCATTTTTAATATTCAGTGTAGCTGTTCACGAAGCACCGCCCACACAGAGGTCCCTGCCAAACCAATCATCTTCCTTTTGGGAAATGCAGCAAATATGGCTGTCGAAGTTCACCAAACTTGAACTCCACACGATGGGAAATTCATCCCATTGAGATGACTGTATTTCGGCCATGGAATTTTGCCATGCAAAGGTGAACGTGACCGTGCCTATACAAAGAGTAAACGAACTGCTCCTTTAAGCTGTTGAAAAGGACAGTTTGTGAGTCAATCTGTTAGTATGTACGATTGTCCATCTCAACACCAACTGTGTGAATGTTAGAGAATTTGATCGTGGTGCATTCAGTGCCATAATAATATACAGTATATCTCTGTTTGAATTACCAAGAAACATAAACTCTCATCAGATTGCAGTAGCGCAAAATACTTAGCCCTGGGGAATGTCGTGTCATCACGTTTCTATGAATAAGAAATAAAGAAATAATGACTAATATTGCTGCTGAATTGATGTGCAAGCAAAGCGATTAGAGCATTGGCACTAGTGTAATCAAAAGAGAGCGCAAACTGTCTTTGGGGGGCCTGTAGCGGGAGGCCGAGATCTGGTAATTTGATATGGACATTTTTACAAGATGTGTGAAAATACTGATTGACTGCAGAGATTAATTAGCAGAGATGGGCCACTTCTATTAAATTAATGTGAAGAATTGGAATGATTGGAGCTTTGAGCGCCCAACACTCAAGAGATGTAGAAAGGAAGTCCTGCCTTACTGTTAAAAGAGCCAATCACTTTGTAGATACAGACATTGCCTGTCAATCAACTCTGGAACCTTTTTTTTTGTGTAATTTGAAGTAAAGAAGCACAATTTATGATGCCAGTATTGCCAGATTTTATTACTGGTTTGATATATGTTCTTTGATCGTAATCTTTACCAGCCGTTCAAGTAGATAGGAGCTGTACTGGCATGACTGGAAATAGCTGAGAGCGTTCCAAAGATGGCCGACAGTGGACTGACTTGCTAGAAAGACTTTGTTGACTGAAAGAAGAAAGACAGTTTTCTAAATGGAATGTGCATCCCAAATTGACACGGTAATTGAACCCCGATTTCCACTCTGTTACCATGAAGAAAATTACATCTCAGTGTCTCTGCATAACAATGTGTTGCGTCAGTCACAGCACCGTGCTGCTGCTCACTAACATCCTATTGTCTTGAGATTGATATTACATAAGTAGTTTTAGAGTTGTATGTGATCACCAATATAGTTGGATTGGATATTCTTAAAGGAATTGTCATTATTCACTTAGTCATTTATGTCATTCGAAACCTGCATGCTGTAAATTTTTCTATGGAACACGACAGACTGTTGAAGAATCTTTTTGCAGCTCTTGCCTTACAGTGATAGTTCATAGTAACCTGAATGTCAAGTTTGAAAATAGACAACAACAACACAAACATCATAAAACCATAAACGTCTCACATAAGTAGTCCAAATGACCCTTGCAGTATATTTCAAGTATGCTAGGGATGCCTTAAAGCTCATAAAATAGCACATAGCATGCATTGTTATTAAAGGTGAAGTTTGTATTTTATTTAATTTTTCTTATCCCAGCTCAATATACAGAGATAACTATAAGTAACTCTTTGGTAGGTTGACTCAACCACTGCCGTGAGTGTGGGGTGGAACTAACTGTTTGAGTGACCAATGGAAGACAAAGCTAGTGTTTTTGGTGTCACATAAATTAGATACTTCACCTTTAAGAACTAATTGCAAGAGTGCAAAAAAACAAAAAAACAAATTTCAAGGATTTTTTTTCCCACTCCATATGGTTTCAAAATATATTCCAAGTGACAGACATAAAGACAGATGGATGGATAGATAGACTGTTTTTACATTTAAATTTGTTTTTGTAATAAAATTAATCGTCTTTTCAGTGTTCTGGACAGGTACACAGAAGTTCTTTATTTCTTCTCTTCAGGCATGAGTTTCTAAGGGTTCTGAGCACAGGGGCAGGCACATATACATACACACACACATACAGAGAGAGAGAGAGAGAGAGAGAGAGACTCCTGGATGAGCTGGGGATTTATTGCCTTGCTTGAAGGCAGAGCATCAGTGGTCAAAGAGATTTCCCGAAGGGGAATTTGAATTTTCCTCTTCCTGTACATCCAGAGCTCACATCAGCAAGCCACCTTCCCCTCTCCACCTGCCCTGTAAGGGTGTCAATAACTATATTACAGAATATATGACCAGGGGCCAGCACACATTGTTTTTTACACTGTTTTTCAACCCACATAGTACAGATTTATTTATTATTCATAAAACAAGAGGCCAGGTGACACATTTTATTTGAAAAGCCTGCAGCAGTGTTTGGCAGAAACAAGATTTATTCTACTGTGCCTTTGAAAACATGATGAAAATGTGTAGCAAGGTGCACAGTAAACATAGGATGTATTAAATTGCTAAGAACTGAAAGTAATTGAAACACAGTAACAAATTTATAATGTTACAATTGACTTTCTTTTAAAAATAAATGTTCATCCAATAATCCGCTATTTGCATCAATGTAATTGGTCGGCATATACTGTGCATTAAAGCTGATAGTTTAGGACCTGTGAGGAATCTGTTTCTCAATTTAGGGACTGTTGTACTTGTATTCTTGTATGTTCTCTCTCTGTCCCAGTTACATCAAGTTTTTTTGTTTTTTTTTCTATCAAAACAGAAGTACATGGAATAGACTTCATCTCTCAAAAGATATATATATATATATATATTATTTGTTTGTTTGTTTGTTTTTTTGGAGGGGGGGGGGGGTATTTTTAAAGTAACTTTACTGTACAGTAACTACAAAAAATCAATACCTAAATTCAACACTTTATTGTAATTTCCACACTTTAAGTAGCACAAACATTTTAACCATTCAGACAAAAAGAAATAGTACGTTAGTACTAATTTAACATATTAAAGGATTTGTTAAGGATAATTTGACACATTATTGACTTTGTAGACTGGAGTAATGCATCTGAAAATGGGGCTTTGCCATCATGGATAAAATTGTATTTTATTTTAAATAAAAAAAAATAAAAACACTTATTTCAGATTCTAGAGATTATATCTCTGTAATCTATAGCCACATTACACTTGAGAAATAAAAATTCTTAGTCGAAACTTAACATTCTGAACAGTTTTTTTCTTCTTTTTGTTCTTAAAAATTAATTGCCAAATCTACTGGATATTTCACTTCATTTTAATGAATGGCCATTTGCTGTCAGCCATGCTAAACCACGCCCCCATTATTGCACTTGTGTGTATGTCAAGACTGCAGAACAGACATTCTCAAACAAGAAAACGTTCAATTCAAACAACTCAGCATTTATGTGAGCATTAAATTACACATACACTTACTGTATGTTTTTATGGATGGTGTTCTGCGGAAAGAAACCCATATATTTGTGCATTCTTCTGGTGTGTGGATCTGTTGTGTGCATATTGGGATTGGTTGCCCATGGATTCCCAGTCCCATGTGCAACTGTCGTGAATGTGTTCTGGCCACTCAAGATGGTCAACATTGCGCAACCACAGATGCAGAATATTCCAGGCATTTATGTGCGGAACCCGCAAAGCTTTCATAGGCTATTTAATGGAGAATCTATATAAATACTCTTTATTCCCCCACCAAAAGTAGCCAGTTTGAACAGGAACACCATTCCCCGATGAAATTCACTCTGTTCCCCAATGCCCTATTATGCTTTTTGGGATTTTACCTTTCCTAATGTGTAATATAGCTGTTTGTGCATGTAAAAGGACTGCAAAGTTACATAGCACAATGTCTACACCAAAGGGAGTTACTCTCCAACAGAAAGCACTGCGCCTGAACTGCCTGAAACGTCTAGTTTGCAGTCCAGCCATTTATTCCATGACTTCGCTTTGTCACTATGTAATACATTTGCATAATGCAAGTAGCTAATGACTACTTTGGTGAGGGGTGTTACATTTCAAACACATGCTCTAAGCGGTTGACCAATCAGAGCAGACTGGGCTTTTCGGAGAAAGACGGCTGTAAAGAGACAGGAGCTAAAACCGAGCGTTTCAGACTGGGAGTGAAAAGAGGGTTTTTTTGAACATTAAAGCATGTAAACCTCTATTAGACCCCCAAATTAAATTTTGAACCTGTAAATGAGCATAATATGGGCTCTTTAAGGATGTTTAGTTATTTTTACTGAAAAACAAGACAACAATACTAATTAAAATTCATTTTTGAAGTATAATAATCATGACGATGCTAGAATAATTCTGTATTTAGAAATGCACATAGTAAAACTTTATTTTATGTCTTTTTGTCTAGTATGTGGAGACATCCATGGGCAGTTCTTTGACTTGATGAAGCTCTTTGAAGTAGGGGGCTCTCCAGCCAGCACACGGTACCTTTTCTTGGGAGATTATGTGGACAGAGGATATTTCAGTATTGAAGTAAGTCACTGCTATATAAATAATATGCTTATTTCTTCCAACTTGTACTTTTGATAGTTAAAAAAACATTGATCTAAAATCTGCACACTAATGCATAGTATTCATACAATATATTAAATCTAATCATTCTGTTACTCTTGTTTTTGTGTCCATAGTGTGTGCTGTACCTATGGGCCTTAAAAATCCTTTACCCCAAAACACTGTTTTTACTGCGCGGGAACCACGAATGTAGACATTTAACAGAGTATTTCACTTTTAAACAGGAATGTAAGTATGCTTGCCACCCACATGACCAATTAACCAGAACACATAAAACATTCTCGGTTGTGTTTTGCAAGACATACATTTTAAAGTAAACTGTCATCCATAGAAAAATAAACCGGGCCTGTTCTGGTCGGAGATCATTTGTCATCCTGCCTCTCTTTTTTTTTTTCCGGACATTTAGAAGTTAGAAGTAAAGCCACTTCCTGGCACAGTATTTGATGTCAGAAATGTTATTGGCTACCTTAATGTTTACACATGTCAGAACTATTGCTCTTGGATTAGAGACAGGAAAGCCTCCACCCCAAATTAAAGCTGTGTAAGTGTTTAGATGACCTTTTTAAGACTTTCCATCTCTGGCCTGTACACTGTAGCATGTGTGTTGACGTTTGGGTCATGTTCTTTTCCCTGCCTCTCAATTGGTCATCTTCCTCCATCCCCGACAGGTAGAATTAAGTATTCGGAGCGGGTGTATGATGCGTGTATGGATGCCTTTGACTGCCTTCCTCTGGCAGCGCTCATGAACCAGCAGTTCCTGTGTGTGCATGGAGGACTGTCGCCTGAAATCACAAACCTCGATGACATCAGGAAAGTATGTATATTACAGAGCATTGTTAAACCAACTTTTGATTTATCATTCCATTAGCACCTGTTTTTGGTCATAAAGGGTCATTTTTTTGAACACATGTGAATATATTTCTAGGCAATTTTATTTAATTTTTTTTAAGTTACCGTTTTTTTAATTAAGTTTTTTGCCTTAAAGTAGTGTTTGTTTGTTTTTTATAATCAAAAGGAGTCTATAGGAACAAAAAGAGACTGTAACTGTAGTCCCTCTCTAGAAAATGACCTTAGCACATGGTCAATCCTAAGCCAGAACAAACAGTGTTCTCATTGAACAAAGCCCTTTTTTGAATGCATTGTATTCCACAAAGTCTTCCACTCAGAAGTGAATGCTTATCAAAGCACAAATGAGAAACAACATTGATTTATCCAGACAAAAAAAAAAAAGAAAGAGAAACAAAGAGAAACAAAGTTGGCTTTTAAGGCAAACTCATAATAACATCATAAGTTATCAATTTGGAAAATTCCACATAGGCAGCAACTCAGTCCAAACTTATCAGTTGAAGTTTGAAACCTCAGTTCTCGAACACAATATTTTGTATGTAGTTATGGAGAGCATTTTCCAAAGTCTCTAACTAAAACGCCATTCTAGTGTGGATGAGAGGCTACACGTATTTTTCAACTAAATCTTAGTTAATGTGGATGTTAATGTGATTAACTTACTTAATGTTACTAACTAATTTATTGATTGTCATGTCCAACCAGTGGTCAACATCATTTCAAGAATCACATGTCTTGGCAAGCCTAGGACTGAAGGATTTATTTATATAAATTATTGCCATTATAAAGAACAAGTGTGTGTGTGTGTGTGTGTGTGTGTGTGTGATTACACAACTATACATAAACCATATCAATAAAATATCTTACCTGTTGAGTAAAAAAAAAAATCTCTGTGTCGCTTTTAAATCCTTTCCGATCTCGGAGTTGTCACCACCTCTGAAAATCCAAGCCGATATTGATTCAGGTTTTATTACGGACTCTGTCACTTTCCCTTTTTGCCTGTAGACTCTGCTCTGTTCGGGTTTCTTTGTTTTTACAACCAGTGATTCCCCAGAGGTTTGCCGTTTTGAATGATCCATGGTAAATTTTTCTCGTTCGTTGTGACAAGCTTTCAGGTTCACGCTACTCCCACAAACGCGCTACAGAAGCCGGAGCTTATTTTCTCTGTGTACGGATATGACGTGACATGCATGTGCGAATGAAGTACACTGCCAAAAAAGTTCAAAAGTTTGGGGAACTTGACTGAAATGTTTCACGTGATCTTAAAAACCTTTTTACCTGAAGGGGTATGTTTAAATGTTTTAAATTAGTTTTGTAGACATAAATATATTGTGCCAACATATTTATTTATTTAATTACAAAAAAAAAAAAAACATTTTATTTTAAAAAGTTTTTGAAATTGATGACTTGAACCAAATAATAAAAAAAAATCAGCCAATAAGTGCCCAGCATAGATGGGAACTCCTTTAATACTGTTTAATAAGCATCCCGTGTGATAACTCAAGAAGGTGGTTCAGAAAATGCCAAGAGTACAAGAGTGCAAAATGTAAGCAAAGGGTGGCTACTTTGAAGATCTAAAATTTAGCGTATTTTGGATTTGTTTTGGATTTTTTAAATCACAACATGATTCCCATAATTCCATTTCTGTTATTCCATAGTTTTGATGACTTCCCTATTATTCTAAAATGTGAACAAAAAATAATAATAAAGAATGAGTAAGTGACCCCAAATCTGTCTAAAATATAAATCATTATTATAGGTATATCAAAGTATATTTGGGTAAAGAAAGACATGGTTTAGAAGATGGATTTTTGTTGCATTCTCGCAGTAATAACATTTAGGTATTTTTAACAAAAAAAAGTTCCATAGTGTAGCTTTAATTCTAAGCAAATTTATAATCAATGTTTAGCGCAAAAGTCTGGTTCCAGAAGTGAAAATCACATCCCTTTTTTCCATAGACTAATTCGATTTTCAACGATAACTTGTAAACCTTTAAGGGCAGTCCTTCCATGAACTCCGAGGTTGTTCATCAGTGGTATATGCTTATGCTTGAGTTATTTCAACTTCATTTTTTAAAAATAATTTTTAATAGCAGGATTTCAGGTGATCAACGACACTACCCAATATCCAAAAGCTTCACCAATCAAAGAACTGTGGCCAACAAAGCCCCTGATAGGAGCCCTGGAGCGACCATCCATGCCCATGACGTACTGTTAACGATGTGATCGAGTCTATCCCCCTTCACCCTGAAACTACTCATATATTTGTACACATTGAAATATATTGCAATAAACATAATATATACACTGCAAATAAGGGTAGCTAAAATATAAGAAAAAAACACTACATTTGAGGAGAAAATTACTTAAAACAAGAGAAATTATCTGTCCAAGCAGCAAGTTAATTTCACCTAACAAGAAATATTGAAATAAGATTGTTATATGTTAAAATAAGAAGGCCCTGATAAGTATTGAAAAGGGTTCAAATAAGCAGAAAACGCTGATTATTAGATCAAATTACTTGAAATAAAAATCCCTACAGCACAATAATAAGTGAAATATACTGAATATAAGCAAATCATTCTTATTGAAAAAAAAATGTATTCTTAATTTTAGCAAATTAAGGCTTCGGAACAAGAAAAAAATCACTAATTTAAGCAAAACATTACTCAGTATTTGTGAAGTATGATTAAGCTGTTTCTTAATACAAGTTGAAATGAACCTAAATCCATATAAAACTAAAACCAAAAACTTAAAACCAGTGCTTATTCTTAGAATAGACATCTTGAATGATTCTACTGAATCACAACCATGGCAAGTTGAGTACCATCAACATTTATTAAACTGTCAAGAATAACAGCACAACGTACACCATTAACCGTGAGTCAGGGTTGCAGCATACTTTTAACATCAAATTTAAGACGATTTAAAAAAAAATATATATATCAATTTTGCACAGCAAACCAACAGCAATCAAAACACGTAATATGCTGCCAAATGCTTTTGTCATGTGAACCAGACAATCCACAAAAACTTACATTAAAATACAGTTGTATAACACTAGACAGTGTAAAAGTATTCAAATATGTCTCAGTTAAAGTGCCATCTAAAATTTGAGACCTCTCGAAAGTAAAAAGTAAGACCTTTTAAGGATCTGATGGAACCCTGGTTATTTAGGCAAATAACCTGAGGGAACACTGAGGGAAAACTTGTGGAGTAGCTAGCCAAGTCAGGCACAAAGCAAGTTATTGAAAGACATTGCAAACAAAAACAAACAGTACTGAGAAAATGCTGCTTGACGTTCACCTATTTTTTAACAAATTATTTCCATTCACCTATTGCTTCTTATATGCACTAGTAGCATCTTGATCATGGATGGCATCACCGTGGCAACACATTTTGGGTATGTTATGTTCAGAGTGTAGTAGTATGCCATCAATACCAACATTCCTTCCAGAATTACTCCTGGGGGAGGGTTCTCACTGGCATGTTTCCCACGACAACAATGCTGGTTGTTGCATCAAAAAGCAGCACCGGAGAGGAGAGATGCCGCTTCACCAGGTATAGCCCAGGGTCCTCAACCGGCTGGAATAAAACAAAAAGGACAGTGTAGTGAAGAGTTTAAAGAGAAGCAGTGCTGTGCATCAAAACTGCTTCAAAGTTTGTGTGTTCATTGAACACAATCATTTTTTGATGAACTTATCAGGTTGTAACTAATGAATTGAACCTAGAGCGCTATCAAAAGTTAACAATGCTCATACTCTAACTGTAGGAACAGAAGAAATGAACATGAGTTTTGGGACTGTGAACTTAAATCATTCATGTTCACAGTTCATAAATTTTTAATTTAAATTAATCTTTAATGAACTAAAATTTGAAGTGCTAAGTGTGAACATGCACAACAATGCCAGTAAATGAAGGACACATTACAGTGAGTGGTAAAGGCCTAACATAACAATTCTCACTTTAAGGATATGAAGCAGTGCCTCACTGGCATTTCCGAGATGCTTTGGTGGTGGAGTTTGTGAGGGGAAAAGTGATGGGAGTGTATTGAGGAGGGCAATAGTGAAATCCACTATGGAACAGAAAAATGGCATTTTATGGAATGATTTGAACATGGCTGACATAACAATGGATTTGGTATGGAACAGCAACTTACCTCCACGCAGATCCAAGGGGAAAGGTGGTTTCTTCCACACACCATAGAACTGCACCTTAGCACAAAAGTCTGCTTGTCTTCCCTTCATTTCCTCTATGCATTTGTGGTTGGTGCCACCAAGTATGCAACGCAGCTCATCCATTGCCTAGGACCAAATTGTACTCCGTTATTACAACTACTGAGCAGGCTTACATTTCGAGTGACTTTGAAGCATGGATATGCCTCAAAAATTTTCGTGGGTCGGTCTTCTTCCTTTATAACATCTGTATCAATTAAAGCATGCCTGGCCTCGAACTCAAGGTCCAAAAGTTGGGCAACATCGCCTTGGTTGGGTTTTGCATTGGGCTTCTTGCATTGCCTTGCCTGCATTTTCAGACTGTCCTGGCCGGCTAGAACAAGACAGTCAGGGAAAGACGTTTCAATGTAAATACTTGTCAGCTAAACGTTTTAATTAATATATATTGTGATACATGACTTTAAAGTTAAAGGCAAGTTTAAGATGCTGGATCATAAAATAATGTGTAAAATCATTTGAAGTAAGGAAAATATAGTAATTTATTTGATATTGTTCACATCAATGTGGACAATGACTGTGTCAGCTGATAAATTTAAGTCAGAAAAGTGTGTTGAGTAACATCCAAAACCTTAGACCCTGAGAAATAACATATGATATGCTTAGGAATTTCAATTGAATCTCCAACAATTTAGACACTGGCTTGCCACTCTGACAGCCACCATTCTAGATAACAGGGTGATGGTGGGCTTACCAACAACGTCCTCTGCAGGTGCAGTTAGTGGAGTGGTCAAAGTCTTGGGCAAGGGGTCTGAGGCTGAGTCAGATGGCAGTGGTGAGGCCAGTGTGCTATTGTGTTGCTTCCTTGGCACACAGGGGAGTGGCTGCGGTAGAGACGCTTTTCCTGGGGGAAATAATCGAATCATTTGTTAACCAGTATAAGCAAAATAACAGGAAAACACAGGCCAATATCCAACATTGCGCATGCCTTACAATGTACTCTGGCGCATGAGATGGAGGCAATTGTAGGCTCAGTACAGGTTTAAAATTTTTAGATGTACAGAATCCAGAACTATGACAGCACACATTTTTTTCCCCACTTAAAGCACATACCTGCACTGAAACTGTCTTCGCTGAGTTCATCATTGCTCTCAAGAATTATGTTGTAATCACTTGAACCGCTTGTGTCGCCACTTCTGTCACCATCTTTTGGGTCTAGCATTTTCATTGTTTTGTCAGCAGTTTGGGATATGGGGATGGAGGCTCGAGGCTGGCATGGTGGCACGGCACTAGTTGATTATAGAGGATATAATCGCACTTCCACTACAAGTGTTGACATCTTGGTCAGTAGTATTTTCACACTATTAAAACTGTGGGGGATAAAAAAAAAAAAAAAAAAAGACAATTAAGAGCATTAATAATATGACACAATTTGACAGTAATAATCCCATTAGTTATTCCAATGTGTATTTACCTTTTGACTGATGAAATTCCAAAGCATCTTTCTCCTGAGAAAATTTTCAGGGCCAGGAAAAAGATCCTTCAGGTCATCACGGCTAAGGACTTTCAAAGCCTCCTCATCAATACCAGCAGCTGTACATTTCTAAGACAAATATATGTTTATAGGTTACACATTCCAGCTCTCAATCACATTGTTGCCATTGTTGCTGAATTTCAACACAATATAGCCCAAGACAGAATGTTTGCAACCCTCAAATTATTATTAAATTATTATTATTGTAAATATTAATCTGCATGAAATGAACCTACTGCAATATGCATTTTCAATATTAGTGCTTGCCAAATTATTCTTACTTGAAAGTGAAATTGAACCTAAGCCCTTTTAGAAGCATGTCTAAAAAAAAAATAATAATAATAACTGGCTAGGGCAAAATTTACCAATTGACCACACTATCAGCAAAATTATCACTTAAGTTGCTGCTTCTGACAGCCCCATAAAATGTCTATTGTTCGAAGTACACCTAGCAAGACAAATCTATTAATTAATTCAAATAATAGTGTGTTCAACAACAATATCTTTTAGTAGATCCACAGACAGAGATTAATATTAACCTTAACTGATTCAGTAAAAAAAAACACATTTGGGGAAGCCAGCAGAACCCGTGGAGGACATGTGAAATGCCGTTATATATATTAACAACACTGAGGTCCTGAAAACATGATTTTTGCAAATATAATAAAACTATGGAGGTTAAAGTTACATACCTTGAACCGCTCAGTTACATACCTTGATCCGCTCAGTTCGCATCAAAGATACGTGCCTCCGTTATCAGACTCAGAGCACCAATTTCGCAAAATCGCTTCAACGTAAGTTACTGACGTCATCGAGATGTGACGGACAGGAACTGACGATGCCCACGTGCAGAAAATACTGTAATTCAAAATGAAAACCTAAAACAAAAATATATTCTTGTTAATAAAAAAATCATTTTAAAATAACAAATTATGATCTAAAAAAAAATGCTATTTAATATTGTATTTTAAATGTGTAGTGGAGTACGATTTGAGGCAAAGCACAGTTATTTTAAGCAGTGGGCTTCTAATTTCAATTGTAAATTTTTTTGTAAATCACTCGCAAATCACAATCAGTTTCTTGAATGTTCTCAGAATGAAATAGGCATTGAGCGTCCAGTTTTTGCAAATGAAATAGAATCAGGGCCTGTCTTAGCTGTCAAAAATGTTGTCTCTGTGAAATGTATATGATTATCACTGATTTGGATGACGCTTCCCCGTGTTTGGACTGATAAGGATATCTTTGTGATTGATTCCTCTTTTGTTGCTTTTGAGTACCAGAATTATGAAACTTTAAATTTGAATCAAGACTTGTTGGCATATGAAGTGGCAGTGCCCACTCTTGCCCAGGCTACAGAATTAGTACATGGGCTCATTGATTACACTTCATATTTTTCTAATAGTTTCAAAGAAAGTGTGCTTGTGCCAATAAAATATAGTCTTTGTGATATTATTTCCCATAGAAATGGCCGTGAGGATGTGTAATTGTGTCGTGAGTTGTGGTTGAGGTAGAGATTTATCTTCCATGCTGTTTGTAGAATTCTGAGGCATTCTATTTAATAAATTATATTTTCAACAGATGCTTTGTCCATCCATCCATCCATCCATCCATCGTCAACCGCTTATCCTGTACAGGGTCGCGGGGGGCTGGAGCCTATCCCAGCTAACATTGGGCGAAAGGCAGGGTACACCCTGGACAGGTCGCCAGTCCATCGCAGGGCCAGATGCTTTGTGTTATTCTTAAATCAAGTTTGTTACTGAATCTAAAAACAAGTTTTATTTGGTGAGATTTATGGTGAGAGTTAGAGCTAGAACTAAAAACTCAATTTTAAGATTCCCAGTTGAGACAAAAAAGACATGTCCATGATCAATTTAAGATTATAACATAAATGCAAAGATTAAAAACAAGGAAATAACTTTTAAAACAAGATAATCATCTAACATGTCTAAATCTAAGATTTAAAGTCTTGGCAAGTGCAGAATTATTTGCAGTATTGTATTATCTCTATACTTATAATCAACAACCCAAAATCAATAGTTTTATATATTCCCATAGTTTTTACGTCATTTGCTGTGCTTCATGGGATTGTAGTTTGTGCCCAAGTGAAAGACGGAAAGTGCACAGTCTTGTACTGGTCTTGTATTTTTGCCTCAAAACTAAGTTTGTAATGGTGTGTTTGAATAGAGAATTTTCCATTTCCTTAATCTGTTTCCTCTGGAGAGGTCTTTAGAATAAACCTGTAAGCACATAATAAATGGTCAGACTAGACATGCTTTAGAATTGCTCTCTGTATTTTCCTCATCTTCTGTAAAAGGCTCTTGAATTCTACAGTCGCAGTCCATGTAATTGAATGGCCCCGTTTCCATGAACTGTTACCTTGTGTTTTGTTTCTCTTTAATAGGATTTCTATAACATCTGTGGGAACAAAACTGTTTTCACCTTTCCTTTCTCCCCTGCTAAGTGAAAAAAAAATCTTAAACAATCAAGAAAATATGAATTGATTTACATTTATGCATTTGGCAGACGCTTTTATCCAAAGTAACTTACAGTGCACTTATACTGACAAAACCCCTGTAGCAACCTGGAGTTAAGTGTCTTGCTCAAGGACACAATTGTGGTGGCCGTGGGGATCGAACCAGCGACCTTCTGATTAACAGTTATGTGCTTTAGCCCACTATGCCACCACCACTCTGTGTCAAACTCTTGCTGTTATCTTGACTGAGATCAATGGCACTGATGAGTACCAATTTGGCTCTTATCATCCACATAGAGTTCTTAATTCAGTTTGGTTATAATTTAGAGAACGATTTAGTATGAGTGATGCAGTTGCTCCATGGCACATATAGTTTAAATGCGGTAGAGTCTTTTATTAGATGGCTTTATTCCAAAAGGATGTTATCCTTGTAGAAAAACATGAACTTTGTAAGACCTTGACTAAAATTGGCATTAAGATACAGTCCTGAAAAGCTGCATGTTACAAACCCTTTTAGGTCTAGGGGAATTAGGGTGCAACATTTAACAAAAACACTGTGCATTTACTGGGAAGCAATCATACCAATGAGTTTAATATAAGGTAAAGGATCAGTATTTATTATGAATAATAATGGGAGAACACAAGGGATCAAAGAACACAGACTTTACCATAAACATTTACCAATTATCAAAGTGATACAGGGCAAACAATTACAGCAAACGCACATGCAGGCATCAAACAAAGAAAGAATCAATCTGCCGCTTTCCATGCAGGCACTCTCTTTTATACTTGCATAGCCCGCCCTCATTGGTAGAGACACGCGATGTCGTCAAAATGCGTCTCCAAGATTGACAGATGAACGGGCCAATTAAATACCACACCCGCCTGCTGAAAACGAAAGTAAAAAGCCAGAGACAGAGGCAGAGAGAGAACAAAAACAAACATACTCCAAAACGCCAGTCATGGTGGGACGTAACACTGCATCTAGCAGTGTGTTAGCTCCAATTTTTCTTAGCTCATCATAGCTCAAAAAGCATTACCAGTTTTATAGCTATTTAAATGCAATTCGTGGTGTAGCTCAAACACACCAAAGTTCTGAGAGCTCTAAGTTGTGGAGGATAGAGCAGACTATCAAAATCTGGCAAGCTTTACTAGGCTTTACAGCGTCACTCCATCATTGCGATCGAGACATCTAAATCGTCTTTTTAAAATATACATTCGACTACACTGTGCATCTGTATATATGCTGTTATAATGTTCTTCTCCATCATTTTGACATCATTTGATGAATTATTGCTGCCATGATGTACTCAAACCTCTCTTTTTAATGAAATTCCAGTTACTGCCTGCTTTCTGTGGGTGGAAATAGTGCAACGTTAAGCCCAAAGTATAATTCGATTTTGATGCGAATGCTCAGCATCTGCGTAGTTGAACCCGAGCCTGTCAAAGTATACTCCATATTACTTCTGGACTATTTATCTACAAGGGTTTAGACTCATAAAGATGTATTTTATAGTGCATGCTCGAGTTATACAAATGCAGGTATCTCCTGACCTCTTCGTGACAGAAATAGTTTAAATGTGAGTTTTGCCACCTTGTGGACCCACTAATTAGTGCAAATAATTCCAGATGCATTCACATTCTGCTGACACTGATGACGAGATTTGCGTAGTATTGACGAAGTATACTTTGGGCTTAAATGGAGCGTAACAGTCAGGTTCCGGAATTAAAGTCACATAAAAAAATGTTTTCCATAGGCGACTTAATTATCTTAAAAACCTTTAAAGATGGCCCAACCATGAGCTCAGAGGTTGTTAATCGAGGGTATATGCTTCTGTTGAAGCCATCAGTCTATGCTATTTCAACTTTATTTTTAAGAAATCATATTTAATAGCTGAATCCCAGGTGAAGAACCACACTTGAGGAGAAACGCTTCACCAATCAGAGAACCACTGCTTCTGCACCTGCCGCCCATTCACATGTTCACAGTTGGTCTTCCTACACTCTTAAACTACATATATATGTGCAAATATATATATATATATATATATATATATATATATTGGCTTCTTTTTTTCATATTTTGATCCAAGTCATCCATTTCAAAAACTTTTTTTTTTTTTAGGAAATTTTAGATTTGTAATTAAATAAATGTATATGTTTTGGCAGAATAATATTTTGTCTACAAAGTTAATTTCAAACTTTTAAGCATACACCTTCAGATCAAAAGATTTTTAAGATCATGAGAAACATTTCAGACAAGTGACCCCAAACTTTTGAACGGTAGTGTATATATGAATATTTTGTCAAAATAATGTTTCTATACTTAAAATAAGCAACTTTAAGTATTTTTTCCCATCATTTTTTATTTGATTATGTAATTCGCAATTCTTCATGTGATTGTATTTCATGCCCTCATGACAGACAAGTGCAAAGTGTTGTACCTTTGACTTTTTGTTCAATTTTCAAATAAGTTTTTGCTTGAAATCAAAGTTTGTAATGGCGTGATTCACCTTGGAGCTGGTTGGTTTGGTTCATGGCTTAGAACTCTTTTATGAAGGGTTTTATAAAATCCCTTTGGAAGAATGAATGGAAAAATACTTGCAGAACCAAGATGGCTGAAAAAGTGCGTGGGCACTGTTGCGCTCTATTACGTCTTGCTAATAGTTTTAAGTTTTGTGAAACTATCTTTAAAAAGCCTAATTTATCTAGAAATGAGGTGTGTGTGTGTGTGTGTATGTGTGCTAAAAAGAGTGATAGTGACTTGGTATGAATACAGCACAGTGGTATTTATACGTATGTTGTGCCTACCGCAACTTTTTGTGGATTTGCTCCATTGTGTTTTTTTTCCATATGACTTAATAATGATATTTTACTCTGGATGTATTTAATCCTGTAGTACTCTGTAGTATATAGTGTATTTGTCCTTTCCAGTTAGACAGATTTAAAGAACCTCCTGCCTATGGACCAATGTGTGACTTGCTTTGGTCTGACCCACTGGAGGACTTTGGCAATGAGAAGACCCAGGAACATTTCACACACAACACAGTGAGAGGCTGCTCTTATTTCTACAGGTACCAAGAAACCATCAAGCCGTTAACACTAACTCTACACAATGACACACAATGCTGATTGCAGGCTCACTCTACAAACATACTCGCTTGCATTTTTAAACATTAAACACAATGCAACCCAAGACAGAGGATTCATTGTGTTAGCTAGCAGTGTATAATATAAGCATTATGAGTTGAACGGGCAAACTGACACAAGTCATATAATACAAACAATCAATAGACTGTTATGGGAATGTAAAATGATTAGGTGTATTTTATTTTTTTCCTCAGTATTTTGTGCTTTTGTTTTGCCCTTGCCAAACAAATAGGCTTGAAAGATAGGTCTATGAGCATGAAAATATGGAGTTAGACCCATTATCCAATGGTGCTGTATTGTTTGATTTGCTAGTGACTGCTACATAAAGATGATTGATGGTCGGTATTGACTTCGCCTCAATAATGAGGAAGTGTCATAAGACTGCCTGTTATAGAAAGGCAGCAGGCTGAAATTTGCTGTGTAAATTCAGTTATAAAGGAACTTCACCTAAAGCAGACCTGATGGAAATATCACTCTGTTGGTGGAAAGGAAATATTGTTTCGGATGAGCTCTGTTTTTAAATAGGTTATATAATTTTGATCGGACTAGATGGGACTTGGGAGCTTTGACATGACCTTTCGTTGGCTAAACAAAGGGTACTGCAAGCTCTTGACACCTTAAATGCAAGAGCGGAGTAACAGGCCTGCCTTCAAAAATTATGTCTGCTTAAAACACATTTTAAGCAACACAAACACAAAATCTTACAACAAATGGTCACCTATGTTTTGATGAAGGATATTTATTAGCCTGTTTGTGATGACAGGCCACCACTCGGAACAAAAGGTCATGAACAAAAGCCATTATGCAACCCAACAACTAGCATCCCAAATTATCACCCAACAAGCACCAGTAAAAGTTGTCTTTGTAGGGTGAATGAAACAGTTACTGGCCATTAACTTTAAGAATTACTGCATAATGCATGATTTAAACTGCAATGTTAGAAAGCTAATGTGAGCCTCTCAATATGAGCTTATCAAATCCAATAGCTACAGTTGACCGATCTACTCAAGAGTTGCTCATCTTTCAAACAGCATTTACCTGAGTGGAATATTTCCTCTCAGACGTTTAGCTAGTAAGCCAATAGTTTATATTGATATAACTGCATAACTCCATTTGGCTATATATTCCTGCCATATGATGCTGCAAGTGACACCTGTGCTGTTTCCTGCATATTTACATGGGAAAATAAGAAAAAAAGTAATAATGCAAAATGCTGTTTCGTGGCTTGTAAGAAACATTAATGGATGGTAAATGTCCTCAATTCATCTGGCATTGGCAGAAAAGGGTATTTTGGTTAAACACATTATTGAAAAGGTTTACATGTTCCTGTTATTTTGTACAATGAAAGTGAATGGTGAGAGGTTGTTATTCTGCCTCGCATGTCCTTTTGTGTCCCACTGAAGCCATACGGGTTTGCAACAACATGAGTGGGAGTAAATGACGACAGAATTTTCATTTTCGGATGAAGTATCCTATAAATTAAATTGGATCTATTATTTTTTTTTACCAATGCCATTGATGACTTTAAAGATTAATTAATTAATCATTTATCAAGTGTCCAGGAATGATCATTTGCATGAAAGGAAGAGTGATATCAATTCAGATAGCTTATAGAAAATGCCAACTCTGCTTAAAGGTTTTCCAACTCTAAGCTCCAATTGTCGTCATTATTATTATTATAATTCATGTGTTATATAATAGTTCACCATTTATTAATATACAAGGAAGCAACAGACTTGGCTTTACTTTACCCCCCCCCCCCCCCCACACACACACACACACACAGAGAGTGTTTTCATGTAGATTTGTTTGTGCACAAATGCATGACCAAGTTTTGTTGTCCCTTAAAGGGATAGTTCACCCAAAAAATATATCTTCATTTACTCACCCTCATGGCATCCTCATGTTTTCTTTTCTTAATAGATTTTTAGATTAATATTTCAGCTCTGAAGTTCCATACAGTGCAAGCAAACGTATTTTAAATTACTTCAGTGGTTAAATCAATATCTTCAGAAGCAATATAATAGGTGTGGGTCAATATTTAATCCTTTTTTACTCTCAATCTCCAGTTTCACTTTCACATTCTTCTTTTTTTTTGTTTTCGGAGATTCACATTCTTTGTTCATATCGCCACCTACTGGGTAGGGAATGTATAGTAAAAAAGGACTAAAATATTGATTTGTTTCTCATCCACACCTATCATATTGCTTCTGAAGATATAGATTTAACAACTGGAGTCATATGGAATACTTTTATGCTGCCTTTATGTGCTCTTTGGAGCTCAAAAATTTACCTATTCACTTGCATTGTGTTCAGCAGATAAAAGAAAGTCATGCACATCTGGGATGGCATGAGGGTGAATAAATATTGATAGAATTTTCATTTTTGGGTGAACTATCCCAAGGTATTTTATCAAACAAGTATTTATGCAGTGTGTACAGTAATTTTTAGTTATATTATTTTTATCTCTAACAGTCAAACTTTGTTTAGCTTTAAAATTGTCTTTATGAAACAGGAAGGAATATGTTAGAGTTCTTGTCTACTGAACATCATTCAAATGTAATTGCATCCCTGAACTAGTGGTAGCCAAATCCATTTGCCTTCAAACTGTATATTCCAGTAATGTTTATTTTCAACATCCCTTTTACATTTTTTTGCAGTTATCCTGCTGTGTGTGACTTTTTACAACATAACAACTTGTTATCTGTCATCCGAGCCCATGAAGCACAGGATGCGGGGTAAGTTTGACAGCATGCATCTTAGTTTTTTTAGAGATAATCTATGCTCTTTGTTGTCAATAGCAACTGGTTAAGTTTCAGAGGCTGAAAACTCTTACACAAACATTGCTTCTTAATGAGATATGTTAATTATGTCCTTTGAATGAGATGAGCATCCTCTATTGTGATAATTGAATGAGCATGTTAAATATAAAAACATTGGTGTTTTGTTGTTGTGTAGTACATAGCACAGCATTTAAGATAAAACTGATAAATATTGTCCACAGTTTATTTTTTAAGATGTTTTGAGCTTTTTGCTGTCTTTAATTGAATATCGCTCAATCCCAATTACAATCCCCTCTGATGCAGCTGAGAGTCATTGTATACTCTACACTTTGTTAGAACATGCTAACAACGTGTGTTTGTTCTTTCTACCTGAAGGAAATCCTTTTAATAATACTTATTGTATTTCGAGAGGGGTCTAGCTTTTCCGGCTGAGATTGGGCCTGCTTGCTTTGGGCTTGCTATCCAATTTTGTTGATTCAGACGGTTAGAGCTTTCAGTGCATATATTGATTATTATGGAGTCATTGTTTGAATGGGTTGTGCTTTGCCAGTCTTTTGTCCCTGATTATAACAGCAGGGTGGTGAAAATAAGGGCAAAACCAATGCAAGCTTCATGCTGTTTAGTAGACGCTTTTGATTTAGAGCTACTTACAGTGCACTAATTGCAGGGAGAGCCCCCCGAGAGCAAAGCTGAGGCGAGATGTCTTGCTCAATGTGTGCAGTAGAAACAGAAGGACTAAGATCACAGTTACTCTTCAGAGCTTCAGAGTCAGCGCTGCTGGGGATTAAATTTGCAAACTTTCTATTAACGCCCCAGATCCTTAATTATTAGACTAACAGCATACTGAGCACCTGAAGAAAATGAGAAATTAAACAAAGCATTACAGATGATTGTTACTCAACTGAAGTTAGAAACATAGCTTGTGACTATGACATTTATGATGGAGGAGATGCTTATGGCTGGTGATAATGGTCAAGATGATGATTAGTTCAACAACTACTTTTGATTATTGACATACATTCACTGAGCACTTTATTAGTAACTCAATGGTCCAAATTAAGTGCCCGACGTAGTCCTCTGCTGTTGTAGCACATCCGCCTCAAGGTTCGACGTGTTGTGCATTCTGAGATGCGTTTCTGCTCACTACAATTTTACAGAGTGGATATCTAAGATACCGTATCTTTTCAGTCAGCTTGAACCAGTCTGGCTATTCTCCGTTTTCCTCGCTCATCAACAAGGCTTTTCAGTTTACAGAATTGATGCTCACAGGATGTTTTTTGTATTGGGCATTTCTGTATTTTTCTACACTGTTACAGGAAGAACCCCCCCACCACCACACACACACATTTTAATTATTTCTGTTTTCCTCCCCTTGGCCCCTCCCTCGTCCAGGTAGACGGGGATGACCTGCCGGCAGACGGCGCGGAATGCGCGCCCCTCCCCAGGGGAAGGGGGGGGTTGTATGTCAGGCCGGGGGATCCCCAGCCTGAAAGAACGAGGGAGGAATGTGGCAGGGCGGAGGGCGGGGCTGGGTCGTGATTATACACACCCGGTCCCGTATCAGGCTAATCAAGCCTCTGAGAGGGATAAAGGCCGATTGCAGACGGTGGTGCGAGGAGAGAGAGATCATTTACGGACATGTCCGTCATGTGTGTGTTTTGTCTTTTAAGTTTAATCATTAAAACCTTATTTATATTGTCAAGCCAGTTCTCGCCTCCTCCTTGCCCTTGAACTACGTTACAGCTTGAAATAACTGTTTTTAACCATAATACCGAGGATTTGGACCTGTTATTGAAGAGACCGAAATGGCAATTTAACAAAATGAAAATACAACATCAATTAAGACAACACCCTTTCTTTTTCTTTTGTCTGCAGGTATCGCATGTACAGAAAGAGTCAAACTACGGGCTTCCCTTCACTCATTACTATCTTCTCAGCTCCCAACTACTTAGATGTCTACAATAACAAAGGTATTATGCACACATATGTCTGATTGATCTTCTGCGTGTGTGAGATGACTGCGGCCAGAAGTCCTGGTGTGGTTTGCAGTCTCCCTGCTGAGCAGCAAGATGGACAGACAGCAAGTTAGTCAGCACTTTTAGAGAGTGAGAGAAAGCCAGAGATTAGGTGATTTTGCCAGGCTGCACTTTTGTCCATTTGTAGATAATGAAATGGTAAAGATGCATCAGTCGGTACAGTGCCTACTATATACTAGTATACTCTCACACATAGCAGAACACACACACACACACACACACAAATAGACATATATGTCATATGTCATTATGTGTTCAGTGTCTGTCAGCAGCATCAGGGCTGGGTGGGCATATATCTCCATCTATCTTTTCCTCTCACTACCTATAGGTTTCATTTTACATCTTCATGCCAAGTACACAGTTAAAGCACTGTTTTGAGGTGTAGGACAACACTATATGAGTGTTCTCTAATGGCTGTCCTTTCACAAAGCAAAGATGAAGACAGAACGTGGTCCCAGCAAAGATTCTGATATTTGAGCTACACTTAAATTGTATTAATATCATTGCATTAGATAAAAAAAGTCTCATCTCCAAACAAATTATGCTAGAGCATTGCTAGTGCTTTTCTCAGAACTAAGTCCACGTTTCCGAGGCATTTTTAAATTTTAAAGTTAATTTAAAGCAAAAAGGTGCCAAGGTGTTTTGTGTATGTATAAAGTCAGTTCCCCTCAAGTTCATACAGGTGTAGCAGAGTAACCACAGGTGTAATTCATCACATTAACTATATGTTCCACTTGCGTTTTACAACCAAAAAGTGTCAAAATGTTCATTACAAAAATCTTTTTGTTAAATGCTTTGCTAGAAATGTTTTCTTGTACAATATTTTAAATAAATGCTTCTAGGTTTAATATTTTGCTATGTAATGCATTGGCATTTATACCTTTTTAAATGTGTCCAAATATATTTTGGGGTCTCTGTTTATAGAACTTGTATAGAATATATACAGTCTAGGGCTGGGCAATAAAACAAAATCAAAATCTATATATATATATATATATACGTATATATACTCTGTATTGATGATAAACTTTTGAGTAATTACCGATCATTTTTTCTATGTTCTACATACAATCGGGTCAGGTGTGTGTTTGCAGTTCAGCACAGTTATACACAAAACTAAAAGAATCATCAAAGCTGATGTAACTTTTTCATTGTTAAAATACTTTCTTCTATCCCAGCTTAATATGCAGAGACAACTATAAGTAAGCCATTCAAAGGTTCTCGAAACCTTTAAACACTGTGGCACTATAAAAATTCCTTTATGTTTTAAGTAACCTGCTTAAACCCTGCCCACCAGCATTACTTGACCAATGGCATGAGTTGGGGGTGGGACTATCTCTTTGTTTGTTCAACAGCAGATGAGGGGCATGTTCAGAAAGCTGTTGGGAAAGAATTGTTTATTTTTACACATTCCATTCTGTGGCATTAGTGTTGCAGACATTTTCCTTGATCTTTTGACTTATAAGAGGTTATTGTACTATAAAAACATACTGTAAATTTCAGAACTTCCACCTCACTGCAAAAAGAGCATTTGTTGAAACCAAATGAATCGTTCTCTACTTCATCCACATTGTGATGTCACACTTGTGTAGCCTCCACAACAACACATCAACACTTACCTTACTTTTAATCAATTCCGTAGTCCACCCAGTAGCAGTTATCAGTGAGATAGCAAGGAGAGAGCAGGTCAGTTAAGAGCAGAGAGCCAATCATAAAAGTGGGTGTTTACTGACAAGTCTTAAAGGAGAAGCAGCATGAAAACCAGCAGAAGTAGTAGACAGAGTCAGAGTAGTATGGGTCTGATACCACTCCCAAATCACCCCAAGTGTTTCTGACCGAGGGTCAGAATGAGGGTGGAAGAAAACAGCATCTTCTCAACAACACAACCTCAAACCCAACTCATCCTGGCATCTGCTATATCTACTTTTGTTTGGGGGTGGGCCAAAGTAGCCCTTAGACAGTCATTATGCAAATGAGTGACATAGTGACATAGATACTTTATGGAAGAAATGGCTGGACTACAATCCATTCGTTTCCTGTAGTTCTTGAGCAGTGTTGTCTGGGAGAGAATAACTCCCTTTTGCATGGACTTTATGCTTTGTAACTTTGCAGATGTTTCACATGCACAAACAGCTATATTACAAACTGAAGGAAAGGTAAAGTCCTAAAAAGCATAATAGGGCCTCTTTAAACATGTTTTCATGATCCATAGCGCTGTCACAGGCAAGAAATAGTTTCTGTGATGTTTATTGGCGTTTTGCAGTCCAGGTTATGGTGCAATACAGCCACCTACTGAGTTGGTATGTGAAGCGTCACAAGAAAGTATTTTAATGAAGTCAAACGTCTGCTGAAAACAATAAAATTGGTGACATTTCTTAAAAAGAGGTCACACACCTTATGTAGTATTAAATCCTAAAACGTATATAATTCTTGTGCAGTTTACTTTTATATATCGTTTACTTTTATATATCATACGATATGAATATAAATAATGTGATAATATTTTTGGCCATATTGCTCAGCCCTAGAAGTTTGTTAAAATTGCACTTTAGTCTTTCAGATGGGCATATAAATGTATTTAAAAGAAATTCCCTCCTTTTTTTCTCATTTTAAAAGGGTCTGTTTGAAACAGTATGATATTTTTTATTCTTGGCTCCTTAGTTGTTGTATTTACTCTGGACTCTCTAATAGTTCACCAGTTAAACATCTGATCCAGGCTTTGCCAAGTCAAAGCTAATGAGCTTAAAATAACTTGTTGTGCATTACACAGAGAGTAGAAAGCAAGTACTCCCCTGTGTACTGGTTAATAAAAGTTAATGCTGTAATGCCATTAGAAGATGCAGTACATTGCAGCAACCTTTCTGTTCCTTCCAGTTCCTACCAACTGTTTGGTTTCATCTAACCCTTGATAAGTCTATTTGTGTAGACAGCTTGTTTATTTTTAGGGGTGGTTTATAGTTTTGCGTGTTCTCTTAATTATGAACATTTATCAGTTTTCTATAGCTCTTTGCGATATACATGTAAGGGATCACCTGGATAATTATTAATATACAGTAGTTAGTTCCGGCCCTCGAATCTGATTGGACGAGAGATGTTCCATGAGCACTGATGATCTGACACAATTAGCACTCCGACGCTTCACTGTGAGCATGTGTTTGTGCCATTCTAAACTAAAGTGTAAGAGTAGTGCAGATCTGTTAAGAGCTATGATTTGTCTTTTATTTATTTTGTATATTACATATGTTAGCCAGCAGGTGGTGGCAAAAGATCATTTTTGTGTGTAATATGAGCCAGTTATGTGACGTGAAGTGAATCCGCATCAGCCATTTACATACAACAGCTCTTCGTGATCGCTTACTACACTTACAACACTACACTACTAAAGCTAGGAAAAAGGCTTTAAACGGAACAACTTCAGCATTAAGGCTCATCACAGCTGAGAAACACAACAGACAAATTAATTACACAATGGGTGCTGTTTAAAATGGCGGAGGACATTGCAGTTTCTATGGTGATCGACTCTTGCGCATTGGTTACCGCGAAATGAGGAGAAATACCCCCGCTTGGATGCTATTTTTCCACTGAGAAAGCTGACCTTAAGAAAGCTGACCTTAAGAAAGCTTACAGCATCGCTGCTTGGGTGTGGCAACAGGTGATTGCACACACTCTCTCTCTCTCTCTCTCTCTCTCTTTCTCTCTCTCTCTCTCTCTCTCACTCACTCACTCACTCACTCACTCACTCACACACACACACACACACACACACACACACACACACACACACACACACACATCCATCCTTGTTTATCCAATAACTTGTTAGAAACTTGTTGATACTATTTCTGAAGTGACATTTTTGAATAACTAACGGAGGCTTGATGCATAATTTGGTTTGAACCAGTAATAGCAGATTATGATCCATTGTGTAAAAAAGTAGTTCCATGCACAAATGCGTTTTTTATGACCGCACTCAGTTTTTCCTAATTGAAAAAAAAATGTGTTCATTGAACTGTTGTATAAGCAATTTCACACAAGCAATCGTGCTATATGTCCCTAAATCAGCACTACTGTGATAAATTTTGGCACTATCCTCACAGCATTTTTGGATTTCTATTACCAATTTTTTACTCTGAGGGACCCTCAATTATTCCTTTCAGTCTGATTTAAGCAGACGAATATGGAGGATGGGTGAAGATCGACTTCTTTATACTCCAAATGAAGTCTGGACGCGAACATGAAAGGATATTGATGGCCATTCGACCGCTGCTGTAAATCTCGCAGGGTTGGGGGATGCCGGGGTTATCAGTCACTCTCAGGGGTTGCCAGATTGAGCCCCCAGCTGTCCATCATGCTTTGACCTTGAGCGAGCCCTGACAAGGCACGCAAAACCTCAGAACCAAAAGCCACAGATATAAGACAGCTGGCTCAATGATGGTTTGGCAACCTGCGGAGCTCATTCTGTGTATTTATTAAAACGCAGAGGGTTCCTTCGTCAATAGCACTGTCTAAATAAGAAATGCCTCAGATTCATTGCTTTGATAATTTTTGTGGCTGTTGCCAGATGTTGGATATTGAAGCGAGCCGTGGGAGAACCTGATCCTTGATACCATGTGCTTTTTGAATTATTTAATAGCATGGGCCATGTTACCATGACAACATATCAGCAAATATCTTAGCTCAAACATTTCTGTCATGTAAAGGCAAAATGTCAATTTTGACCAAATGTGTAATTATGGCCAAAATCAGGTCTCTTACACTTAGACTGAAATGATTAGTCAACGTTATCTACAACGTTGACAATAAAAAGTTGTCGAAAATTCATCTGGTGACATTTAACATAACATGAGATCATATGAAACTCTAATGATGGTGCTAGAGGAGCACTGCAGCTCGCGCCTGATTGAGAAGAGGAAGAAAACACAGCTCACAGTCCAGATGCACTCTAAACTTTCCAAAAAGTTTATACAAAATTATATTATACAATATTATACAAATTATACAAAAATACTAAATAAGTACATTCAGAAGCACTCGCATTATGGTATAAGTGGAGCTGGAGCATGCCGTTCCACTGAAGAAACTTGCGTGCCGAGCGTCTTAAGTGCAGTTATATTAGTGTTATAGATTTATTAAAGTTCAAATAATAAGGAAGCAGGTCATGTAAATAACTACAAACTCTGAAACTGGCATTTACTTACACAATTATACTGCAGAACAAACAAATGTTATCTGCGAATGTTGAATGTAATATTATAAATACAAATATTTTAAAATATAAAAAAATCCTTTAAAAAAGATTAATTCACCTCTGAAGCAGCATATACGATATTTAGACTTGCTTTTAGAGAATCGATCTTGAATATAAGTATATGTTGTATTTACTGCACTCGCAGAAGTATAACCAAGTGAAAAAAATATACTTATATACAAAATACACTTATATTTAAGATACATCCTCTTAAAGCAAGTCTAAATATCTTATATGTTGCTTCTCAATTAAATGTATCTTGTTTTAAGGATTTTTAGACATTTTTAAATGGAAAACAAGACAAAAACACTTGATAACAATAGGATATTTTGCAGTGAATTTTTTTTATTGAATTAAACTTAATAAAAAGTATGTTTTCCTTTAATTCAGTGAATGTCATTTAGAGGTATTTTTAAAAGATGTTGTTGTCCTCTTTATTGTTAGCAAGCACGTTTACAAACTGAATAGTCGGTTAAGAGCTAATGAAAAATCGTTGCAATAATCGCATGAATAGTCGAATAATCATTCTAATAATCATTAGATTATTCGGTTATCAAAATAATACAAATAATCGTTAGTTGCAGTCCTACTTACACTACTATCTGTGCTGTGGCAGTCGTGTTTGGCTCAAGTATGCCCGAATTCAAAGAAAACAGTCCAACCTAAAACCAAGGAACTTTCAGGCCATTTTTCTAAGTTTCAATGTTGGTGTAGTAACTGCGTTTGTAGGGCAGTATTGTGCTTACTTGTTGGTGTCATGTGTCCCTGGGAAAGCCTGGGCTTCCTGTGTGGGCCTTGTGCAGGGTCAGTTATGTCCAGTGAGTGCACTGGAATGAAGAAAAGGATGAAGTGATGATGGAAGAGAGGATAAATTTCCTCCTCAGCGTGGCTGTGGACCTCACATGGCACTTCTACACACCATAGAATTCCCCTGGGAACAGATTTCAACAAACCGTTTTTATTGCAGCTATAGTGCTGGAAGTTAATAAACTAATGAATTAGGTTCCTAATTCCCTGGAAATGTCATCATGAATGAAACTGATGATATATACTGATGATAATAAGTAACAAGTGCTATTTATGTGTGTATTTACATTTCTAGAAAACTGCTTGCCAAGATAATTAGCCATCTTTTTGAAAAATAAACTTCATTCTTAAAAGTCATGGAAAAAAGCAAAGAAAATGTATATAGTGTATATCACTTTTTTTCATTTTTTATTTTTTTATGCTTGACTCATATTTCATTGGCTAGAAATAGCTCTTTGTGAGTGCAATCTCTGTAAAATAATTTTAAAAATCCTGGTAGTTCTCTGTCCATCTTTCCTTTTGAAACAATAATTTATGATCAATTGGTCCAAAACAGATTATCCTTCATACACAGAATGGGCCCCACAAGTCATTTAGAAAGTAGAAAGTATGCACAAGAGACACCTAGTGATAGTGTGTGGAACTGCACGTGTCATTTCCTGACTTATTCTAATTCCTTGTAAACATTTTTAATTAAACCCTTAATTAGATGGGTGTATTGTTTGGAGATAAGTTATGAGTTTCCCCCTCATGACAGGCAGAACTTCTGTGCTGTTGTTGTGGGTGGACTTTTAGGTCAGCATTTATTATGTGGACCATCACCTAATTATAGACTGCTGAAAGATCATATTTCATCTAATTAACAAGATGTTGTCATTTTAGATTACACATAACCCAGAGAGATGAGTATGGTTAGTAGACAGTGAGTGACATTGCGTTTATGTTAATTGTATCTTAGGGTCTTTTACGTCTGGCATTTGACATGTGAGTAACACTTGCTAGTTTTGAAATCCATGTTTAACGACTTGCTATTCTCAAACTACTGAGATGATGAGACGGGAAAGTCCCCCTCCACCATGTGTAGTGCATGGTGTCGTGTTTCAGCAGATCTAGGGCACTCGCACATAGGTCACCACGGTGACACTGACAGATAGATAGGGAGATAGGGAGAAAGCAACCACAATGTAAATTGCAAGTTTTCAAGAACATACACGATAGATACTTAAAACGGAAGTAAAAAAATTTATTGAATTATTTATTTATTTTATAAAATAAAGTTTGGTTGGAAATGACTTTGATACTGACCTGTAATGTTCTTTGTTTTCTTCAAACATCATTTGTTTCATAATTCTTCTGAATCATGTAGCTGGGTTTCCATCAAAATGTTTCACATTTTTAATGTGCATTGCTGAAAATTTTATAAAGAATATGTGAAACGTTGTGCGTTTCCATGAACTGTAAAATGCGCATTATCTTGAGGGAGTCCGCCCTCCTCCTCGTCACAGTGTTGTTGAAGATTTGTAAATGCTCTGACTTTGAAACAGTGTGGATATATGTTGGATAGTTGTAGTAAGGAAGTAGTTTTCTTATGACTCTCTCTAATATGGCTGATGGACTCTTTGAGGAAATACCAACAATTTTAACAGATGGCTTGATGTATGTGGGTGCATCTGTGACCGTGTTCTGATGGAAAGTTTGACAGAATCCAGCTGCATCTTTCACACCTTCCCATGTTGTTTTCTCTTTTTTTCTTTCTAGCTGCTGTGCTGAAATATGAGAATAATGTCATGAACATCCGGCAGTTTAACTGCTCTCCTCATCCCTACTGGCTGCCTAACTTCATGGACGTCTTTACTTGGTCTTTGCCCTTCGTTGGAGAGAAAGGTAATTTATTTACCCTACTACTGTCAACAGTTTGTTTACTAAGCTGGGTCAATATATCTTGTATTAATTAATGGGGCTTTTCCACTGCACGGTACAACTAGACTCAATTCTGCTCACTTTTTGGGGGTTTTCCACTGTGGATAGTATCTGGTACTTGGTACTTTTTTTTGTACCTCCTCTGTTGAGGTTCCAAGTGAGCCGAACAGATATTAAATGTGAAATCAAAATCCTGCAGATCACTGATTGGTCAGAGAGAATCGTCACTATCAGCATCACTAGATTTTCGACATGGGACATCAACCTGCTAGTTTTAAAGTTAGCTACAGCGATAGCAGTATCATTTGTTCACGCAACTTTCTAATTGTAAAAAGAAATGGCTGTGCGCAAAACTCGTGTTAGCGATGATCAAAACGGAAAAGTCTTTCAAGAAGTGTCTCAGCTGTTGGCCGCACAGCTGAGACACGGCACCACCGGACCTACCAACAGTGTAGGGAAAAGTTAAAAAAATAATAATAGTGACTACAGAACCATCAAGGAAAAGTGGAAGTGGTTTGACCAAATGGATGCTATCTAGACCGGTGAGCAATGGGAGGGAGAGTGCACTGGACTCAGCCATGGCTGGAGTCCACGATGGAGGATGGTACGTTTTGTTATGTTAACTCTATACTATGCTTGAAAGCTTCAATTTATTTAGTTGACCAGCTACTGGAAATCTTGATTCTAAAACAACCAGGCCAATTTAACAGTTACACTTGTGTAAATTCACCATGCAACAACTACTTTATGCAGCACAATGAGCTAATAGCTAACTGCTAGCAGTTGTGTTATTGTTTTGTGTCGTGTTTAGTAGAGGTGGCGCAACTCTGGTGATCAGCCTATAATCCCACCCACTTTGAGGCAGCACTAAACAGCTGTGGAAAAGCAAGCTCAGAAAAGAAAAACAAGTCGAGTCGAACCATAACGTGCAGTGGAAAAGTGCCATATGTTACAGTATTATATCTACATGACTTTCCCACCTGGCACTTTATAAACAGCAACACCAATCATAGCAGACACTGGGTATTGAAAAAGCATCAAAATAATGCACACACACACACACACACAAGCATTTAATCATTAATTTGCGAACTCTCTTACTCTCCTAGTCACTGAGATGCTGGTGAATGTTTTGAGCATCTGCTCCAATGATGAGCTGACCACTGATGAAGAGATAGATGGTAAGGAATTCCTGGAGTTCTTAAACACACACACACACAACATCCTTTATTTCTGTAGCAGAACAAAAGGTTTGAAACATGCCTTGTGAGTAAAGTGTGTATTTGGTTCACAAGGGGGTGCCCTCCAACAATTTTTTTCCCCACCAAATACATCAAGAATTTTATCTTTTGCCCTTGAGTTATCTAGATGCAGTACCACAGCTCTAGCAAGATCTACTCTGAGGTAGACCAATAATCAGTTCCTCATACCCAAACTTTATTCTTTAACTATTTAGGTGGTTAAAGTCTATTGGTTAAGGTTGTTGAGGAAAACATGTAATAGAAGGTCAATGCGGTCACATTTCCCTTGCAATTTTGTTACTTTGCATAAAAAGCAGTCTGTATCTAACTGATGTTTAAATCTTGTATCAACGCAATGTAAGCACTGTATTAGATTCACCTGTCCACAACTACAGGAAATTACATCATTTTGCCATATGGAGTCTTGCCATATGGAGCGCCTTCCCCTTCCTGACAGCTTTTATGTCAAATTTTATTCTAAGGTGTAAGCCAGATGAGAATCAATAGGACAGATGGTTTAAACAGGAACGGAGTATGATAATATGGTTTAGTGTTTATTGTACACCAGGTGCAGAGCAAAGACTTTTATTATTGAATTGAAATAATATTTTTTTTAGTGCCACATGCTAAGACTCACTGTTACTATTGCTTTTACTTTTTCTAAACCTATAACCCAATAAAGTATTCAACTTCGGCACCTAACCCTTTGTGTTACGGACATGAATGATTTCTTAAATAAAGAGTCAGAGTTTTGCGGTTATTAAGAATCAAAATGGAAAAAATTATATTGTTTTATTTTGATTTTATCTCACACATTAAATATATGTTGCCATGGTGACTTGCAGGACAAAAAACCAACTGCCATTCCTGATGACAAAAAAAGTGACCTAGAAAACTTCCAGGCTTTGGTTGAGCTCATACTCATAAAGAATATCATCTCATAATACTCATCTATCTCTATCTCAACTCTCACACTCTCTCATTCTGTCTGACAGTTATTTTAAAATCCATGGTTACTTTTGACATCCTCTTTGTTTATTTTTCTCTTCATTTATTGTCTAATTACTCTCCTTTCTCTCAAAGGTTTCCCTCTATATCCCTTCCTTCTCAAAGATTGTTTTTGTTGCTTCATCTAATGATCTCATCTTTTTCTTTTTCAGAGTTCTGTAAAGCATTTCCTCTTTTCTTTGTTTGATGGGTGTGGTTTTTGCCACTACTCTTTCTCTATCTCTCCACCCTGCTTTTTCTGTCATTCCTCAGCCATCCACTGATCATTCTTCTATTCTGTTTCTGTTTCTTCTGGGGTGTTTCTTGAGAAGGACAGCTAATATATGGGCCCAAGAAAGGTACAGCCTCCAACAAGCCAATGCAGTGTGCAGCCATGCCTCTTGCTTGACCTTTTCCCAATGAGATGATTGAGCTAACACCAAAGATTGACTAATGAATTAACGTGTAATATCTGTAAATACTAATTCTTACACCCTGTCTACACCAGACACACGGCAACGGCTTGAGACTGTCTACACTGGATGCATCGAAACAAACATTCTAACCATTTCTTTGTCTCGTTGGTAGGATTAGTGCTAGCACATGCAGCGAAAAAGGGCCATTTACTGTTGGTGCAACACGACTTACGCCTTATTATCCAATGTAGACAGGTTTATTGATTATAATGGGAACGATTTACTTTTGTTGCGTTGTTCCATTCGACTCTGGTGTAGACAGGGTGTTATGTTAAATGAACTCTAGTTACTGGAATATAATACATTTGTGATGTTAGAAAACAGTTTGAAGGCCACTGCTTGTTGTGTGGAAATTGCTTGACTGTTTGGAAACACACCTCGAGTATTCACAGTTTTAAATTTCATTTGCTGAGTGGATGAAGAGGCCATCTTATTGCAGGCAGACTGCTAACATTGTTCTGATCTGATCGGTTCAGAACACAACCCATAGAATCTGAGAGTTTGTAGCTCATATAAATTGTATTTACAACCTCAGAAGTGCCTTCTGCCTTTGTTTATCTTTTGTTTTCTGTCTCTCACATTATCATCCACTCCTTCAGTTTATGCCATGTTTTGCATTAGATTACAAAATATCAAGCCAAGTGTCAGTTATTTTAGAGAAAGATTTCAAGCAAAGCATTTCACAAAAATATTTTTTTTTTATGTTTAAAATGATAAAACAGAAGATCTACATTTCAAAATTAAAACAATGTATTTGGACAATTTTTGCTTGTCAAACTTAGTGGAATGTGTTCATATTCACGGTTGGGCTGAATACTAAATACTCTCTCTTACATGTATTCAGTTATGCATACATTTTTATACATATTTAGGATACCAGAATACTTTTAGAATACATATTTATAAAGAACATATTTAAAAGCAGTAAAATCTGACAACAATAGTATCATAAATTGTGGTTCTTTAGTTCAGATCATCCTTTTTTCAGGCTGGGCGCAGCTAATGCGAGTTGTTCTCGAGTTGATTGACAGGCAATGTCTGTATCTAAAGATGATGGTCTTTTTTTACCTGTAAGGCAGGCATTTCAGTTTCTCAATTTAATACCAGTGGTCCATCTCTTCTGAACAGTGTCTGTATATACATAACATGGGCAAAAGTCCTGCAGATTATTTTTTTATTATTTTCTTTATTTAGTTATTTTGTGTTTGTTTGTATGCGGACCTATAAATTATAGTGTATAGTAGGTTTGGTTTAAATGTTGTTTATTTGCTTTTGTGTCTTTTATATAATTTCCTGATTATTTGCTGATAATTGCTGATTTCAGTGTGTGCCGGGCGGCAAAAATAGGAAACAAAGAATTTCACATTTGTGTAAAAATGTGACTGTATTAATTCTGGTGCACAGCTGACATCATGCTGATGAAGACAAAAACATTCCGGTGTGGTTGCCAGATATTCAATCCCAGAATCATTATACATGACTAAGAAGTATTTTCATTATCTAGTGTCTACCATCAAACATTTTGGTGACCGCGGTCCATTTTTAAACATTCCAAAAACCACAACCCACGATGCTATAATTTGAACCCACAATTGTGTTATCAAATTTGCCCAGTTTTACATGAAACCCTGGCAACAATGCTCACGTGTTGCAGCTGCCCTGGGGAAGAAAGAGCGAGAGAATAGGTACGCAGCGCTCATCTACACTGTTCAGAAAACAAAGTTTCTCACTTGATTGATTTTTTTTTATTCTGCCTTATTTTGTGGCTATTATGAGACACTTTTTCCAAAAATGTTATGAAGTGTATTCTGAATGCTTGAAAACAAAGCAGGGGCTGAGTACATTTACTTTAATGTTCTACTGTGAATAATTAACGTTAATATATTTATTCCGTTACAACCCAACTCTGTCCATATTTAATGTGATGAACAACACCAGTGTTACTCTAGTGAAATGACCAGTGGAGCAGTTGGTTAAAAGTAACACATAGCTAGTTCTGTAGAAAAAAAAAAAGCCATTTGTTTAAAAATGTTGTGATCAATTCAATTAAATTTCAATTTTTGTGTTATTTAGGTTCAAAATTGTTATTGTCACTATCACCAAAGCTCAAACAAATCTAGCATCTGGTCAAACACTCCAACCAAAATACCAACATTGCATTCAATTCATTATTTAATTGCTTTTCAAATCTCAGGGCATACGCAAGGCACTCCCTTGTATTGTTATTTTCCCCCAACTAAGATGTTGATTGTAATGCTTTAGGAACTAGGAAATCATAATTAAAGCAATATTCCGGGTTCAATACAAGTTAAGCTCATTCGACAGCATTTCTGTCATAATGTTGATTACCACAAAAAATGATTTTAAATGGTCCCTCCTTTTCTGTAAAAGAAAAAAGCAAAAATCTGTGTCCATTGAGACGATTACAATAGAAGCAAGGGCCAATTTTTAAATGTTAAAATACTCACTGTTTCAAAAGTATAGCCTCAAGACAAACAATGTGTGTGTTGACATGATTTTAATTTGATAATGGTGTGATCGCTGACTAACACTTTCTGTGTAATGTCATGTAATGATATCCAATTCCACATCTTTGTTGCAGTGATGACTTAACACTGGAAAACCTAAAACTACCATAAATAATGACAATTCAAATAACTTTATAGCTTAAATAATACATGAGTTTTCTCAGAATTAATGTAAGTTCTTTTATATAATCATAAGCTTCACAGTTCTGCCTTTAAACCCTCCAAAAATGTGCTTCATTTAATTCCATTGTGCCCCACTGTTTAACCACGATTTTTGCTTTTTTTTAAAAAAAAAGAAAAGAAAGGATAAGTCCAAATTGTTTTGGGGAAAATTAATATTAGGTCACACATGCTGTCAATTGAGCTTACCTTGCATTGAACCCAGGATATTCCTTTAATTAAAACAACAAGGTTCTTCTCTTTAGCATTTGTTTAGCATTCTACTATGATTAACTTCACCATGTCCATGAATGTAAGAATCAGTAGCATGCTAAGTGAATGCTTAGCATGCGTTTCAGTCCTGAGGTCTGGAGGTGTGGGCCACTGTGAGGAACTTCTGTATTGATCCACCCTTAGTGTGCTGAGACAGCAAATCCTGTCCAGCTGAGCTTCCCCAACAGTCAACAGTCTGGATAATTATACTTTTATTAAGTGTTCGGACTTTGTAGTAATTTGTCCTTTTGGCCATTAAAGTCGGAATGTAATTATGGCTGGCAAAGGTTTGAAGTTGTGAGGTTTGGAGATGAATTGGCTGGTTGCGTTTTAAAGAAGTGGCTCGTCAGGCATGTTTGTAGTTTGTTTTCATTTGTATGCTATGATGTAACACTGACACCCAAATGTATGTGTGCATGTTTGTGTTACACAGGTGCCACAGCATCTGCACGCAAGGAGGTGATCCGAAATAAGATCCGTGCCATTGGAAAGATGGCTCGAGTTTTCTCGGTTCTTCGGTAAGATGACTTTTTGTTACAGTTTAGTTCGAGAGTACGTATTAAAAATGTAGGCTTCAAAATAGTATTTTAAAAATGGAAATGCACATTCTTAAAAAAGAAATACAGAAACATTATGATGTAAAATGAATAAGAATATTTTAATGAAATATGCAAATTTGTGACATTGACCAAGTTCAATTCTATTTTTATGAAAGGTCATATTTCCTCGCTTCCATTGAAGCACACAAGATGCTCTTTGGAATATTTTTAAATCATTACTGGGCTAACATGGATCATCAGGTTTTAAATAAACTTGTGGAGTCCATGTCAGCTCATGTGCATGCTGTCATTAAAGCAAAAGTAGGAAATTAATGTAAAGTTTACGTTTTACGTTTACGTTTTTTAATTGGAAAAATTATTAACTAAGTCAATAATTAAGACTTTTGAACCCCACTTCATGTGTGTGTGAGAGTGTGTACATTTTTTATATATATTTTTTAATGTGTTTATATTGGTATATAATGCCATGGCTTTGTTATAGGGAGGAGAGTGAGAGCGTTTTAACACTGAAGGGTCTCACTCCAACCGGCATGCTGCCCAGCGGAGTTCTGTCTGGAGGCAAGGAAAAACTACAGAATGGTATTACATACACACACACACACACTCCATTTGTTTTGTATAGTATTTGGCAGCACAAATGTTTTTCTTTAAACTTTCCACATCAGAGCTCTTTATATGACTTTCAATTTCAAACCTATTAAACACATATATATGTAAACATACTGTATATTTGATATTGTTTTATATTTTCTTTATGAATGCACTCTGCACCCCCTGGTGTTTGTATTATGAAACTGAAATATTCTTTCCTCTTTGCTTCCCTTGTCTTGGCCTCTCTCTCTCTCTCTCTCTCTCTCTCTCTCTCTCTCTCTCTCTCTCTCTCTCTCACCCTCTCTCTCTCTTTCTGTCTTTCAAATCTTTTTTTCAAACAATTGTCTCTTTCATTCTGCTGTCTTCCTAGAAACTGCAGGTATAATCAGTTGTGCAAGTATAATTCAGATCATTTGTTCTTAAGTATATAGTTTCACTCTATGCACCATGTTTATTCAGTGGAGCCCCAAGCGAAAGTTCACAAATGCTTTTGTACAAGATACAGTCATAATCGAAGGAACATGTTCTCTGTATATTTTCACCTCAGATTCACTGTGTCCAGATTGAAATGCATACATTTCATACATGCATACAATACATGTTTTTGGCTCACAGGAATGTTGAAAATTATGCAGCAAAGCTACAAAATGACACAAGGCAATTAGTACATTTTCATTTATTTATTTATTTTATATGAATCAAAATATTAACATTAAAAGACCCCATGAACTAGTGTGATAAAACATTAAAGCAAAATCAAAAATCAAATGGCTTATCTTTTTTATTATTATTTTGTATTTTATTTTTTTATTGCCAGTCATTTTTGTTTATGCCACAGCACAGCACAGCCATGATTTGCTATTTTTAGCTGGTGGCAGGGGTTATAAGAATGAGGGGATTTTTTTTTTTTAGAAATCACTTTATTAGACAAGCATTTCTATATGCCCCTGTAAAGAAGATGAGTCATCAATATTTTTTTGTCAATTTGCGTGGACAAGAAAGAATGTGTACATGTCTGCTAATTGTTCATTTTGGCAATTTTTGGAATACACCAGCATATAAATGGCTTCAAAGCTAACTGACTCAAAACCACAAACCTCATGGGGTCTTTAAGGTTATTGTAATCCAATTTTACATATGATAGCTGTATCGTGATACTGGACATATTGAATTTGATGACAGAAAGAGAACAATGTTCCTAAAACACACAACATGCATTTTTAGATGCAATTTTCTCATCATTACAAAAATAGAAATGTCATTTTAGCACATTGTGACGTGATCTTTCATTTTAGGCATATCTTAAATCAGTAAAGTCATGCTTCTTTACACAAAATACAGAGAACGGACAAGCTGTGAATGAGAGAGGATAATTGAATAATTGATCTCTAGCTTGTCGTTTACAAACCAAGGCAGAAATCACTTCCTCTCGTCTTACTGGCATGTTCATGCGTCCATTAATCTAGTTAAAAGGGAAACTTGATTAAATAATTTTAGTGCTTTTGATTTTTCTTTTAAATATAGCTTCAGATTTTCAACTTAAAGCTGTTGCTTTATTCGCAAATTACATAAACTTTATGCGGAGTGGCCATTTTGTATGTGGCGAGCAGGGTTGCGAACATGCCAGAAGCAGAGTGATGTCAGCGATGTTCTGCTACAGCATTGGTAGAATCACAGCAAATGCTCCGCCCTTGTGTCTACACGGACATCGATGTGATTCTACTGCAATGTTGCGCTCTCCATCACCGCTGATGTCTTTTAGCTTTTAGCTTTAAATTGTGTGTGTGTGTTTGTGTGGCTGTTTTGTACTCATAATGGTATATTCTTATAGTTTATACGTTTATTATTATCCTATTGTATTTGATTACTTTTGATGATTGCGGTAAGTTGAAGGTGGATTGCGGTAAGTTGGAAATCATCATACACAAAATAAGGATGGCAATTTTTCTAACTCTATTTGCAGGCACATCTTGGAAAGAAGTAAAAAAGAATCTCAGACACAAGAAAAAAATGATGCACTATTTTATGGGTTACTAAAAAAAAAACTACTAATAATTTTGCTGTATTCAGCCCAGCTTCGGGTCACTTGGTCACTTGTTATGTTGGTCAATGATGTGAGACAAATTTTTTTGATGTGTCTATAAAAGCTGGACTTGAATACATCTTTTCAATGAAGAATATGTTTTCAATTTCTAAATTAAAAGTAATTTTGATTCATTTAAAAAAAAAATTGTGGGCTTAATGTAAAAAATGTTGAGACTGTGTAACTGACCAGAGATAGTAAAAAAGAGACATTTACTGGTTACGACCGTAACCCTGGTTCCCTGAAAAGAGGGAATGAGACAAGTGTCAGATCCTAACTCTATGAAAACTCCTCCCAGTAATGATGATCTCTGAAGCCCTTTAGGATGACACAATTGAGACTCTGCCCCTGATGTGCACATAATCACAGGCATATAAACCAGAGCACAGCCCCATTTCATCAGACTTTTTCGACTAAAGGGAGGAGAGCGATCTCATTTCATCTGATCGCAGCGATCTTAACAGCAAGAAATCAAGTGTTTTGTGAGCATACAAAGCATCTTGTTCCCTCCTTTCAGGGAACTAGAGTTACAGTCATAAACATTGTTCCCTTTCAAGCCGGTCACTTCAACGCTGCATCAGTAGCTGACGCTATGTGAAAATGTGTACTATTGCGCTGTGCGACTGATTCACACGTTCAATGCAATGTCCACTTGCCATGAACATGTGTAGCACCCTCACAGTGCAAAGTATTTGCAATCCCTGTGCCTCGTCCAATTCAAATTGAGGAGGAAAATATGTAAGGTTACCAAATGAGCTCGGAAGGAAGTGGCCAAACCTTGGGCACATAACCTTCCGTAGGCTTAAGAACAGATTTTGATGGGGGCCAGGGTAGCTCAGCGAGTATTGACACTGACTCCCACCACTGGAGTTGCAAGTTCGAATACAGTAAGCACATTCAATACAACTGTCCTCCCAAATTTTGCATGGTCCACCTCAGCTTTCCCGAACACCTCCCAAATCCTCAGAACAGTCTGAAGGTAAGGTCTTCATTACCTTTGGTGATCCCCTGATGCAAGCTTAAGTCTACTCCGCAGTTCAGGTGACTGGGGTCTGTTCACCCAATTGACTTTAGGACCCAACAGCTCTAAATGTGCGAGCAACAGGCCCCTGTGCTTGCATGCTTGTGTCTCTGACTGCACTAAAAGCAACCGGTCCTCAAGTCATCCAGATGAGGGGCTATCTGCACATCTTTCAGGTCAATCGACACAAACCAGTCCAGAGGACGAATATGAGACAAATCTGTCTCTAAGTAACCGTCTTCAATGGTGACTTCGCCAATGTCCGATTCAAACTTCAAAATTCAAGCAAGTTCAGATTAAGCCTCAGTCCACCATCTGTTTTTGGCGACCAAACGGTAGCGGCTGTAGAAGCCTTTCTGTTCGTAGCACACTGGCACTGTATCGCTTCTTTGGTAATTGGCTGTGGGGAGAGTGAAGGGAAAATCTGTTGTGACACAGAAGAGTAGTCTGGGTATTCGGAGTCGAAGCAAACATTCTGTGAGCTCTGGTCCTTTTGCATGGTACTCATGCCATCAGAAATGCCTGCCTTGCCCAGAAGCAGGCTTTCCACTGGGACAAGGGCCGAAGAGCACAATTTTATGGTTAGGCCATGGCCGCTGGGGCCTAACTGCTGGCTCTGTCTCCATTTTCTTGGGAGCTGAGGCCCAAGAGTTTGACTTCGTTGCACAAAAGAGCCACCTCGCCTCAACAAGATGTGATTGTACACTTGAAATTGCTTTTTAGCTGCTTGGAACCACTCAATGTCACGGTTCCCATCTCGTTGTCAGTCTGAGTTTTGGTCTCACGGGACTGTGAAATTATTTGCCCATGTCTGAACGTGAGCACGTGGCCTCTGGTTTATTCCCTGCCTCGCGCTCTTCTGTCTGTTGTGTTTCATGTCTGGAGTATGGTTTCTGGGTCCTGACTTCCTATCTAGTTTGGTTTCGGTCTGTGTCGGGACCCGGACATTCATACTCCTTGTCTGTCTGTTATTGATGTGGGTGCATTGCGCTTGTGTCAATTGGCTGCATGCACTCACATCAATAACTTGTTGACTTGGGTGCAGCATCTTCAAAAACAATTAAGCAAAAGGCTCTTATGTGATTTACAGACATTTAAATACACACCACAATCCCAATTTGATAGCGTTTGCAATGCGGAAGAGATAACGGATATGCTTTTCATCAGAGCACAAGCAGGCATGTGACAATGATTCAGGAGTCCAGAGCATTAGATGAAATCATGACCCTGAAGAGAAAAATCTGATGAAATGACGCTCTGCTTTGGTTATTATACCTGTGATGATGTGTGCATCAGGGGTGGAGCATCAGGCACCATCTGCAAATAGATTGCCATGATTATAAAGGGCTTCACAGATTGTCCCTCCTGGGAGAAGTTTCCCATACCGTCAGCTACTTACACATTTTTTAAATGTGTAAAACCAATTTAAATACCAGAATACATTTCTAAGAATTTGGAACTTGATTTGGTACATTTATAAGGCTTAAAAACAAAATCAATGACATACACAGTCACTTGCCTTCTACAGATTGCTGTTACTATCTGTTTACTCTTATCTCATTCGTTCAATCCTCATTCATTTCTAATCTGTCATGGGTAAACATACTTTTATTTTTATTTATTTTTATGCCACACCCATTGCTCATAGTTTGACCCCTAATTTAAACTCCACTCTTTACATGTAACATTGCCCCCACTCCATCTGAAACCTCATCAATTGACCCATCATTCCTCCTCTCTCTCTCTCTCTCGCTCTCTCTCTCTCTCTCTCTGATGTCCCTCTGTCTTGGCCTCGTACTGGGTCTAGTGTTTTAATAACAATGTTGTGTGTCCATTTGGACTCTTTGCTGCTCATCTGACTTGCTCCTGGACAAATTTAACCTGATCTACTCATCTCTCTGACTCGTTTTGCAATTCCCCTCTTCTTCTCTTCAGCTACTATTGAGGCTATAGAGGCAGATAAAGGTAAATAGGTCAACGGCTAATTCCCCTCTTTAAAGGGTTCAACTGGGTTCATCCATGTCAATGTAGCTTGTGTAGTGTCTTGGGTGTTTAGGCAAATAAACTGTGCTGTTAGTGTGCAGAGCAAAAGTAGGAACCAAAAAGACAAAACACAAAAATGCTATGATTGTTTTAAAGGGGAACAAACACAGAAGCTGTTGTGGATGTCACAGGTTTTGTTGATATCACTATTTTTCAACGCTTGTCATGTAATTAATCATTGTAATTCAAAGTACTATTTGCAATTCTGATCACACTTTTTAATAGCAGAATATACAAGATAAATAAATGGGATCATAAAAATTGCATTTCGTTTTTTATTTACTATTGCTCGGATTATGCAATTTGACACAACAGATTACATATATTCAACAAGACTAAATAATTACAAAATTTATAAAAACCAGATCTTTAAGCACAACTGACGGTTTATGGACAAATGCTGTCATTGATGCTTGAGGAGGCAATACACGATAATAGGAACCAGGAACAATCTAAACTTTTGAAAATTAAGTTTAAAATTAATTTGAAATTTAAATTATTTTGTAATTCCAATGTAATTTAAATATCTGTCATGCATCTTTTTCATGGAAGTAAAAAATAGAAAATATTTTTATGATCTCTCTTATTTTTATAAAATATTAGAGATTATGCAGAGGGGTTATGATATGCACATTTATGAACACAACTGTACCAACAGGCAATTTCAGTTCATAGAATTTACAAAAATAATGTGTTTTGTGCTAACACAGTTATACTGTGTTCATCCGAGTGCATGACAAAATATTTTAGCATATTCATAAATCCCATTAATGCAATCACCTGCATATAATCCTGGCTTGAAATAAAAAAAAAAAAATGTCCATCACCCTTAAACTATCTGGACCCCTTTAAAACAATTAGCTATTATCACAGTTTTTTGTTTATGCACAAATTTTCAAAATGATCACATATTTGTAGGTTTTCTTCATTAAAAAAGACCTATACAAGAACAATGTCAGCTGCTCACTAATTAGCAGGTTTGTAACGGCTAATTACAGCATAAGTGTTATATGGTTGTTCTTAAACATTTCTCCTAAAGGAAGCGGTGCCAACTGTGTTCATTACTTCCTTTCAATGATTTACTATCTCCTTGTGGTTACTCTGTGACTGTGTTGTGTCCTTGTGTTTCTCTTTGTAATGTGCTAATAACCTGTGTCTGCCCTGTATTATGCAGCAACACAAATCTTATACATTACACAGTTCTTAGCCAGAAATGTACTTTTCTCTCTGTAAAGAAGTTCATGCTTATGGGCAAGGAAGAGGCGAGAAACTGGCTTGACATATAAACTAAAGGTTTAATGAAGAACTAAAAAGACAAACACATAAGATAACGGACGTCCGTAATTGAGCTCTCTCTCTCGATCACCGTCTGCGAGTGGCCTTTATCCCTCTTGACGGCTTAATTAGCCTAATACGGGACTGGGCGTGCGTAATCACGCGCCGGTCCCGCCCTCCACCGTGCCACACTCTCCAAACACATTCAGTGGATGTATTTCCCCTGAATATTTTGCTGCATGTTTTCAACAGGCGTAACATATGGTTAGCTTAGCATCAAGTTTCTTGTTTGTGATAACTTCCTATTTTATTTACACACTGTATTGTCTATTTTATGTCTTTACCTAGACTTTCTTTTGAAACTTTAAATTGTTTCTTCCTCTAACATTTATTTATTTGAATTTATTTATTAATTAATGATTTTTTACGTATCTTTCATTCATTTCAACACCCTCCTTGGTACTTTGTACATTTGTTTTGGAGTGTGGTGGGAAGCTCTGTTCTAGAAAGCCAGAGAATGCTCAGGTTTTCACACAATGTCTTAAAAACACTCTAGTGCCGCATTGGCTTAAAAAACAAGTGATTCAGGGAACGCTACTTCATTCCAAGGCCCTCCAGAACTGAGACAGCCCAGCATTGCCCTAGTAGTCCAAATATTGTCAATTAGTGTGGATATTTTGATTTCCCAGAACAGGTACTGTGCGAGAAATGTTGCTTATTTTCAAAGCTGATATGTTTGTGATAATGAGCGCTTTTACGTGAATGATCTTACACCAACTATGTGTAATAAGCCGACAATGTATAAAAACAGTTGAACAATCATTAACATTTTAAGCAAAAATTACATATTACTCTAATTTTCCATTGCATGTAACATTTTCGCAGCATTCTTAACGGCATATTCAGTGTGCACAAGTATTATCCACATGACTATCTATGGTTAATCTGATGATTTCAGTCAAATATAATGAAAAAAAAAAAACAGTTCTCTTGAGTTTTCGGATTTTTTATATAAACTGATTTTGGAAGTTGTCAGTATTTTGATGTGCATGAAAATATGCTCAATGATAGGTATTACTTAAGCTGCGTACACACTGCCAGCGACACCATCCTATTCATTTTCAATAAGAGCTGGCGACTTCCAGCGACACGAGCTGTCGCGACCGTTGGCGAACAGATGTGGGCGTGTCCAGCGATGTGACAAAGTTGAGACAAGTTTAACTTTATTCAAATGAAGAGCGATTTACGGGAGCGACAGCCAATATGAGAGAAGGCGGTAGAGCTCACGTGATCCTTCTCTCTCTCAGCTCCTGCAGTAATGGAAAGATCAGGGGACCCACCCTCTGCAGCAGCTCATCAAACTGGGTCCTGTCAAGCCTGAAGTACTGCTGGAACCGGACTTCATCCAGCCGCAGCTCCTGCACCAGCCGGTGGTACTCACCGTGCTGAATCCGAGATTGAATGGTTTTGTGGACCCAGACAGACCGGCATTTGCGTTTTCGCCCCAGATAAACAGCCGCTATGGCAAAGAGCACGCCTTGTTTCTCATTCATCTTTGATATAAAGCATTTTATGTACTGATTCCATTTATATTTAGTCTTTTCCCTCCAAAATGTTTGTTTTTAGTGGCAAGAAAACGGATTCACTGTCAACAGCAATGGAATGGCGTCCGTGAATGTCATTTATAAACATTGCTAGGCAACCAGTAGTGGGAACACCCACTAGCGACCTAACCACCAGCCACTGGCGACCTGCAGCGACAAAGCTGGTAGTGTGAACTAAGCTTTAATAATAAATTAGCACGTTTACATACACAATCTTACACCGATTATGCTTAAAAAGCGACAACGTGTGATCATGTAAACACCTTAAATGGCTGTCTTTTAAAGGGTAAGGTCATAAACGGTTCAAACAAAAAACAATCACAACATATATGTTTTGCATATAAACACTTTTAACACCATTCTTACCTGCTGATCCAGTGTGCACATGTGTTGAGCGCACGCATCTTCATGGTTGATGTCAAAATCAGAGAATAACTATTATTTCTAATCTCCATCCATCCATCCATCCACAACCGCTTATCCTGTGTACAGGGTCGCGGGGGGGCTGGAGCCTATCCCAGCTAACATTGGGCGAAAGGCGGGGTACACCCTGGACAGGTCGCCAGTCCATCGCAGGGCCATTAGATATTTCTAATCTCATGTAAACTAATTTTTCTTGCTTTTTCGGATTTCTTAAATAAGCTGGATAATTTTGCGGGGATATCGGCATGTTGGTGTGCATGTAAACGCGCTCAATGATAGATACAGCTTAATAAGGATTTTAAGATTCATGAGGCATTTGCTGGATCAGTGTGTACTGAGTGTTGAGTTGGAGCATATCACAGCTCTCATGTCATTCTTGTTAACCCTGCTGGAAAAAAAAAAGCTAGTCTGTTTGCTGGTTTTATAGAGGTTTTTGGCCAACCAGCTAAACCAGATGTTCACAATCTTGGTCAGGTCGGAAACTGATCTGAAGACCAGACTGTGAGACCAGCTAGACCAGCCTAAATCAGCTAAGATCATCGAAACAGCTTACACTGGTTTAAAATATGTTTTTGTTTTTCAGCAGGGTGATTTGTAAGAGAATGTGGTACATCAAACCTTATGCCATAAGCTTACTTATTATTGCTATCAAACTTTACTTTGCGAACTTCAAGCAGTGAAGTTACAAACTAAAGTATGTATACCTGTTGATTAACTGCTTGTTATACCATCTTTCTCTCTTTCTACCCAGCAATCAAAGGCTTCTCACCCCAGCACAAAATCAGCAGCTTTGAGGAAGCTAAAGGGCTGGACCGCATTAACGAGCGAATGCCCCCTCGCCGAGACACCATGCCCTGCGACGCCAGCCTAAACTCTCTCAATAAGGCGCTGTCGTCCGAGACCAATGGCACCGAGGGCAAGGCAAGCAGCGGGAGTGACAACATACAGTGATCCTGCATGGCTCCAGCATGTTGCCGCATGGTCGCAGCGATTAAGCCCCTCCCTCTCTTTTTCCATGCCATAGTTGATGGAGGGAAAGGAAGGATTTGGAATGTAGAGTAAGAGGAAAGGAGAAAGGGAAAAGGACAGGAGAGATAAAAGAAAGAAGGAGAGCAGCATTTCAAACATAATTCAGAGTGACACTCACTAGTCTTTGGACATGCCTTTAAAAGTTTCTTTCTTTTTTTTGCTTGTAAAAACCATGATAAGTTCTTGCCGGTGTACTCGTTTCTGAATAATTTGGGAGGGGGGATGATCTTGGTTTTGGCGTAGGGAATTACAGCAGGCAACTGAGAGATCATATGTGAAAAAAGCCTTTACTTACTGGATATAAGATATTTGTTTGTTTCTCTTTTTTGAGTGTTTAACTTCTTACTAACTAATGTAAGTTTACAAAAATACAGCACTAAAAATGGACAGAACTTAAAAAAAGTTTTTAACATAAAAAGGGTGTACAAACTAAGTAAGGACTATTTATTGATACCTTTTTTTGCTACTCTTATAAACTAGCTCTAGAGTAAATTAGGCAGTCTTAAATGAATGTTGCAACATTGTTATAATGCCAAAAATTGAACGTTTTGTACAGATTATGCTTACCTCAGGTTTCTTTGGTGTGTGTGCTTGGATCCTACTTTCTGTATAATTGCAAGCTAGCTTGATAAATAGGGATTTTCTTGGAGTTTAAAACTGGAATTTACATTTATCATTTGCATACATGTATTTTGTTTTATTTGGGCAGGCTGGGGGTACATTTATTGTGGCTTGCTGGAAATTCTGTGAGTGTTTCTCTTTTCAAATATTGCGAACAAACAAAGTATATATAAAGCACCTATATTCTGTAAAGAAGAAAGAGAGAGGAAGAGAAAGAAAGAAAAAAGTGATTCATGGAAGGCATCGGCCTATGCATGTTTTAAAAGAATTAACTAAGGATGTTGTTGCCAAGCCAGTTTTTACCTGTAGTGTGTTTAGTGGACAAATCCTGGAAATGTACCAACATTCTTTGCTAAAACACTTGGAAAAGCTTAAAGCCTTTAACTGGTTTTGTAATCAAAGCATCTACTAATAATATTGGATGATGAGGAATCATGATTTAAACAAACTTGCTTGTAAGTACACCAATTGTCTGATTTAGCATGTTTAGGTGTTTATGTGAAATAAGTTTGTGGTTCTCTAAGGTCAAACTCAAAACGCATGATAGCTGTTAGTATCATACAAGGTTTAGATTTCTTTATTTTATATATATATATATATATATATATATATATATATATATATATATATATATATTTGTAAAGGTGCCACAGACAAAAAAAAGTGTCATTTGTATATTATTATTATTAATTCTGCTTTGTATATCAGTTTATTATTGCAAAATACTTTACGAAAAACAAAATGCAGAAAAAACCTCCATTGATGTTTTTTTTGAACAACTGTTTAAGTGCCCAAGTAATTCACTACACAAAATGAAGCCTTGCTTTTATAATTTAACTTCCAAACTGTTGGCAGATGACGCATGCACTCGCTACTATGAAAAGGTATTTTATATTACTGTTCAATAAAAATGTGCATGAAATCCAGCCTGGTCAAGGTTTTTTGTAAACAAAGGCATGTGTGAGTTTATTGAGCAGGAATGAGAACGGTTCTGGTATCATCGTGGAGGACAATCTAGAATTCCTCTGTATATTTGCCATAAAAACATTCTCATGATCTGTATAAACAGATCATGAGAAAAAGACTGAATTATTTAAATGAAAGTGATGAATTATTATTAGTTTGAGGTTCCAGCCAAAAGAGGATTTTTCTACTATCATGTCTGGAAGGAGAGCTTCTCACATAGTTAGTCTCAAATGCGTTCATGATTGATTTTGCATCTTGAACTTGGCAGCATCATCATCTTAAGGCGTTTCCTTTTGTGGGCATGAAGTTGATAATTCTTTGATAAAAATCTGGGAAATATTTCAGGGCATTATAAAAACAACTTTTGTAAAAAAGGTGGAAAGGAAGTTGGTGAGAGAGGTAGTGGAGTGTTTCCTTCAAAAACAACTCTTGAAGGTAACCAGTGAATGTGATATCGGTTTTTGTCATTAAAATATGTATTATAATACCTGGGATCAATAAAGGACTTTAATGTGTGGTTTGTGAAATCCTGACCTTGAATTGTTGTTCCCACATCTCCCTGAAATTTGTTCATGTCAAGATGGAAATATTCTTGATGATACGCATGTGACCTTCCCTGATTCAAATAATAGAACAAGTCTAGAGCAGCTTATGAGTTTGATCATCAATGTAAAATTTCGAAACATTCACTGGGTCAAAAATGTTCATTTAAAATCTGTTAAAAAAGCACCATATTTTATTGTTAACGTCCAATTGATTCCAGAAGAACTCAGATCAGATCTGTTTTGGGTACAAAAATATAGTACATTTGAGAAAAATAGACTTGTACTGAGATTTCCATGTTATCTTGTAGTTTTTTTAACATTGTTATTTGCTTCCTATGAACGTGAACCTTCAGGCTGGTCAGAAGGTCAGATCTGCAAAGCTGATCATAGATTTTCCTTTAGCCTCTTGTGTATATGTGAGACACAATAGAGAAGAAAGGAAAAATATTCTCTCATCCTGTTTTGGGATGGAATGAATCAAAGCTTTGGTAAGAAGTCTTCAAGAATAGCTTTGTTGCTTTATAAAAAAAAAAAAATGCAGAAAAATTCCACAGAGAGCCAAAACAGTTACAAACCATAAAGCTGGTCAATCTTACTTGCATATGTTTTTATGAAGTATAAAAATTGAAATGTACTTAAAGGGATAGTTCACCAAAAAATGAAAATTCTCTCATCATTTACTCACCCTCATGCCATGTCAGATGTGTGACATTTTTTTCTTCTGCTAAACATAAACAAAGATTTTTAGAAGAAAATTTCAAATTAAATTAATATTTCATTATGCAAGTGAATGGTGGGTGGAACTTTGAAGCTCCAAAAAGCACAAAAAGGCGGCATAAAATTAATCAACATGACTTCATCGGTTAAATCCATATCTTCAGAAGTGATGTGATAGGTGTTGGTAAGAAACAGATCAATAATAAGTCCCTTTTTTACTATAAAATCTTTACTTCCACATTCTTTTGTTTTCTGGAATTCACATTCTTTGTACATATCACTACCTACAGGGCAGGAAGGTGAATTTATAGTATGAAAGGAATTAAATATTGATCTAATTCTCACCTACACCTATCATATCGCTCCTGAAGGTATAGATTAAACTACTGGAATAATATGGATTACTTATACACTGCCTTTATATCCTTTTTGAACCTTGGCGACCATTAAATGCACCTACAGAGCTGAACTATTCTTCTAAAAATCTCCTTTTGTGTTTAGCAGAAGAAAGTAAGTCACACATCTGGATTAGCATGAGGGTGAATAAATTTTAAGGGAATTTTGGGTGAACTAACCCGTTAAATGATTTAGTTTGCTTGTAGTGGACATCCAGCAATGGGTTATTAAGAAGAGAAAAAAAATGCAGATGCCCCAATGCATTACATTCAAGGGGGCAAGAGCATTCTTCCTATTAAAGCAAGCAATTAGCTGTTCTAATGAGAGAAGACTGAAGCTGTGATTTGCAGCTGTGTGTTTTCAGTTATGTCCTTCATCCTGTCTCTCCCACACTCACTGTGAGAGCACTGTGACATGAAGGTTCCTGTACTGCTGTGTGAATGCGATAAACCCCTCACACAAACACTAAGCACGCAGTGAGGCTTTATCTCCTGCCCACATTTGTATTGCCCTACAGCAGCCACTTTGTTTAACAGGGACCTGCAAATCCCCTGGATTTTGGACACTGGATTGTCTTTTACCACCTGGAAGCAGAGATTTCCTAAAATTTGCAGTGCAAACACTGAAACATTTCAATTTCTTTTTTTTTTCCCTCTTGTGCTTTACCTCTCCTTAGAAACCCTTTTAAAAACAGTGTTGTTGATATTCAATTGTGTCTTTAAACAATGGAGGTACAGCTGAGTTCTTTGTTTTCTTTTCCCTTTATTCAGGTAGGAAGTAATGAATTATTGGCAACATGGTGATAGAACATTGTACCATTTGCCAGGCAGGGATAGCTAACAAATTGTTCATTCACACACTAAAGCGACGCCTGCCACTGGATTGAACTAGAAGCTTTTCAATTGCATAGATTTGGCTTGAACATTGGGGGGTTGCAGCGTGAAGCATTTACCCATGTTTCCATTGATCATGGTATAAATAATGGGTTTAGAGGGTTGTACTTGCTTGTTTTGAATATTAAACGTTGTTGTTGCTGTATTTTGTTTATTTTTACCAGAACACTACTGCGATATGTATAAGGTGTCATGTAAAACTCGCCGTGGTTCAATGAGACCATATTGATTTTTTTGACGCCAGAGTCACAGGCGTTTCATTTTGTTCCTCCATCAGAGCTTGATGAATCTCCAAAGCAGACTCTTTATGTCAGTGTGCCCAGACCTCGTACATGCTTAAACTATTAATCTTATGGCTCTGTTAACGCACAACATAAAAACTTAACTTTTCCGGTAATGTTACAACTTCTCAATCCAGGAAATTGCCAGTGCTGGTTTACCGGTATTTCCTAATGTGTCCTGTTCACTCCAAGCTGAAAAAATGCAGTTCATTTTCCAGTAAAAGCTCTTTGTGTGAAAGCCACTATTGTTCACCAGCACCAAAGTTGAAGTGTGTAATTTCTATTTTCAAACAGGCTTCCCAACGCTCCCATATTTTCAATTGGTCCGTTTGTCAAAAAAATAGTTTTGCCTAAAGTCATGTAATTGTTTGAGCCAATGTTGCTCTATCTGGCTGGTCGGGATGCTACCCGTGTCTTCCCTAACAACTATCCTGAGCGGTGATGTAAAAGGAAGTATGGAAGCCACAGAATACCAATTAGAAAAAATGAAGATATAAATGATCAACCTATTAATTTGAAAATAAAAACTTGGATAAATATACCAATTAATAAATCGACAAATAAATAGATATATTTTAAGTCTTTTTATTTAATTCACTTTAAAAATGTAATTTTATGTAACAATAAAACTGTGCATTACTAAATCATGTATTTAATTCATGATTAAAATGCAATTAAATGTAACAATAACACAACACATTAATAAGTCATTTTAAAAGCATTTGGCAATTGCTTTTCTTCATTCATTTGCCAGTTTCTTTTCTTAATCTATTTGCCAATGGCTTTTCTTTTTTGTTTTACATTGGCTTTTCTTTTTCCATTTGCCAATTGCTTTTCTTTATCCTTCTGACAATCAAGTTAAAAAATGCCATTGGAGAGTTGACACATGGCAGCAACCAATGAACTTTCAAATCTGTTTTAAGACACACCCTCTCTCCCATGTGCCTCTCATAGGAGATGTATGTAGATTATTTATAGAGGTTGGTGCAATTTATGCTCTATGAAGCCCATGCAAAAGAAACAGATGCAAAGTTTATCAGAAGTTAATGGTCACCGCTGCTGTTAAATGCCAAACTCCTCGATCATGATGCAGTCAACAGAACGAGCCACCCAACCCATGACTCTGACTGAAAACATGAGCCACAGCTGACACTTCCCTCTTCACTGCCACTTGAGTTACTGAGCCACTGGAGAAAGACGCCGGACCTCCAGGCTACAGCGGCTGTCTGATCCTGAACCTACCTGAAGTAAACGCTTCTCTGTGCTGCGTAATAATCTTCCTTTAGCCGCTCCCGTCAAGCGGTGACACCACATCCACTGACAGTAATATCACATTTCTTTTAAGACACTTTGGGTCTGTTCCAAAACTTAGCGATGTGACATGATGTCTCCTGCCTACATAGGTAGCTGTTTAATATGGCAGCATCCTTACTGAAATGATGCCTCATAAGAGAGCTATTTGGTACACTCTTCATTGGCGGCAGCTCCGCATGTCATTCAAAAAGCACTCGTCATGCGCAGTGCACATGAGACTCAACTCATGACTGATTTCAACAGAGGTGACAGAGGAACAACGCCATACTCTTATGAGTATAAATACGCATAGTGTAAACACATTTTGGGTAAAATAGTTTTCTATGAATATACTGATAATTTTCAGTATTAAATGTATTAGAAGTATATTATAATCAAAAATGTTCTCACTTCGTCCCCCGTATATTTTTCTGCCAAATTTATGGTGCATTCTTGGATCGCCTACCAAGGAAGGATACATATGACGCTACCTTAAAATTTGTCCAAAACGTGGTATCTTATAAGGCAGCATAATTAAGATACCTTTGTTTTGGGAGTGTATCTTTGATTTCTTAAAATGCTGCCTTTGGAGTAAGCTAATTAGGTTTTGGAAGCACAGACAATCATAGTACAAGTAATCCATATGACTCCAGTGGTTAAAGTAATGACTTCTAAAGCGAAACGATCCCTTTGGGTGAGATCAATATTTAAGTCCTTTTCACTGTAATTGTTTACTTCCGTCCGGTCACTCTCTGATGCATGTCCATGAGGGGATTCACTCACGCGACACAAGCACGTTGGTGTGCTTGATGTTGTTGTGCAGCTTGAGTAGTTTACAAGAGAATGCTCTTTACAGTTTAATTGGTTTTGCTTTCATTTGAACATGCTTTAGAAGACATTAATTTAACCACTGGAGTCATATGGATTACTTTTATTATGATTGTCTGTACTTTTTGGAGCTTTAAAGTACAGATCACCATCCACTTGCATTGTATGGCAGGTTCAGGTTGTGTTATTCGTCACATAGTATATTACATACACTAGTGGCCAAAAGTTTGGAATAATGCACAGATTTTACTCTTATGGAAAGAAATTGGTACTTTCATTCACCAAAGTGGCATTCAACTGATCATAATGTATAGTCAGGACATTAATAATGTGAAAAATTACAATTAGAAAAAAAAAATCAGAACTCCTTAAACTTCTTCAAAAGGTTCCCATCAAAAAATCCTCCACGTGCAGCAATGACAGCTTTACAGATCCTTGGCCTTCCAACTGTCAGTTTGTCCAGATACTCAAGTGACATTTCACCCCACACTTCCTGTAGCACTTGCCATAGATGTGGCTGTCTCTTTGAGCACTTCTTGCGCACCACAAAAGTTCAATGCGTTTAAGATCCATAACACTCTTTTCCAATTATCTGTTCAATGTCTGTGTTTCTTTGCCCACGCTAAACTTTTCTTTTTTTTTGTCTATTTCAAAAGTGGCTTTTTCTTTCTGTTGTACATGAAACTGTTGTTGAGCGGGTAGAATTCAATAAAGCTGTCAGCTGAGGACATGTCTTAAACTATTTTTTACTGAGGACATCTATTTCTCAAACTAGAGACTCTGATGTACTTATCCTCTTCTTTATTTGTACATCTGGCCTTCCACATCTCTTTCTGTCCTTGTTAGATCCAGTTGTCCTTTGTCTTTGAAGACTGTAGTTTACACCTTTGTATGAAATCTTCAATTTATTGGCAATTTCAAGCATTGTGTAATCTTCATTCCTCAAAACAATGATTGAGTGATGAGTTTCTAGAGAAAGCTTTTTTTTGTTTGTTTTTTGCTATTTTTGACCTAATATTGACCTTAAGACATGCCAGTCTATTGCATACTGTGGCAACTCAAAAACAAACACAAAGACAATGTTAAGCTTCATTTAATGAACCAAATAGATTTCAACTGTGTTTGATATAATGGCAAGTGATTTTCTATTACCATATTAGCAATTTAGCATGATTACTGAAGGATAAGGTGTTGAAGTGATGGCTGCAAAAATGACTTTTTTCAAATATTGATGGTGCTGTTTTTTACATCAGTAATGTCCTGACAATTCTTTGTGATCAGTTAAATGCCGCTTTGTGAATTTATGTTAAAATATCCTTTCTGAAACAACAAAATCTGAACATTATTCTACATTTTTGGCTGCCAGTGTACATACAGTATGATGTAATTTAGTGAAATGTTTTTCCTTAGTTCCTTGTCCCACTGTGCAGCAAAAAACAGAACCAACAATGAACTAAGGACATACACCCACATAATGATAAAAAAAATAGAAATATAGTAGAAAATATGCTAAATGTACAGAGTATACAGAAATATACAGTGTGCAAAATTTAGAGTTAATTAAAATTATTGTGCAAACATTTGTGTATGTGTGTGGACAGAACTGAGATATTCTTAAAAAAATCTCCATTTGTGTTCTGCTGAAGAAAGAAAGGCATACACATCTGGGATGGCATGAAGGTGAGTAAATGATGAGAAATTTTTTTTTATTTTTGGGTGAACTATCCCTTCAAGTATTATTTTCATAAATTGAAATTTAGGGATTAGGTTTGGGACAACGACCTCCTAATAGAAAGTACTCTATACATCTATATTTTAAAAAAAACAAACAATTTGTACAGTTTACATTTAGCTTATTATTATTATTGTTATCTCAACTATTGTCTTGGGTTTAAATAGATCATAACATATTATTTTTATTTTCTCCCCCTTTTCTCCCCAATTTGGAATGCCCAATTTCCAATACGCTCCAAGTCCTCGTGGTAGCATAGACTTAATCCAGGTGGCGGAGGACGAATCTCAGTTGTCTCCGAGTCTGAGACCATCAATCCACACATCTTATCACGTGGGTTGTTGAGCGTGTTACTCACCACATGCCCCACCGAGAGCAAAAACCCCATTATAGTGACCATGAGGAGGTTACCCCATGTGACTATTCTCCCTAGCAACCAGGCCAATTTGGTTGCTAAGGAGACCTGGCTGGAGTCAATCAGCATGCCCTGGATTCGAACTCATGACTCCAGGGGTGGTAGTTAGTTTCTTTACTTGCTGAGCTACCCATGCCTTCTATCATAACATATATATATATATATATATATATATATATATATATATATATATATATATATATATATATATATATATATATATATATATATATATATATATATATATATTTTTTTTTTTTTTTTTTTATTGTGGGACCACAGTTTGCACTGATACGGACATATGAGAATATCTCATATAGGGCTTTTATGTTGCTTTCTAAAATATACATTTTCATCAGAATACACCACTTAATTTTTCCTCATTGGAGAAAGATGCTTTTGTCTCCAGAATGGTGTAGTTAACGTCATTTATCAGCAGGGGCAAACTGGCCAATGCTTACAACCCAAACCCTGACCCTAAACACACAGACCCTAAACACATGGCGCCACAGAGCCATAGTGTTTGCACATTTTAAGGAAATTAACCAACAAACAGCTTATTTTTAGCTGACTCTCCCTATTGAGCTATAGGACATAACCTTTAGGAAGCATAGATCAAGACAGATGACACGCGAATAAGGTTCAGTGTGGCGAATGGTGTTTAGTGGCACCTTCAAAAGAAACACTGATGTCCGTCTGAGCAACAGAACTCACTCACTGACTACTTCATTAACAAAAAACAGCAAGGTTTAAGTTTACACGATAGACTTGGTGTCTGCTTGGCACACGTGTAGCTTACTTTATTCTAACACGGTGTACAGTTTATCAATATAACTGTAGGAAACCAGAAAATGTACAGAAAAAGTACTTTATGCTATGAATCACAAGTTCTCACTTTCAGATAATACAGGTTGGTGGCTAGAGCAGGAAACACTAATACAGGCTTATAAGGTCCTGTATAAAAAATTAAAACATTCACCCCTTAGCTGAACTCCACTCCTCAAACACTACCCACTTCCACAGCTGTACCACCTCTCTCAGTCCCCAGTCCTCCACCCTCTGTAGAAGCCACCATGCTTCCTGAACTTCTTTGTCTGAAGGAAGTGCTAAAATAAGCATTGCAGTGGCTGGATACAAGCACGTCTCTTCCTCACCACTTTGTTGCTCTGCTCTGAAGCAACAGGCTTTCCTGGTTGATTTTTTTTGCCATAATAGAAGAACTGTGCCATGGATAAAAGGATTGCAGTCTTCATCTTTTCCTGTATCCTCCTTCTAAGGACAGGTGAAGTATGCTTTTCCTTAATAGCATGCCATGAGTTTAGTGGTTGTATTGAGATGGCAAGGAGGGTTTTAATTTGATGATGTGTGCATGATGTTTCAGAATGATGGTCAAAATTGTGAAAGATTTGATATACTATATGACAACATATTGTGCTGTGCTAAATCCTGAGTGGGAGTTTTACATGAATGGAGTTTCACATTAACATTAGCCACTGTTTAATATGTATTAGCTTACATTTGAGATTTATGTAGATTTTATTTTGATGTTATATTTACTTGTATTTGGGTTTGATCTTAATTAAACCTTCTCAGTTAATTAACCTTTAAATAATCTTTATCTTTATCTTGTCTTACTTTTGTAGAAACATGCACAGAACTGTGATTAGAGCATTAGAGTATTTCAAATGCTGCAGTCATTCTTTATTATCAAAGATATTTGTGGAGAACATGTAACATGTTTCTTTTTCTTCTTTTTTATGTTTAAAAAGGGAAACTGATTTCTGAAAGTTTACTTGCTGTATGTTTGAATATGGCAGTATCACACAGTAAGAAGATTTTGTCAGTCAAGCTTTGTATCTAGAATACAACATTAAATGCCCTCATTTCTCTATATTTGTGGTTGACAGTGAGATGATTGCATTTGAATCTCTATTCAATAGTCATGAAGTCTACTTGTCACTATTGAAACACTGAAGGCAACACCCTGGAGGAGAAGGCAAACAAATCTTTGTCCATTTCACGTTTTCTCCTTTTTCTGCAAGATTTATCCATTCTACCTAACTTATTACATTCACAATACTTTACTAATAAATTCATATTTCATATTTATGAATTTACTCACTCTCAAGAATGAGACCATATATTTATGCTGTGTAGCAGGCAGTACTGTAGACACCAACTGCCTTACCTTCACTAATAGTGTTAAATGCCAAGAGTCAAGTAAAGGGTCACAAGCACAGACAGACAGAGGTCAGAGTCTGTTTTGTGGTGGACTAGAAATGTCAGCACAGCTGAAAGGTCCCACAAGCCGCCAGAGAGCCAAAGCCTGAAACAGGATGCAGCTTTTTACAAGTCTGTTGACATGTAGAGATTAGAGAAGTTAGTAACATCGGAGTGTACTGTAATACTGACCAATGGGTGTGATATAGAACATACATCTCCATATTAAAGACAAGCAAAAATAAAATGTTATATTGTCACATAACACACACACACACCTTTTTGGTGAGTTATTCAGTTGAATACCATGCTCAGTTGGTTTTCAGCGATTCCTGAGAAAAACTGTTGATATTCAAACTCAACTGCCAAAACAAACACACCTCTACCTTCAATGCTCCTTTGGAAGCTCTGCCCCCCAAATTCATGCACACCAGATTTGCCATCACTCTGCCACCACCCCTCATCATGTGCACATGCAAGAACCACCCCCTGTTGCTGATTGCCTGGAGTAGTGTTGTGTGGATCGCTCCGATACACTTTGTTTTTGTCTCATTTACAGAGCCAGGGATGTGAACAAATACTAGATTTTTTTTTTCAGCTCACCCACAGAACAGCTAGCAGACTGGGAGGATATATTTGCAAAATTTGACAAAAAGTGGATTGGATTAAAATTTCTGAGTGCACCTTTAATTTATATATTTTTTTGTGCTGCTACAGGTACTGATTCAAGTCCTGTAGACCATGTCTCTTCGCTATCCACAAGTCAGTTTGTCTTACAATACATCAACAATAATGCTTTCCTTCCAACGATTCTGTTTATCCAAATTTTGTCATTAAAGGTTCTGTAAGCGATTGTTTTTACCACACATTAAATGACCCAATTACCAGACAAATATCACTGAATAAATAAGAAAATAAAGCATATTTCGGCAATTAGAAAACTAGCCAATCAATCATTTTGAGTGTTTGGGATTTCTGATCTCAGGATAGCTAATTTGTCTTTGGAGGGTGGGGGTTTGTACTTATGTTCAATAAGTGTTGCCAGTTACCATTAAACTTGGTTTATATCTGTTTTATGCAGCTGTGGGTAAAAATTCTGCTAAACCTAGTTCTGCACCAGGTGAGTTTGTTTTACAGTCTGTCACAGATTAACAAAACTGTTTTCCTCCTATTATTGATTGTTTTATCAAAATGTTGTCTTATATCCTACCTACTGGTTCATTTGACAATGTTCACTAGAACTAATTCAAGATACAATCTATGCTTGTTAATCTTACAGGCCAACACCTAATGGTGTAAGAGACAAGAGGAGATGTCTAAAATAAACTGTGCTTTTTCTTTTCTCTTTTTTTCCTTTTCTTTTTTAGGTTAGTTTGTATACTATACTGTATATGTACCAAAAATTTGCGGTTATTTTAAACATGGCATGTTTAAGAACTGATCTGGGAAAAGATATTCTGGTGAGGGAATAGTAATAGTTATTTAATAACAATAATCTATTGAAATGTCATAACATATCCCCCCAGAAATACACCATTTAACACTTGTGGTGAATTTCTCCTATTTCAAACTGATCAGACACAACATTAAAACCACTGAGAGGTGAAGTGAATAACATTTATAATCTCATTATAATGGCACCTGTCAAGGGGTGGGATATATTAGGCAGCAAGTGAACAGTTAGTTCTTGAATTTCATGTGTTGGAAGCAGGAAAAATGGGCAAGAGTAAGAATTTGAGCGACTTTGACAAGGGCCAAATTGTGATGGCTAGACAACTGGATCAGAACATCTCCAAAACGGCAGGGCTTGTGGGGTATTCCCAGTATGCAGTGGTTAGTATCTAACAAAAGTGGTCCAAGGAAGGACAACTGGTGAACCAGCAACAGGGTCATGGGCACCCAAGGCTCATTGATGCGTGTGGCGTGCGAAGGCTAGCCCGCCTGGTCCGATCCCACAGAAGAGCTACTGTAGCACAAAGTGTTGAAAAACTTAAGGCTGGCCATGATAAAAGGTGTCAGAACACACAATGCATTGTAGCTTGCTGAGTATTGGGCTGCATAGCCGCAGACTCTTCAAGAGTGCCCTTGCTGACTCCTGTCCACCGCTGAAAGTGCCTACAATGGGCACATGAGTGTCAGAACTGGCCCAAGGAGCAATGGAAGAAGTTGGCCTGGTCTGATGAACCACATACTCTTCTAGATCGTGTGGACAGCCGGGTGTGTGTGTGCGTCGCTTACCTGGGGAAGAGATGACAACAGGATGCACCATGGGAACAAGGCAGGGTTTCTACTCTTTGAGTTTGAGTATTTCTGTAATGTTCTGCTGAAAACCTTGGGTTCTGGCATTCACGTCGATGTTACATTGACACATACCTCCTACCTAAATGTTACTGCAGACCATGTACACCCCTTCATGGCAATGGTATTCCCTGATGGCAGTGGCTTTTTCAGCAAGATAATGCACCCTGCCACACTGCAAAAGATGTTCTGGAATGGTTTGCAGAACATGACATAGAGTTCCAGGTGTTGACTTGGCCTCCAAATCTCCCAGATCTCAATCTGATTAAGCATCTATGGGATGTGCTGAACCAAAAATTCTGATCCATGGAGGCCTGACCTAGCAACTTACAGGACTTAAAGGATCTGCTGCTAAAGACTTGGTTTCAGATACCACAAGACACCTTCAGGGGTCTTGTGGCATCCATGCCTCAGTGGGTCAGAGCTGTTATGGCGGCACAAGGGGGGACCTACATAATATTAGGCAGGTGGTTTTAATATTGTGGCTGCTCAGTGTACATTCTCCGACCACCATATTGGTATACCTGCACACCTACTTATTCATGCAATTATCTATTCAGCCAATCATGTGGCAGCAGTGAAATGCATAAAATCATTCAGATATGGGTCAACAGCTTCAGTTTATGTTCACATCAACCATCAGAATGGGGATAAAACGTGATCTCAGTGATTTCGACTATGGCATGATTGTTGGTGCCAGATGGGCTTGTTTGAGTATTTTTGTAACTGCTGATCTTCTGGTATTTTCATGCTTAACAGTCTCTTGAATTTCCTCAGAATGGTGCCAAAAACTAAAAACATCCAGTGAGCAGCAGTTCTGCAGATGGAAATGCCTTGTTGATGAGAGAGGTCAACAGAGAATGGCCAGACTGGTTCGAACTGACAGAAAGCTACAGTAAGTCAGATAACCACTCTGTGTAATTGTAGTGAGCAGAATAACATTTCAGGTGCAACATTTCACAACACTTCAAACCTTGAGGCGAATGGGCAACATAAAGCGGAGTCTGTAGGGGGCACAGGCTCACCAAAACTGGACAGTTAAAGACTGGAAAAACATAGCTTTGTCTGATGAATCTCGATTTCTGCTGAGGTACACAAATGGTAGGCCCACTGCAGCATCAGCTTTCTGTTCTTGGCTTACAGAAGTGGAACCTGACGTGGTCATCTACTGTTCTAGCCCATTTGCTTCAAGGTTCAATGTGTTGTGCATTCTAAGATGCTATTCTGCTCATTACAATTGCATAGAGTGGTTATCTAAGTTTTCATAGCTTTCTGTCAGCTGGAACCAATCTGGCCTTTCTCCAATGACCTCTCTCATCAACAAGGCATTTCTGTCTGCAGAACTGCAACTCACTGGATGTTTTTGACACCATTCTGAGTAAATTTCTAGAGACTGTGAAAATATCAGGAGATCAGCTGTTACAGAAATACTCAAACCAGCCTGTCTGGCACCAAAAATCATGCCATGGTAAAAATCATTGAGATATTCTGATGTGAACATTAACTGTCACTCCTGACCCACATCTGCTTGATTTTATGCTTTGAACTGCTGCATGTGATTGGCTGAATTGCATGAATAAGTAGGCGTACAGGTGTAGCTAATAAAGTGGTCGGTGAGTGCATCTACTCATAACGAAATTTCTGTTTAAGTAGGTTTGCTACTAAGTTTAGCATATGAATATTTTCAGTTAATGGTGCCATTAACAATAAGACTTGGTTTATATCTGTTTAATGCAGTTTCAGGTGCAACTACTTTTGAATCTAGTTCTGCATCCACTGAAGGTGAGTTGGTTTACAGTCTGTCACAGATCACCAAAACTGTTTTCCTCCTATTATTTATTCTGTTTCAAAATGTTGACTTAAATCCCAATGGACTTTGCTACTGTTTCATGCATTCATGCAACCATAGCTTATTTAAGATGTAAATATATGCGTCAAAATAATAGGCAAACACCCAGTGGTGAAAGAAGTGGTGATGTCAGGTTTGCGAACAAATTGTTCTTTTTAACCGGTTCTTTTCAATGAACTGGTCGAACAGTTCACCAAATCGGACTGAATCGTTTTGAACAGTTCGCATTTCGAGTCAGCACAGATCTACAAGGCACTCAATCATAACTTGTTCTCGGACGTGCCTGATACTCAGACTCGAAATGAGCAGATAAACAGGAGTTATATGATCATAGAACTAGTGATGTCTGATTTTGCCAACTCTTCTTTGCGATGAACCGCTCTGAATTAGGCATGTAATGATCACTGGCGGGCTGTGCATTTAAAGTCTAGGCCTTCAGTGCGATTCATGCCATTAAGAAAACACGCAGCATGACTGGTTTGTGAAATGAACAACTCCCGTACAGACATTCAAAAATCATAATTTTTCATATGAATCTACCAAGGAGGTCTCTAATACCTGGAAAAATCAATCTAATAATATTTGAGATTTAAATGTTGCTTAAATAAATAAAATACATTTAGTTTTGTCAGGGTACACGGTTATGCTGCGTTCCATTCAAGTTAGATGTAGGATATTCCAACTTGATATCTCCAACCATAAATGCATTCCATTCCCCGATATTCAGAAGAGGACGTTTAAGGTAACAAACCTAAAATGCTCCCGTTAGCTTAGCAGGTGTTTGACTCTCATTAGAGATGTTTCATAGCAACCCAACTGATAAACAATGCTGCAGCGCTAGCATTTGTGCCTCAGCTGTATGATTATCAAAACATGACAAAAACATTTCTGCAGGCGTTTGTTAGACAAGCTTTAATATCATGTAATGTGGAAACAAACTAATTTATGGATATTACTTAATAAAGTGAATGCTTATCATTTACTTTGTATATCTCCCTGAGTGTCAATATGTTTGCCCCTGCATCTCGGCGAAATCGGTATGAGAATTTCTGCACAAGCATACAAGTTGTAATTTGGACTTTGGTCGTGGCAGGTGTGGGTGTTGGCTCGTTGGCCTTGGCAGGCATGGCCGCTGACTCTTCAAGAGGATTCTCAAAGGCAAACATCTCTAAAATTAAATCCACGTACTCTTCCACATGTGTCACTGGTCTCTGGCAATTCCTTCCATTCATGAGCAAGGAGGCCGATCTGGTATAGGAACTTCAAGTGTGCATCAGCAAATCCTGTGCATCTGGCAATGGTGCTTAACAGACGAGAGTATTCAATTAATCGAGAGTATTCAAGGTTTACTTGGCTCAACCAGATGAAGACCACTGCTAGATCCATTTCGGAGGTCAGTTTTTCTGTGACGCGGCAGGCAAGGAACGAGAATCTACATGCAGCTTTATTAAACTGAAAAAAAAAACAACAACAAAAAACAAGCTAACTCAGAATAAAAGTAAATTCAAAACACAGGGAACCTAGCACAGAGCATAGACAAAACATGCAAAAACTGACAAACTAACTGGAGGAAAAGGAGGAAAACCTGGGGAAACAATCAGGGAATGAGAAACAATCAGAGGGAATCAATCAAGGAATAAAAATACAAGGACTACAAAACTAACACAGGAAACAGGAAACTAAACAAGAATTTCAACATAAAAGCGCAAAAACAAAAGACAACAGGGAATATGTGACAGTAGCAATGAAAAAACTCTTTTCAATGTTACTTAGTGGTGAAAAAAAAAAACTTGAGAGGAGCCTGACCTTATTTAGCGGCTTGAGCAAAAAAATCAGCACACATAATTTGTTTTGCTTTCAATTTACATGTAAACTTTACTGGCTTATAACATGTGCACAAGTGTTGTTCTCAAAGCTGTTTACATTTTGAAGTCAAAAGCAGCTAATTATATGTATCATGTAATCGTGGGTTTCTTACTTTTTTATATAGCTATGAATCATAACTTATGAGCGTCTTTCTGTGCATGTGCTACAAAGTGTAGTTGATTAAATATGATTGTAAATTGTGGAAAAAAAATAAACAATTAAATTATTAAATCGTAATTGTATTTAGAATGTGAGCAAGCCGAAGGTGACCGTGGCAAGCATCACAAAACTCCATAAGATGTTGGCCACACTTAGAAGAAAGACAGTTTTACTAATTTTATCAGAGAGAACCTGTGTATCTAAAATGGACATTGAATGTCCTTGTTTTCATGATTGGCAGTAAAAATTATTTAATTTAATGTTTTTCCAGTGGAGGAACATATGCAGATGATAGTGTCACTTGATTCTATACACCAGGGGCACTTAACTTTGGCAAGCCTGGGGCCTGCAATGAAGGATCCCTTTAGCTTCGAGGGCCACACGTTTTCTTCCTCTTTTTTTTTACTATTACATGTTTAATTAAAACTATTTTAAGCTGTTGTCACTGTTGAAGATAATCATTACACACTGGATTCCTAGTATAAACACACTTACACATTCACCAAAAATCCCCTCAAAAAGAAATATGTTAGCTCCAAAAGTGCTTAAATGAGAAATCATTACAACCTATGATTACTGTAACGATAGCATACACTTTAGTTTAGACACCACACTTCCATTTTACACATCTCATATACTGGGGGGTAGGGTGAAGCTTACCTGCCCGGACACAGGTAAAAGGGGTGGTGTCAGAGGCACGGCTCTGGCCCTGTCCCAAATGCCACCCTCTGTCCTTGTGGTCTTCATCTGAGTGCAGACTTTGGTGACATAAGTGAGTGCAGACCAGTCTGTTGTGTAAGGATGTGGCGACATGACGTGAAGGGAGAGGAATAAAGATGGATGACGAGTTCAATCTGGCATCCGAGTGGTTCGATCTGAAATAAAGAGTGGGGTTACAACGACGAGGATATAACAAAGACTCAGCCATTAGTTAAATCTGAAAGTGAGTTAGGAGTGCGTCACTCTGACGAGTTTATTTCAGCTAATCGGATAGTTTAGCCTCGAGAGTTAGTGCGGAGAAAAGAAAAAATGAAAAAAAAAACTGACTGTTACAGCGACTCTTGAACTTTTTGCTGTTTGCCAAAGGAAAAGGTTTGATCCTTACCGACGAAGCATCCATCGCTATAAAACAAAGACAGAGAGCCTTGATTTTACATCATGCAGGGACATACGTGCAGGATATTCTCTCCACACTCGCTGACAAAGGAGGGCCAATGGATTATGCGCAATGAATGCATACTTTGTGTGTTTGCAAGACAGTAATTTTAACAGGCAAGCGGCCAAGGATTGTGATTTTGGAGCTGATAAAGACAATCAAATAAGGGGCGCTGTTTGAGTCGATGTAACTCCGAATAATTGCGCAGAAAATTGCTGGAGGAAGGCACAGATTTGACACTTCCTCGCACTTTAGAAATTGCAGCACAATGCAAACGTGTTGAACTGCATATTGCGGCAGCAACATCTCCTCATCACTGACCCTCAACACTGGAGCCCCGCAGGGCTGTGTTCTCAGCCCACTCCTGTATTCCCTTTACACACATGACTGTGTGGCGACACATAGCTCCAATGCCATCATTAAGTTTGCTGACGATACGACGGTTGTAGGTCTGATCACTGACAATGATGAAACAGCCTACAGAGAGGAGGTGCACACTCTGACGCGCTGGTGTCAGGAGCACAACCTCTCCCTCAACGTCAGTAAAACCAAGGAGCTTGTGGTGGACTTCAGGAAGAAAGACAGAGAACACAGCCCCATCACCATCAATGGAGCACCGGTGGAGAGAGTCAGCAGCTTCAAGTTCCTCGGTGTCCACATTACTGAGGAACTCACATGGTCCGTCCACACTGAGGCCGTTGTGAAGAAGGCTCACCAGCGCCTCTTCTTCCTGAGACGGCTGAGGAAGTTTGGAATGAACCAACACATCCTCACACGGTTCTACACTAGTACTGTTGAGAGCATCCTGACTGGCTGCATCACCGCCTGGTACGGCAATAGCACCGCCCACAACCGCAAAGACCTGCAAAGGGTGGTGCGAACTGCCAGAAACATCATCGGAGGTGAGCTTCCCTCCCTCCAGGATATATATAAAAGACGGTGTGTGAATAAAGCTCGGAGGATTATCAAAGACTCCAGCCACCCGAGTCATGGGCTGCTCTCACTGCTTCCATCAGGCAGGCGGTATCGCAGCATCAGGACCCGCACCACCCGACTACATGACAGCTTCTTCCCACAAGCAATAAGACTTTTGAACACATGATCTCTCACGATCTACAATCAGCACTGCACTTTATTAATCCTCATTCTGTCAATATATTCTCGCTCCCAATTCAGTTAGTGTATATATATATATTTATACCCTTATCTAGAGTATGTGTATTCTACATTGTGTGTATTGTGTACATTGTATGTAAATTGTGTTGTGTAAATATGTTGTTATTGTAAAGTGGTTTATGTCTCGTCACTGTCATGACTGCAATGTTGCTCGGAACTGCACACAAGAATTTCACCTGCTGTTGCACTCGTGTACACAGTAGTGTGACAATAAAGTGATTTGATTGATTTGATTTGATTGCACATCTCTCCAGAAACTGAGGTAAAAGAGACAGTGAGTCTTGTGTCCAGAAAAGGAGGGAGAGAACAGATAAAATGAATGCAATATAGCAAAGGAAGAGCAGATTTGGATAAAACTTGTTACAGATGTGGACAGACAGGTCATCTTGCAAAAGACTATAAATGCCCTGCACATGGAAAATCATGCAGAAAGTGCAATGGAAGAGATCATTTCGCAAAAATGTGTAAAACAAAAGAAAGGTCAATGGACAATAAAAAGAATTGAATCAGATGAGAACAATCAAGAGTTTGCATTTGCTATAAGAGAAGAGAGCAACATGGACAAAATAACATTCTCAGTAGGGGGCATCAGACTACCAATGTTAGTTGACTCAGGAGCAACAAGCAACATAGTGGATGAAAGAACATGGGAAATACTGAAAGAAAAAAAGATCAAATGTGGTTCAGCCTAATCAGAAAAAAAAACTGTATGCATTCTCATCGAGTGAACCCTTGCCAGTGAAAGGAATTTTCTGGTGCGAGGTAGGAATTGGAAAACGCAGCACAAAATCTGAGTTTACAGTTATTACAGTTAAGACACAGCAGTTAATTTAGGGGTGCTGAGGATTTGAGCTAATGTTGTAGCAGTGAGTGATGTGAAGTCAATAATAAAACAGCAATACCCCAAAATGTTCTGCGGAGTAAGCAAATTAAACACAATCAAATCAGCCTGTATATAGACAGCACGGTGACGCCAGTTGCACAGCCCCTTAGTCGCATTCCGTTTTACCTCAGAGAAGCTGTTGTAAATAAAATAAATGAACTGCTCAACATGGAAATTATCGAGAAAGTCAATGGAGCAACTCCTTGGGTAAACCCAGTTGTCATTGTGCCCAAAGTGAATGCGGAAATAAGGATGCTTAGACATTTCCGATTACCACAGTGGATGAACTGTGGCAAGGAATGAATGGATCAGCAGTTTTTAGCAAACTAGACCTGAAATGGGGTACCATCAGCTGGAATTGACCCCAGGGTCAAGAGACATCACAACCTTTGCCATTCACAACGGCATATATAGGTTCAAAAGACTGGTATTTGTAGTTTCTTCGGCAAGTGAGCAGTATCAGCATGAAATAGCTGGCATCGAAGGAGTAGAGAACATATCCGATGGCATCATCATCCATGCACTTGACAAAGAGTCCCATGATAAAAGAATGCACGCATTACTAAAGAGACTGGAAAGCAGTGGCTTGACTGTGAATGCAGAGAAGGGCCAGTTTAACATGGAAAAATTGGTGTTTAAGGGCATGCTGTTATCAGAAAAAGGCATAGGCCCAATGGCAGAAAAGTTGAGAGCAGTCGTGGAGGCAAGAGAGCCTGAGAGTGCTTCAGAGGTGAAAAGTTTTCTCGTTTTAGCCGGCTATACCTCAAGTTTCTCAGAACTGACAAAAAAGGACACCAAATGTATTTTTGTGACTGAGCAAAAGAAAGCTTTCAAAATTCTCAAAAATCAGTTGGCTGAAGCCACGACGCTGGCTTATATTGACAAAGACGCACCAACGAAAGTCATTGCTGATACTGGACCAAAGGGTATCGGATGCAGTACTAGAGCAGGAGCAAAGAGGAGAAATGGTTCCTGTCTGCTATGTGAGCAGGAGCTTGACAGAGTGTGAACAGAGATATTCTCAAACAGAACGTGAAGCACTTGCACTGGTGTGGGCATGTGAACGATTGCACCAATACCTTTATGGTCGGAAGTTTGATCTGGTTACAGACGACAAAGCATTGGAGGCAATTTATAGCCCTCGTTCAAGACCATTGAACATTACATTCATTACAGCCCTATGATTTTCGGGTGATTCATATACCCGGAACGCATAACATTGCAGATCCTCTATCACGCCTGCTGGGGCCAACAGTCAAAAGTGAGATGCATTCACATGAATCAGAGGAATATGTGAGGTTTATAGCTGTTTGTGCAACACCAAATGCCCTGTCTACCAAGGAAGTTGAGCAGATCTCTGCAAATGATGTGGAATTCCAGAGACTGAGAACTGCCATTCAAACAGGTTGTTTGGATGACTGCCCTGAATACAGACATATTGCAGGTGAGTTATATGTAATTGTCCAAATAATACTCAGAGGAACAAGAATTGTAGTGCCACAGTCGCTCCGAGGAAGAGTATTACAGTTGGTCATTTTAGTGTAGTAGGAACAAAACAACACCTTAGAACAAAGGTTTGGTGGCCTGGAATTTACAAGGCCACAGAAAGGTTTGTGAGGACATGTCACGGTTGTCAGCTGGTAGAGAAACCAGATGTTCCTCCACCACTATCACCCACAGTGATGCCTGAAGGGCCATGGCAAAACTTGGTCCATTACCTGATGGACATTCGATTCACATTCGGTACTATGAATATGCAATCCACAAATCCACAACTGCAGAAAAAGTGATTGATAGTTTGGAGGACATTTTCAGTCGGCAAGGACTTCCCTTAACAATCAGGTCAGATTGTGGACCGCAATTCAAGTCCAGTAAATTTCAGAAGTTTTGTCAGGAGAACGGAATCCACCTTATAAAAACAACTCCAAAGTGGGCGCAAGCAAATGGAGAAGTGGAAAGACAAAACGCATCATTAATGAAACGTGTATGGATTGCCCATGTTGAAGGCCAGGAGTGGAAAAGAGAGCTACACAAATATGTGAATGTCTACAGGTCCATAGGCAAGGCAAGGCAAGTTTATTTATATAGCACATTTCATACACAATGGTAATTCAAAGTGCTTTACATAGTAGAAATTAAAAAGAAAAAAAACAAGAATAATAAAATAAGAATAATTAAAACAGTTTAGAATAAAAAAAAAATCTAATAAAACACAGTACAAACAGTCAGACACACAGTGGCACAGTGCTCAATCAGTAAATGCACAGCTAAACAGATGTGTTTTGAGTCTGGATTTGAATGTGACTACTGTAGGAGCACATCTGATCTCTTCTGGAACCTGGTTCCAGCTGCGGCTGGCATAATAGCTAAAAGCAGACTCTCCTTGCTTAGAGTGAACCCTTGGTATTTCTAGCTGATGTGATCTGAGTGATCTGTTGGGTTTATATTCAGTGAGCAATATATTGAGGTCCTAGCCCATTGAGTGATTTATATACCAGTAATAATACTTTAAAATCAATCCTAAATGTAACTGGGAGCCAGTGTAAAGACCTGAGGACTGGTGTGATATGTTCATATTTTCTGGTTTTGCTCAGAATTCTGGCAGCAGCGTTCTGTATGAGCTGCAACTGTCTTATGGTCTTCTTGGGAAGGCCCGTGAGGAGTCCATTACAATAATCCACCCTGCTGGTGATGAGAGCATGCACAAGTTTCTCTAGGTCTTGACTGGAAACAAAGCATCTAATTCTTGCAATATTTTTCAGATGATAGTATGCTGATTTAGTTATTGCTTTGACATGACTACTGAAACTAAGGTCTGACTCTAGAGACACACCAAGATTCCTGACTTGATTTTTAGTTGTTTGACCCCTAGCGTCAAGGTATGCATTCACCTTGAGAACTTCATCTTTGTTTCCAAACGCAATGACTTCAGTTTTGTCTTTGTTTAACTGAAGAAAGTTTTGGCACATCCAACTGTTTACTTCATCAATACATTGGCACAGGGAGTCAATGGGGCTGTAATCGTTAGGTGATAGGGCTAAGTAGATCTGTGTGTCATCTGCATAGCTGTGGTAAGCCATTTGGTTCTTTCTCATTATTTGGCTAATTGAGAGCATATACAGGTTGAACAGGAGTGGAGCAAGAATTGAGCCTTGAGGGACTCCGCATGTCATGGGCGTCCACTCAGACTTATGGTCTCCTATACTCACATAATAACCTCTCCCTTCTAAGTATGACCTGAACCATTTTAGGACCATCCCAGAAAGCCCCACCCAGTTTTCCAGCCTTTCCAGAAGTATGTTGTGATCGACAGTGTCAAATGCAGCACTGAGGTCAAGTAGTACCAGTACTGATAATTTGCCTGTATCAGTATTTAAGCGAACATCATTTACTATCTTTATGAGCGCTGTCTCTGTGCTGTGATGTGATCGGAAAGCAGATTGAAAATTGTCAAAGTATCCATTCGAGTTCAAGAATTTGTTCAGTTGATTGAAGACAACTTTTTCAATGATCTTGCCTATGAAAGGAAGATTTGAGATCGGTCTATAGTTGCTTAATATGGTCTTATCCAGATCGCTCTTTTTCAAGAGGGGCTTGACAACTGCAGTTGTCAGGGAGTTTGGAAAACTCCCAGAGAGAAGTGAGGAGTTTATCACTTCTAGGAGATCTGCTTCTAAACAGTTGAACACACTTTTGAAAAAAGATGTTGGAATTGCATCAAGGGCGCAGGTTGATGTTTTAAGGTGCCGTACGGTTTCTTCCAAAATTTTGCCATCAATTTCTTTGAAGTCAGACAAAGTAACTACTTTCTCAGGTTGTGGTTTGATTTGTCTGACCCCAGCACAACTCAAGGATGTGCTGATCACCTTTCTGATATTATTTATTTTCTCAGAGAAGAAAGAAGCAAACTCACTGCACTTGCTGTCTGAGAGCAGTTCACAGGGAATCTGGCTTGGGGGGTTTGTCAGTCTCTCAACAGTCGCAAAAAGAGTGCGTGTGTTGTTTAATTTGCTGTTTATAATATTCGAAAAGAAAGACTGTCTAGCTTTGCCTAGTTCCATATTAAAAGCATGGATGCTGTCTTTGTAAATATTATAATGGACTACAAGTTTTGTCTTCCGCCAAATGCGCTCTGCTTTTCTGCATTGTCTTTTCATATTTTGCACTGCTGTTGAGTTTCTCCAAGGTGCTTTTTGACTGCCACTCTTCTTCCTCACTTTCACAGGAGCAATTTCATCAATTACACTTTTAACTTTTGAGTTAAAAGAATCAAGGAGAAAATCAACAGTGACAGCAGATATACTTGGTGTTAAAGATATAGCCTTCATAAATAGTACACTAGTGTTCTCATTTAAGCATCTCTTCTTGACAGACACAGATCTAGCAGGAGATCAATATATCAAAGAAAATACAGAAATGATCAGACAGTGCTACATCCTTAATAACAATCGATGAAATGTTTAGACCCTTACTGATCAGTAAATCTAGAGTGTGTCCATGATTGTGTGTGGGTCCATGTACATGCTGAGTCAGATCAAACGTTTTTAAAACAGTTTTGATTTCTTTTGTCATGTTGGTTTCTGCATTATCTATGTGAATGTTAAAATCTCCAGCAATGGCAAAACAGTCAAACTCTGAGGTAATTGTTGATAACAGTTCTGTAAAGTCCTCAGCAAAGGCTGGAGAGTATTTTGGAGCCCTGTAAATAATGATAAGTAAAATGCATGGAGCACCTTTTAACACACTACCCAGATATTCGAAAGACGGGTAATTCCCAAATGATATTTGCTTACATTGATAGACATCTTTAAAAAGAGCAGCTAAGCCCCCACCTCTCCTGCCTTCTCTGCAGACACTCAGAAAAGTAAAGTTAGGAGGGGATGTTTCATTAAGGACTGTTGCACTACAGCTGTCTTCTAGCCAAGTTTCATTTAAAAACATAAAATCCAGGTTGTATGTGCTTATTAAGTCGTTGACTAGAAGTGATTTATTTTTAAGTGAGCGGATGTTTAAAAGTGCTAACTTAACAGTCTTACTTTTTGACCCCACAGCAATCTTAGTTTGGTGTGTAATAGGCACCAGATTAGATGGGTTTGCTGTATGGCTTTTGAAGGCCTTAGACTTTCTATCATGACATCGAACAGCAATAGAGAAAGAAACAGGCACACTGGGTTCCCACTTGTTTTGTAAACATTTGAGAAAGTTACTGTTATCATAGCGGGGACCCGACACATATCACTGAGAGCTGGTATCAGTTGTTTTTGGTTCACCTCGAGCAGATGGAGGAGGGTGTGAGCCCTTGCGTTGTGGCAGAGGCCGTAGAGCTCTCACAGGACGAGGGGGAGTGCGAGCTTTGCCCGCAGGCTTTGGTGGTTTAGGGGCCTGCCGTTTTTTGCTTGATATCTGGGGGCTTGCAGCAAATGAGTGGGATAGTTTGGTTCCAGCATACACCAGTTCTTCCATTTTCTCTGAGAAGCACAGATGTGGAGATGCTGGAGAGAGGGATAACGTGTCTGGTGAGAGGGGGTGTTGCTGTGGTGTTATCGGCTGTAATATGCTGTCCTGGTCTCCCTGGGTGTTTTCCAGAAAGTCGTCCTTGGGTGCTGAATCTTGGAGCAGTTCTAATATGTCACAGTCTGTCTGTGGTGAGCACGCCACAACAGGCAAAAGCCCAGCGGAACTTCTTTTTCAGAGGAAGATAAGAGGAAAGTTACCAGACATCACAACACCAAGCAGTGACCTTAAAGCTTGAGACAGAGACGCAGAGCAAAAAAGAAAAGCCAAGTTATGCACGGACCATATACGAGGTACTAAGACATCAGACATAGAGGTCGGAGATCAAGTGCTTGTGAATCAGGATAAAAAAGACAAATTCACAACAACATTTCACAGCATACCTAGACGTTTGTCAAGATGTTTCATGCAGTGGAAGTGCTCAAGAGCCAAGTTGTGATAGGGAACAAAAGGGAATTGCAGAGGAATGCAAAATGAACTGTGAAACATTTCAGAGAGAGGAACAAACTCCTAAAACATACATGCCTCAGAGACAAATCAAAGTGTGTTATGTCATGGTTCAATACATCTGTGTTGAAAGCATTGGGGATGTTCTATGAAAGTGTAAAAGCTGATGGGAAAAAAATGTCCTGGATGTTCTGTACTGTGTAAGTTGTAAGAAAATGTGAATTGCTAGAGTTCATATTCAAGTAGAGCGGGGATGTTGTGTATTGATGTGACGTCATGACATGAAGGTAGAGGAATAAAGATGGATAACGAGTTCAATCTGGCATCTGTGTGGTACAGTCTGAAATAAAGAGTGGGGTTACAACAGTCAGCAAGTCCATGAGGGGGCCTGAATGGTAAAAGTGTGCATTTGGGACAAACTTCAAGACTTCAATCAGATGACACATTTTTTTTACATTGTTTTTATATACATGGAGTTTTACAAATTAATATTTAAAAAAGTCATGGCATTAATAGGTATGGTAAAGGAACACACTTTAAACTCACTATTGAATATTTGTTTTTATTAAATAATTTCAAGCAACACACTGACAATAAAGCAATAGGTAATTTATTCAAGAACCGCTGAAATATAAAAAAACACATCGAACTACACCAACAGTTTTAAACCCCATAGTTTTAAAACTTTAGAGAAGAAATAAACATGATTCAGACACATAGATGGTTAAAGGCAGGTGCTTAGAACACAGTCAAATGTATGGAAAGAAAATCACGCCATATATTTGTAAAAAAGTTATAAAATACACACAACCACCAGTTATAATTTCTTGTATTTGAGCAGCAATATGCATTTTGTTCTGCTATTGGTAATTCAGTAATTTTGTTGTGCAATTATCTACCACTAAGTTTCGGTAGGCGTGCAGCAAAAAATTACACTTGCCTTTTTAAGTGAGAATAGCGATTGTGGACATCTGGATTAAATCAATGCAAGTGAATGTGATTTAATATGCTATAGAACTGACTTACAGAAAACATGAAGTATCAACCGGTAAATACTATAAATGCAGAGATACAGCAGTGAAAATTAATGCATAAGGAATAATAGTCATAAACATATAAATTCTAACAAAATACAGCCACAAACAATACATAAAGAAACCTGAACGTAATGGAGAGATTAGAATCTAACCACGTAAACTGAACTGACTTGTGAATAAATCAACGTGCTGAATCCTCATTGCCCAATGCAGGAGTATACTTGGGCCTGAGTCCTCTGCCAGAAAAATAGCATAGGCTTATACTTCTTGGCCCTTTCCAGTGTCAAGAGTAATGTTTAATGGCCTACTACCCTTTTGGCTAGTGTGTAATGACAATTTGTCAGTCATGGACCGTTCTGACCTTTATCCCCCCATAGTGTCAATTGCTACGGTTGCACAGTGCTTTACTACTAGGGTTACTTCGATACCAAAATTTTGTCTTCAGTACGATACCAGCCCTGATACATCGGTATCAATACTTTGGCAACAAATAAATAGCCTCATATTACTGATTAAATCACACAGAAAATGATTTGGGTAAAAACATGTTTTATGTTTGTGATAAGTCACTTGTTCAGGTAGGAAGAAGGAAGCGAGAGCCGGAGCCAGATAAAAAATTTCAGTTTCTTTATTTACACTACTTTTCAGTTTAACACACACAAAATGAATTTCAGCAGGGCATCCTCACACTCAGGTGTGTCTCTCTCTCCTCCTGCAGTCTGAACTGCACTTTTAACTTCCTCAGGCTCTCACTGCAAAACAAAACAGCTGTTAGTGATGATTTCCCACAGGTCCTTAGTCCTTACCGCTCTTCCTCTCCTGGCCTCTCTCAACACAGTTATCGCTCCGACATGCCCACATCACCACATACCCCCATTGCCCGACTCAGGCCGGGATAGCAACGGTTGATCCGTGGATTGGTATCCTTTATGCAACGGAGCCAATGGAGCAGGGCATGGTCAGAACAGAAGGTGAAAATATGCCCCAACAGATAGTACCAGAGGGTGAGGACCACACACTTGATGGCCAAACACTCCTTTTCTCTTGTGCTGTACTTAGTCTCCCTCAGTGAGAGTTTTCGACTAATGTACAGCATGGGGCGCTCCTCCCCCTCTATCATCTGGGACAGTGCTGCTCCCAACCCCCTGTCCGATGTGTCCGTTTGCAATATAAAAAGGGAGAAATAAGTCAGGAGAGAGCGATAACGGCCCGCCGCATAGTGCAGCTTTCACCTGTGTCAATGCCTGCTGACCCGGCTCCATCCACTAGACTTTTTAGTAAGATCAGTCAGCGGGTTGGTGATGGTCGAATAGTTTGGCACAAACCTACGATAATAGCCTGCCAGCCCCAGGAACTGTTACATCCTTTTTGGTCTTAGGTTTTGGAAGGCTGCAATCACTGCGGTCTTATCAATTTGGGGCCACACCTCCCCATGGCCCATGTGGAAGCCCAGATACCATACTTCCACCCTCCCAATTTCCCATCTCAACAAACTCAGTACAGCCCTCAGATGTTGCAGGTGCCAATCATTTCTGTAAATAATGATAGGCAGCGGCATAAGCAGCGTGCGGTTTAAGGATTCAGTCCATGAGCTGCTGAAATGTAGCCGGAGCCCCGAACCAACTAAACAGAAGCGAGAGTTAAGAGTATATGCCAATATCGCGTTAAATTTAGTGTAAAAGCGAGCCGCGTCTAACCGTTCAAGCAGATCATCAATCTGAGGTATCGGGTATGCATCAAATTTAGACACCGCACTGACTTTTCTCTAATCTACACAGAACCTGACCGCACTGTTGCTCTTTGGAACCAAAACCACATGGCTGGTTTTGGTTCCAAAACCGGTCACAGTGGGATTCTTCTATTACCCCCATATCCAGCATGGCCTTTAATTCTTCCCGAACCACTTTTTTTTGTGCTTGGGTAATCGGTAGGGACGACTATGTACCACTACCCCTGGGGTCATCTTGATATGGTGCTCAATGAGATTTGTACGACCAGGAAGAGGCAAGAACAAGTCAGAGAATTCTCTTTGCAACCTGGCAACCTCCGTGAAGTGACTGGGGTGACTCGAACTCCCTCTCTAGAACCACCATCGCCAAAGTCACAGGGACCGCCTCTGTACATGGTTTTAGGAGTTTGAGGTGGTAAATCTGATGTGATCCACCTATATCCGTTTCACCTCATAATCGATTTCCCCAACTCGCCATGTGACCTCAAAGGGTCCTTGCCACATGGCGAGTAATTTAGAGCTCAATGTGGGGAGCAATATAAGACTTTATCTCCCGGTGTAATTTCACGTTGCTGAGTACCCCTATTATACAGCAGGCTTTGATGTTCTTGAGCCTGGAGTTAATTGCCCCAGTGTGTGGAATTTTGCTCTCAGGTCAAGAACATATTGAATTTCGTTTTTATCCTCCTCCCAATTTTCCTGTTGGACGTCGAGCACGCTGCATGTCTATGACCATACAATAATTAAAATGGGGAAACTCTGTGGAGGCTTGCGGGACCTCTCGTACAGCAAATAATAGGGGCTCAAGCCACTTGTTCCAATTTCGAGCATCTTCGTGCACTAACTTACAAATCATTCTTCAGGGTCTGATTAAATCGTTTGACCAAGCCGTCCGTTTGGGGGTGGTAAATGCTGGTCCAAATCGATTTAATCCTCAGTACTTTATACAGTTCATGTAGTGTACGTTACATAAATGTAGTGCCCTGATAAGTGAGGATTTCTTTTGGAATCCCCACTCAGGAGATAATTCTGAAGAGTGCCTCCACAACACTTCGTGCTGAAATGTTGCGCAGATGCACTGCTTCCGAATATCACGTTGCATAGTCCATCTGAAGCAAAACTAAGCAATGTCCTTGTGTCGTCTGCTCTAATGGCCCGACAAGGTCCATATCAATTCTGTCAAAGGGGACATTTATTAATGGAAGGGGGTGCAATGGCGCTCTTGGGGTGACCAGCGGACATTCATGGCATGCTGCACACCACTTACGAACATTCCTGTGATTGCCGATCAATAGAAACGAGTCATTAAGCGGTTCAGTGTCTTTTCCTGCCCTAAATGATATGCCATCGGAATATAACGAGCTGTCTGGAAGAACATTTCCCAATGGCTCCTCTGTATTAATAATTGGTTGTATTCTCCTTTGACTGAGTGTCCTATGTCACTCAATACAGCCAATCCTAGAAAAATACGGATATGCAAGTGCAATATCTGCCTGGAGGCGTTGACCATCAATTACTTTCAAAGGCATGCCAAAGGGTCTCGTTTCGCATCTGCTCCGGGGGAAAATCCCCTGCCGGGTATCCTCTAAGGACTGGGGAAGCAGAGAATTCCCCCCTCCCTTGCGTCCTCCTGACGTGGCGCTGACGTAGACGGCCCTGACACCGCCTCCCCAGACAGCGAATTACACACCACACACCAAAATGTTTTGTTTCAGGACCCATCCACTAGGGAACTGCAGCAAAGCCATTATTTGTATTTGTATCTGTATTTGTTCATTTGACAAAATTATCTGTCTCTGTATTCTGATAAAACCAGGTGTGGGTGGGGCTTAAACCAGCATTGCATAAAAACTAAATGATACATCCATTTAATCATCATAATAGCCTAATAATAATAATAATAATAATAACAATAATTGTTATTATTGTCATTATTACTAATATTGCTCTTACTATTATTATTATTATTAATTACTATAATTTTTTTTCTCTCCTTTTTCTCCCAATTTGGAATGCCCAATTCCCAATACACTCTTAAAGGGATACTTCACCTCTGGGAAGATGAATGTGTATTTAAAATTGGTCATTTATATTGTATAAATGTGAAATTATTTTTGAATTTGAAGCATTCTAGACTGAGAAAAGGCAGAAAATGTATTTTTTGCACATGTGGCTGAAAGACAACAACTCCCAGAATGCACTTGCTTTGCTGCCCTTACGAGGCCACTCCCAAACCACACCTACCGGTTACAGGCGGTAGTATCTGAAAATTTGATACAACTAGGCTTAAATTGACTGACTACGTGGGAAGAACATTATGATAATTCCGGGTGTCCAAACTCTGTACATGTCTTAGTAACAAAAAGAAAAACAAACAAAATACTCACTTTACACTAAGCCGTCCGTTTGTCCCTGCGGGCTTTGGCTGGCGTTTCCAATTTATCTTCGGGATCATAAAATAAGTTTCCAGGACTCCCCTGTCCATGTGTAGTACAAAACTTGGGTGCTCAGTTATACATGCTAAAGTTAACGGTGCAGTTTAATCAGCGGATTCAGCGATCTCGTCCAGAAGAAAATGGCATCGCTGAAATTCGCGACAGCAATAGGACTCTCTATCTGTTTCCACAGGCGCACAGCGAGAGCACTGACACCACCAGTCCGCCCCAACTCGAGTCTGGCCGGGCTCTTCCTCCTGTCTGCCAAGCAGGTTTTGCTCCCCTGCTACAGCAGCTGCTCCGGCTGCCTCTTGTTCCTCCATCTCCCGCAACTGTTCATCGCTGTATTGCGGCTCGTACAGGTAGCCGCGAGCATCAGATTCTCGCAGCAGATCTTCGAAATCCCCTTCTGCCATTTCAACTTCAAGACTACCTTCTGCCAACGTGATTAGTCTACTTGTATACAAACTTTCTACACAGAGCAAGAGCCTGTTATCTTAGCTTATACAGAAATATGGCTGACACTATCTTCACATTCTGTGAGTGAGATCCCGCCCCATATGGGCGTGGTGAAAACATGCGGAATACTGGCTGTAGTTTTAAGCCTCTGGCCCAAAAATCCTCCGATAACGCAAAATGATGATTTTTGCGTCATCGGAGGATTTTTTCCAGACTAAAAATACATAAATCTCTCGTCTCAGGGGGATATGAGGGGGGGGGAGCTCGGTAATTCGAAAATACTACTGGTTTTCTACTAATACAAAGCTAAAATCCTTAATGCTAAATCCTGAAGTAACCCTTTAAGTTCTCATGGTGGTGTAGTGACTCACCTTGTTAAGCACGTTACCGCAGAGAAATTGCATGTGTGGAGGCTTCACACCATCCACCCTGGCATCCAAGGACAACTCACCGTGCACCCCACCAAGACTGAACCAGATTATAGTGACCACGAGGAGGTTACCCCTACATGTGACTCTACCTCCCTAGCATCCGGGCCAATTTAGTTGCTTAGGAGACATTGCTGGAGTCACTCAGAACAACCTGGATTCGAACTCGCAAACTCCAGGGGTGGTAGTCAGCGTCTTTACTTGCTGAGCTACCCAGGCCCCCCATTACTATTATTATTATCATTATACAATTATTATTTAAAAACAAATATTATTATACAATTTTTTTGTAGTTTGTGGTTTCTCCTGGTATTTCAGATATTAATATCTACATGAAACAGAATTTTCTTTTGTCTGTGCATGTAAAACAACAAAATGTGAAATGTCAAGCACACATTTTGCAGTGAATAATAAATACAAATTCAAACATTAAAGAAATGCAAATAAAATCAATATATCCTACAAACTGGTGAAAGTCCTGTAAGTCTACCAGGAATCTTTATGATATGACATATTATTATTATTAGCCTATTAATATTATTATTGTTAATAATAACAATAATAATAATATTAATAGGCTAATAATAATAATAATGTAAAATATATAGTGCCTTTCCAGAGTTCATGAACACACTCTCAAATTTAGCACAGTTTAAAGGAGAAGAAAAAAAAGATGGAGCATGTTTCAGTTTCTTCATTTTACATAAGGAGGAATATTCCTAATGAATAGGCCACTCTATGGAGCATTTGAACCTTTATGGAGCATTTTAACTTTTTAGCTTAACCAGATAATTAGTTGATGACTAAGTGTTAAGGGTCAGTGTTTAATTATCGATTTTGTTTGACCAATGTCTTTGAAGTCCATCCTGGATTAACTGCAGAAGTTCACATAGATGCAATTGTCCTTGTTAATTGGCTGATGAAAGCTTTTGTTGGCAATTGTTAGTCTATGCATTCCATTTCAAAATTGTAGTCCATCAATAGGCCGAGGTGATGCAGGCAGAGATCAGGGATGTGAAATGCAGTTCAACCTGACTAAAGCAGCCTAATTGTGGGTTAAATTATGATAAATTATGTGTATGCCTGGCTAAATAGTTGAGTCTTTAGTCTAGACTTAAAATGAGGGAGTGTGTCTGCATCTCGAACAGTGTTAGGGAGACTATTCCATAGTTTAGGAGCCAAATATGAAAAGGATCTACCACCTCCTGTGGATTTTGATATTCTAGGAACTATTAACAGGCCAGAATTTTGCGATTGTAATGAACGTGATGGAATATAGCATGGTAGAAGGTCACTTAAGAACTGCAGAGCTAGACCATTCAAAGCTTTGTACGTAGTTAACAGAATTTAAAAATGTATACAGAATTTAACAGGTAGCCAATGTAATGATGATAAAATGGGGCTAATATTTTGATCATTGATCATATTTCTTGGTTCTCGTTAGCACTTTGGCTGCTGCATTTTGAAACAATTGAAGTTTATTTATTGATCTTGCTAGACATCCACCCAGTAATGCATTACAATAATCTAGTCTTGAGGTCATGAATGCATTCATTTGTTTTTCAGCATCAGCAACAGAGAGCATGTGCCTTAATTTAGCAATATTTCTTAGGTGGAAGAATGCTGTTCTACAAACATTGGTAATTTGATTTTCAAAGGACAGATTGGTATCAAATATAAAGCCTAAATTCTTCGCTGTTGAAGATGATGTAACAGTACATCCATCGAGAGTCAAATTATATTGTAGTGGCTTATTTTTAAGAGTTTATTTGTCCCTAATTAGTACCTCTGTTTTGTCATAATTGAGTAGAAGGAAATTTTCTGGCCATCCAATCTTTTATTTCATTGATACACTGCTAATTTCGAGAATTGTGAAATCTCATCAGGTTTTAAAGAAATATAAAGTTGTGTATCGTCAGTATTGCAGTGGAAACTTATTCTATGATTCCTGATAATATCTCCCAGGGGAAGCATATACATGGAGAAGAGCAGAGGCCCTAAAACTGATCCCTGTGGCACTCCATATTTTACTTTTTTTGGTTTGTCAATTCCTCATTTACATAGACAAAGTGGTAGCGGTCTGCTAAATATGACCTTAATCATGCTAATGCAATTCTACAAATGCCAACATAATTCTCTAGCCTATTCAAGAGAATGTTGTGATCTATCGTGTCGAATGCAGCACTAAGATCTAAAAGCACTAGAAGAGAAATGCAGCCACGATCAGATGATAAGAGCAAGTCATTTGTAACTCTGATAAGTGTTTAGTCTCTGTACTGTGATGAGGCCTAAATCCTTGCTGAAATTCTTTGTATAAACTATTTCTCTGTAGAAATTAACATATTTGGGAGGATACTACCTTTTCTAGTATTTTTGACATAAATGGGAGGTTTGAAATCGGTCTATAATTAGCCAGTTCTCCAGGATCAAGTTGAGGCTTCTTAATAAGTGGTTTGATAACTGCCATTTTAAAGTTTCTTGGGATATGTCCAAAGCATAGAAAGGAGTTAATAATATTAAGAAGAGGTTCTGAAATTACAGGAGATACCCCTTTTAATAGCTTAGTTGGTATAGGATCTAACAAACATGTTGTGGCTTTTGATGTTTCAATAAGTTTTGTTAGCTCTTCATGACCTATGACAGAGAAGGATTGAAGTTGCACGTGAGGAAAATTATTAGACACTGTTTTCTGAGGTGCTATGACAGATGATTGCATAATTCCAATTTTATTTCTGATTATTTCAATTTTATCTGTAAAGAAATTCATGAAGTCATTACTCTTGTGCAGCCACGGAATATCTGGTTCTGTTGAGGCTTTATTCCTAACCAATTTAGCCACAGTACTGAATAAACATCTAGGATTGTTGTGGTTATTTTATGAGTTTACTAAAATATGCTGACCTGGCAGCTTTTAGTGCCTGTCTGTAGCTACAGACACTATCTTTCCATGCACCACGAAATACGTCTAATTTTTGTATTTTTCCACTTGCTCTCCATTTTCCGAGCTGCTCTCTTGAGAGCATGATTGTGATCACTGTACCATGGTGCAGGGCTTATTTCTTTAATTTTCTTTAATCGAAGTGGGGCGACAATATCAAGAGTGCTAGAGAAGACTGCATTTATTTTTTTGGTTATTTCATCAAGTTCTTCTTGGCTTTGGGGTTCATTGAGTGTATGAGATAGATATGGAAGATTATTAGTGAAGCTATCTTTAGTGGTCGAAAGAATAGTTCTACCTGAATGATAGCGTGGTGTAGATTGAGTAACATTAGCTGATTGCAGCACACAAGAGACGAGGTATTGATCCAAGCTGTCATCGCTCTTGTGCAGAATTTCTATATTATCAACATCAACTCCATATGACAGAATTAAATCTAGCGTATGATTATGGCGATGAGTTGGTCCTGATACATTTTGTCTGACTCCAAGAGAGTTGAGAATATCGATAAATGCTAATCCCAATTTATACATTTCATTATCTATATAACTACAAGATCTGATAAAAAAATTGCAAATTCACCAAGGAAATCAGAATAAGGCCTGGGTGATCTATACATCGTAGCAAGGATAAAAGACGACAGAGATTTTTAATTTATATCTGACGGTGTCACATTAAGCATTATTAGTTCAAAAGAATTACATTTATATCCTGTCCTCTGAGTAACACCAAAAACTTCACTGTAAATTGTAGCAACACCTCCTCAACCCTTCAGACGAGGCTCATGTTAATAACAATAACCTGAGGGAGTAGATTAATTTAAACTAATATATTCGTCCGGTTTAAGCCAGGTTTCAGTCAAACCGAGCACATCCACAGATCTATGATCTGTAATCATTTCATTAACAACTAGTGCTTTGGTAGAAAGAGATCTAATGTTTAGTAGCCCTATTTTTATGTGTTTTTTTAATTTGTTTGTTTTGTTCAAGTTTGACCTTAATCAACCCATTTTCAACCTGTCCCTCTCCCTGTCTGTAGTCCCCACATGCTTCAAAACATCAACCATTGTGCCTGTACCGAAGCAAGCCAAAATCACTTGTTTAAATGACTGGCGTCCTGTTGCCCTCACCCCCATCATCAGCAAATGCTTTGAGAGGTTGATCAGAGATCACATCTGCTCTGTTCTGCCCACCTCTTTGGACCCATTGCAGTTTGCCTACCGTAAAAACCGCTCCACTGATGATGCTATTGCATCTACAATACACACTGCTCTGTCCCACCTGGAAAAAAGGAACACATATGTGAGAATGCTATTTGTAGACTACAGTTCAGCATTTAACACCATAATGCCCTCCAAGCTTGATGTGAAACTCCGGGCTCTGGGCTTAAACAGCTCTCTGTGCAGCTGGATCCTGGATTTCCTGTCAGGCAGACGTCAGGTGGTTAGAATGGGCAGCAACATCTCCTCACCACTGACCCTCAACACTGGAGCCCCGCAGGGCTGTGTTCTCAGCCCACTCCTGTATTCCCTTTACACACATGACTGTGTGGCGACACATAGCTCCAATGCCATCATTAAGTTTGCTGACGATACGACGGTTGTAGGTCTGATCACTGACAATGATGAAACAGCCTACAGAGAGGAGGTGCACACTCTGACACGCTGGTGTCAGGAGCACAACCTCTCCCTCAACGTCAGTAAAACCAAGGAGCTTGTGGTGGACTTCAGGAAGAAAGACAGAGAACACAGCCCCAACACCATTAATGGAGCACCGGTGGAGAGAGTCAGCAGCTTCAAGTTCCTCGGTGTCCACATTACTGAGGATCTCACATGGTCCGTCCACACTGAGGCCGTTGTGAAGAAGGCTCACCAGCGCCTCTTCTTCCTGAGACGGCTGAGGAAGTTTGGAATGAACCAACACATCCTCACACTGTTCTACACCAGCACTGTTGAGAGCATCTTGACTGGCTGCATCACCGCCTGGTACGGCAATAGCACCGCCCACAACCGCAAAGACCTGCAAAGGGTGGTGCGAACGGCCAGAAACATCATCGGAGGTGAGCTTCCCTCCCTCCAGGATATATATAACAGACGGTGTGTGAATAAAGCTCGGAGGATTATCAAAGACTCCAGCCACCCGAGTCATGGGCTGCTCTCACTGCTTCCATCAGGCAGGCGGTATCGCAGCATCAGGACCCGCACCACCCGACTACATGACAGCTTCTTCCCACAAGCAATAAGACTTTTGAACACATGATCTCTCACGATCAACAATCAGCACTGCACTTTATTAATCATCACTCTGTCAATATATTCTCCCAATTTAGTGTATATATATATATTTATACCCGTATCTAGTGTGTGTATTCTACATGTGTGTATTGTGTACATATGTTATGTAAATTGTTGTGTAGGTATGTGTACATTTGTTATGTAAATTGTTGTGTAAGTTTGTTATGTAAATTGTTTTGTGTAATATGTTGTTTATTGTAAAGTGGTTTATGTCTCGTCACTGTCATGACTGCAATGTTGCTCGGAACTGCACACAAGAATTTCACCTGCTGTTGCACTCGTGTACACAGTAGTGTGACAATAAAGTGATTTGATTTGATTTGATTTGATCATATTTTTTCTAAATGATTTAGTGAGGGTATTGTGTTTGGTAGTTCGGGGAACAGACACAGTCTCTATGAGATATCTAGGTGATACAGTCTCTGTGTATTGTAGTTTACGTGATCCGTGTGATGTCTCAAGGCAGCTAGCAGATGTTCGGATTAACCAGTTTGTCTGCTTCCTGACCTGGGCCCCAGTTAGTCAAAATACTATCATTATTAAGACTATGAGCCAAATTACTAGAGAGGAGAGCGTCACCTTCCCTGGAAGGATGGAGTCCGTCTCTGTTTAACAGGTCAGGTCTACCCCAAAAACTCTTCCAATTGTCTATAATTCCTATTTTACTTCAGACACCACTCAGATATCAGCCATTCAGTGACACTAATCTACTATAAACCTTATCACCACGACGAGCAGGGTGTGATGTTCTGTATTCTGTGGAACCTAAAAGATGTTAGACAGAATGTTAGAGACTGACTGTCTCAGTCACTATTCACTTTAAAAATATGGAGAGACCGGCCAAGACGTCATGCCCATGGCAGTGGATTAACCAGCCTGTGGGGTTTGGGGTCAGAATTCCCCATTTCCGGGGATGAGGGGAAGGAGAGGGGGAGGAAGGAGAGAGAGAGAGAGAGAGAAAGAGAGAGAGAGAGAGAGAGAATAAGGGGGCTTTCCAGCCCCTGAATACACCGCCATATGGGCCTCAACCAGCTGGACCCACTCCGTAGTCCCTTTTGGTAACCGGACAATGAACTGCTCCAGTACCACCAGATCAAGTATCTCCTAGGCAATGCGATCTTCAGCCAGCAGCTACCTTCGGCAGGTGTCATGGAGCTTTCAAGTGAATGCGAACGGGCAACCCGAGCACGCCAAGTGTCAGCGAGCAGAAGTGTTGCCGTTGTTGCTCTGGGCTTCAGATCATCTTACACCAGGAGGTTGGACGCAGGTTGTTGGTGGGCCACGAGTTGGGCTTCCCCGGACAACAGCGGCATGAGGTGCCACCCATTGAGTGCTGTGCCAGTTCTGTGCTCTCACCGTCCACTCGAAGAGCTCAATGTCCCATCTTCATCAGCGTGACGTGCGGTACGACCATAGGTGGGTCCGGGTACCGAACTCTATAGCACCTGCCGGTCTTCCGCTTGAGCCTGGAAGAGTGCCTGGAACCGCTGTTCCTGTTTCAGATGCAGCTCAAGCAGAGACTGATGTTGGGCTTGGTGGATGCTGGCGAGGGTCTTAGAGGTGATTTCACACAGGTGTCAATCCTTACCGCTCTTCCTCTCCTGGCCTGTATCTCCACATTTGTCGCTTGGACTCGCCCACATCACCACAATTTTTTAAATAAATGTTATCATCAAAAACAGTGTTCAATCAAATGAATACAGAAAGCTTTAATCAAATAAAATATATTAATTAATTTTTAACAAAAACTGAGTGAATATTTTGGTTAAAAAAAAAAACATCCTGCACAACAGAGCTTCACAGTATAAATGAAAACATTAATGAAAAAGTTCTGATTACCTGTGGCACAAGGCTGCTATGGCTGAATCACAGTGTGCTGATATTCAGTACACTTGTTTTTATGGTATTGCTTACATGTAATAATAATTGTAATACTAATTCTTATAAATAATATTGATAATAATAAACCATTTATTATTAAATTATTGTTATTAGTAGTACTATTGGTGTTACTTTGAATATTATATTTTTATCTACAATAGTAGATTTTGCTGTCGTAATATCTTCAATTTCACACTTCCAGATAAACAGAGCTTTTATTTCGGCGGGACTTTTATTTTGAAGGCCATTGAGTACCTCAGGTGTGATAGTTTTAAATAAGGTCCACATTCTAATTAACTGCAGAAATATTTGCAAGCTGAGAGCTCAAAGCAACACTGGAGGAGTTCATGTGAATGTCATACACTTAAGCACACTGCATTATGTGCATCACATGCGATCTGATTGTGTATGTGTTTGTGTGAAGTATGACACTGATCACAGCAGCACCTTTCATACTATCTGAAGCATGCATCGTGCGTAGACTGCATGTTATTAAATTAAATGTCACCCACTGTTTTATGATAACACTTGGCCATTATAAGTATTTAATGAGGTTCATTGTCAAATTGTCATTGATTTCTTCACTAAAATTTCACATCTCTATATTTCATTAGTATACCGTGCAACCCTATTCACGACCTGGTTTGGCTAGTGTCACTGTTGTATTCTCTCTTTTACTTCCTACATGTCAGAATGAAAGGGAGTCTCTGTTGATGCCTTTTAACAACCCTACTGGCTAGTAGGCATTGCTTGTATGTACGAATCAGTAGCACAGCATGATGGTATACGATTCACATATCATCAGCTACTGAGTAGCTTGAAAGTAACCATGGTTTCCTGAAAGGAGGGAACAACATGCTGCATATGCTTGCTACTGATTTCTATCAGAAAGATTGAGTGAAATTTAAGATGACATTATTCGCAAAAGGAACATTTGGGAGTCTAAAATTTAAAACTCCTTGTTGATCAGAGAGGTAAACAGAGAATGGCTAGACTGGTTAGAACTGATAAAGTCTATGGTGTAGGGAATAATTGGTAATGTGACATATAGGAGGGAACCTTAAATTGCCCTCATTCTCACACCATTATATGTATGCTAAATTTAAAAGGAATTTAGAGTCTTGAAATATGTGAGCTATGAACTAAATTAAACTGTCCTTATTGTACCTTATTAGGTAGTGAAATGTATAATTGAATTAGTCGCGTTCGACAACCATTATAAATTAATAGATTCTCCACCATTAAAATTGTAATACAACATTTTGTTGTATCAGCTCACAATTTCTACTGTGAGGAATTAGCTTTAATAAGTGTATTATGATTAATTTAATTATTGGAGTGATATTATTCTCATGGCTTATTGAAAATAATATCACACATATTTAGGTACAGCTTTGAAGCGAAATCTTTTAGAAACAGGGATGAGATTATTTATCAAAATATACCACAGTCACGTTGTCTTTGAACGCAGACAAACTATTACTATTCAAACATAAATCTAATCTTACACATATATACATAAGACAGGTTGGTGAAAAGAGTGACAGAATGTGAAATAAGATGATCAGTACAGTGAAAATGAACTTTATGGAGTCTGTTGCCAATACCTTAAGAACCATTTATCCTTCTTTGAGTCTACATCGATTTGCTATCGGACTACCCAAATTATTTAATACACCAGCACTTTGAGCACAATATTAGAGATATACTTGTATGCCTTTGTGGTGTTTCCTTGCATTCTTTGTGTTGTTTGGTTCTTGGCGCTTGGTCCAAAGTTGGTTCTGTCGATGTTTTTGATCTCTGTATGATCAAATGTATTGTCTGTATGAATGATGAGGTTAGCTGTGAAGTGAGGCCTTCTCATTCCTTCTCAGGATGTGGAGTCCCGAGCTTCCTTGGGCCTCACATGGAATGGACCTGGCAGTCAGCAGAGCGACCAGCACATGCAGGCAGAAGAGAGAGCAAGAAGGAGCTAAGAGAAGACAGGATGAAGAGGCAAGAGAGCATGTTCATCCTGTTTGGAAATATTTAAACTGAAATTGGCCGCATCCCCAAAGGTGTCCTGCGCCAATCAGAAGTGACTTTTCAGATTCACATGGTCAACTGGGCTGTCTTTTCCGACAGTTGATTTATGGTTCTTTGTTCCAGAGTCTTAAAAATCTCCTGCTCAAAAATAGTGCATATTTAATTATGAGTTTTTATATCTTGAGAATGGTACAAGAGACATGATATTCGTTGTCATCAGCTTTCTCTGCATATGCCAACGAACGCTTACATACTAAAAATGACATTTTTTCATGGATGTTATACGTGTATGTAACAAAAGATGAAAATCCCTGGTTACAAAATAATACTGGTTAATTAATGGGTTATACAACATGCATTTCATCAAGTTAAGCCTTATAGTTAACATTCTTAGTGGAATGAGATGAATCATACAAAATTACATTTATTATATTCATGAATTATAGGTGATTGCACATCACTACACACATTTTAAAGAGGTCCATCAGTCTATAATCATTAATTTGTCAGGTACAAACGTTACCACAGTTCAAAGTGATTTTCAGCATTATCTAGCAAGGCTAGATTAAGATGAAATATCTTAGAGTTGGTCAAATCGGATGGTCCTTGTAACCTTACACATGTTTAACTGTGTGGGGGTTCCGGCTGAAGGCCTGTAATTTATGACGTTGAAACATTCCAAATTGAACGGCTGGGTTTTTCCATAGATTCAAATCATGTTGTTGGAATTCTTCTGCATATATAATCTTACAACGGTAATTCATATAACCGCTCTGTACAATTGTAGTGAGCAGAATATCACCTCAGAATGCTATTCTGTGATGCGGGTTGGCGATGTTTTGGCAGCACGAGAGGGACCTACACAATTTTAGGCAGGTGGTTTTAATGTTGTGGCTGATCGGTGTATATCTTTTTAGGTTTTGTTTTAATGTGAAGCAAAAATGTGCTATGAAGGTATCAGACATATGAAAATCTATAAAGTGTAGTTTTTAAGGAGTAACATTATAATGTTCGCTGTATTGTAGCCTCATCAACGAATCCAAATTCAAACACTAATTATAGTTATATAACTATATATATATATATATATATATATATATATATATATATATATATATAACTATAACCTATACTTATATAACAAATAACCAACACTGAGAAATATTAACTGGAGTAAAAAGACTTGCCCCGGTTTCCATGTTTTTCTTGACATGCTCATTCCAAATGTGCTTTTATTGATTGTTTTTCTTTTTCAAATTCTAGACAAAATGTCCACAAGCACGGTAACAAGTCCAGCCTCATCCAGTCCAAATCCAGTTATTATCATCTTTTTAATTTTTTTAAATGAGAAGAAAAACATTATTCAACTTAAACCAGATATATGAAAATCTTTGAATGGTTAAAAACTTTGAGGTGTGACATTATTATGTTCACTGTATTATAGCCTCAACAACAACTCCAAAGTAAATCCCTACTTCTTCCACCAAAAATACATGTCTGTTGACTAACATACCTACCAGCAATTCTGCTTTAACATCAAGACCAACCAAACTCACTGCAGCATCACCGCAAGCTTTTTTTGGTGAGCATTTATTTGCAAAATGTAATTTTTAAAGCATAAAAAATGCCATTACTGCAAAATCTACATTTGATTAAATATTCCTCAATTAGATGTTATAGAAACACATGATCTGCAATAAGAAGTAACTAAAGCCTTAATTAATCAGTTATGAATGTACACAGGCCTCAATCTCAATGCATTTTAAATTAATTCCAAATATCCAGTGGCATTAATGAAAAAAAAATTGCAGATGCACACAGTTTAAGCAAAACATTTCACAAAAAGAAAACCATATCTGGACACTTTCTGTTTATCAAACATAGTGGAACATGACCCTAGTTACAGTAATGTGATGAACTTCACCTGTGGTAATTCTTCTGGGGTACCTGTGTGAACTTGAGGGATCTACTAAAAATTACTTTGGCACCAGTGGGTTAAAGTAATCGCAGAAAAGTTTGTTCTTGTAAAAGTATTTGTTTTCAGGTGCTACTTGGTTTGATATTCTATTCCTAATGTAGTGACATTCATAAATATTTTTAGTGTGGCTTAAAGCAATGTTCTGGGTTTAATGCAAGTTAAGGTCAATTGACAGCATTTCTGGCATAATCTTGATTAATAAATAATAATAATAATAATAATAATTAATACAAAAAATAATTTCGACCCAGCCCTCATTTATTAAAATGATGCAAAAATTGTGGTTACAGTAAGGCACTTAAAATAGAAGTGAATAGAGCCAGTCAACAAACGTGTAGAATACACACACTTTCAAAAGTATAGCCATGAGACGTAAACATTGTACGTGTTTACAAAATGCTAGTGTGATAAATTGCTTGCTAAACTTATCTAGGTAAAATTATATCCAACATTACAAATTTGGTAATCATGCAATAAATTCATGATAATGCAAAAAAGTCTGTCCCTAACTTGTATTGAACCCAAAACATTCCTTTAAGCGTCCAAATTACTTTTTAGGGCCACTATATTTTTGTATACACACATATTGTACTGTACAAAGGAGTGGTGGTGGTGTAGTGGTCTAAAGCACATATCTGGTAATCAGAAGGTCGCTGGTTCGATCCCCACAGCCACCACCATTGTGTCCTTGAGCAAGGCACTTAACTCCAGGTTGCTCTGGGGGAATTGTCCCTGTAATAAGTGCACTGTAAGTCGCTTTGGATAAAAGCGTCTGCCAAATGCATAAATGTAAAATGTAAATGTACAAGATTGCAAAATAGAACCTGTTGTCCTGTTTTGATATTTTGTCTGTTTCCCATTAAGTGCCCAGTGAAAACCTCGATGATCACAACGATTCCAAAGAGAGTTCAGGTATATTAAGTTCTGTTATATTTTAAATACTCAAACCAGCCCATCTGGCACCAACAATTGTGCCACAGTCAAAATCACTGAGATAATTTTTTTCCCCATTCTGATAGTTGAAGTGAACATTAACTGAAGCTCCTGACCTGTGTCTGAATGATTTTATTAATTGCACTGCTGCCTCACGATTGGCTGATTAAATAATCTCATGAATTAGTAGGTGTACAGGTGTTCATAATAAAGTGCTCAGTGGGTGTATACAGCCATTGTATGAATAGCTGGTCTTGTGCAATCCATTATGCATGTTTATTATTCAATGAGATATAATGATGATCATCTTTCTCTTCACAGAAAAAAGATACCTATGGATTTTGTTGCCTGCTCTTTGTATTCTACTGGCAGTACTGATATACTTGAAATTCAAGTGCAAAAAAGTACAGAATTGGACAGGTGAAAGCATAAAATATGAATAAATCCAATCCTAAATATTCTTAATTTTTTGTCAGTTACTGCATAAATCATATATTGTCCCTGTTTCCAGAAATGACTGACAATGGAACAGAGATGTGAGTGCCTTACATTCTTAAACTAGAACTAGATAAACTAAATAAACTTCACTTTCCATATGATTTGATTGGACTGTCAAGAATTGAACAAAAATGTATGAACAAGGACAACAATCATGAGACATCATTGTAGCAAACTACTATTTGAAATGTTGACCTTTTCGTATATTACCTTAGGCAGTATATTATGCCCTATTCAGTAAGCAGCAGCCTATTCCATGTATTAGCCATTGTCTAAAATCATTGATCTAATGATTTTGTAAATTGTACTAAAATTGATAAACTGTGAAAATAATTTTAACCGTTCAATATATTTCAATAATTTGATGGCTTACATTGTCTTATGGTGTTACTCTTTCATGTTACAGCGCTTCTTTCAAGAGGACAGAGACTAACAAAGATGGTGTATTGCTGTTAGGAGTTAATAAGACAGCAATTGGAGAAGATAATGGTAGGTTACTAACATCTTTATTCATGATAATCACTGTATGAATGTACACTCACTTAGCACTTTAAGGTCCTAATCAAGTGCAAGACGTGGTCTTCTGTAGCCCATCCGCCTCAAGGTTCGACATGTTGTGCATTCTGAGATGCTATTCTGCTCACTACAATTGTACAGAGTGGTTATCCGAGTTACTGTAGCTTTTCTGTCAGCTCGAACCAGTCTGGCCATTCTCCGTTGACCTTTCTCATCAACAAGACATTTCCATCCACAGAACTTCCGCTCACTGAATGTGTTTTGTTTTGGCATCATTCAGAGTAAACTCTAGAGACTGTTGTGCGTGAAAATCCCAGGAGATCAGCAATTACAGAAATACCAGCCCGTCTGGCACCAACAATCATGTCACAGTTGAAATCACATTTTTTTCCCCATTCTGATGGTTGATGTGAAAATTTACTGAAGCTCCAGCTCCTGACCCATATCTGCATGATGTTATGCACTGCAATGCTGCCTCATGATTGGATGGTTAGATAATTGCATGAAAATGTAGTAGAACATGTGTTCCTAATATAGTGCTCAGTGAATGTGTATGAATACAGATAACACTACTGCCTAAAAGACAAAAGAAACAACTCACCAAAACGGTAAAGCCTAAACCCTCTTTAATCTTGCATACTTTTAAATTTTATTACATTTTCTGATTTTTATGAAATAAAAATAAAGCGGAAACAAATTATTTGAAAAAAGATTGTATCTAAAACAGAGAACAGAACTTCAAAGAAGAAAGTTTTATTTGGTTGCATTATCCTGAGACAGATCAAAAATTAACATCAGATTGTGTTTGGAATACATGATACATGTTGTTTTTATTGTTAGTGTCTAAAGCAAACAATTCCAGTTACAGATAAGATGCACTGAGATTTGGTTGTTCAAAAATGTTCAGAAGTTCTCTGTATTATGAAAACCCTCCTCCTGGTAGATGTCGATCTAATCCTATTTTTAATACAAAAATTGTTCCCTTCCCCATTAAACTTTGTCCACACCCTTCCCTCCTCTGTGTTCCATTGCACTCTCCATTTCCAAACACTCAAGGGAAGCCGAAGGCTTTTAATATCTCATTGTTGATATTTGGGAGCACTGGAGCTGCAGCTTTGCAGTGCAATTGAAGGTGTTTCTTTGCATATATCGTGGCAGTATGCCTTTGCCCATTTCCCAAACTCCCACCCGTAAAGATCATCGGGAGATCAAAGATTGGCACTTCAACTCAAAACACAATCAGATTTACACAGGGACCATTGTATGACCCCAGAGACCTGCAATGTCATTGTATATAAACAAAGACTTTAATATGACTCTTACTCTGCAAGCTCAGTTCTGGTACAGTGTGCCATTAAAAACATGTTATTTTTCATTTTCTTTTCACTTAATAGTTTAAAGCCATGTAGAGATTTATAAAGGAATGAAAGGGAAGATGAAGGAAATTCATTGTCAGTCTATTGTTCCCCTGAAAGAAAGCTTAAATCAGTGCTGTTATTTTGTGTCCAGAAAGTCAGTGCAACATTGTGGCTGTTTACTTACTGAGAATGTCTGATGTAAACCATTTTTAAGTCCTGTAAACAAGATCAAATTTAGCATTTTGTTTACGTACAGAGTAGTTCACGTATGGGTTTATTTGATTAAGACCATTTAAAGGAGTATTCCGGGTTCAACATAAGTTAAGCTCAATCAACAGCGTTTGTGGCATAATATTGACTACCACAAAAATTTATTTCGACATGTCCCTCTTTTTCATTAACAATGAAACACCCTGTCTCTGACCCTCTAACACACATCCAACACATTTCCTCTGAATGTATTAAACTCAAGCACAACAGTGCCATTAACTATCAAACACTCATGACGTGAATATTTGTGAATGAAACTGACATTTTTCGTGGTCACGTCCAATAGAGTTTTAACCGCCCAATCCTTCAATAACAGTTCCTTTGCAAAGCTTAAATCATATTGTGAATGGTTCACAAGCAACCCACGCTGAGCCAAAAACGTATACAATCCACACTGAAATGTTCTGAATACAGAAACGTAATGCAATCCATGGTGATGTTGGGTGCTTCAACAGGCCAAAGCAGAGACATCTCACATCTTCAGTGTTTGTGGTATAACAGAATGGTATGTGTTTCTCCCAGTCAGTGGCAGCAGCAGAATGAGACAAGTTTTTAAAAGTTGCCTTTGTATCGCTCTGAAAACATGGTGCAAATTGCCAGCAATGCATTAAAACAATCTAAGACATACTTCTAGTGCATGTTTACAAAAGACTAACAGTTAAAACTTGCACAGATGGATGCAAATATGGTACAGGATGCCTTCAAGACAACAAGACTTGACATTGTGCCTTTTAAAAGAGGTTGGAGATGCATGATAACAGTCAAAGCAGTTCATCTATTACACGTTTATGTAGAAAAACATTTAAATCCAGATAGGCACATGAAGATCCTGTGCTTTGTATGTCCATTTTGGCATAGATGTATCTCCCATGACAGCTCCATCTCTCTCCTCTTCACCTGTGTGACTGACTGAGTGCCAGTTGGAGGGGCCAAGGGTGCAATGACGAAAAATAGGTGTTGATGTCTTGCTGAAGAGGCGTCACAAGTTCCACAAATTCCAAACGAGTCATTTTTTGCAGCTTGATTTAAATAAATGCACTTTTTCTATTAAGGAGGAAGTTTTCAGTTCTGAAACTTGCAGTATGTTTTTTTATGGTACAATGACCTCTTATTTCAAAAGATCATGATCCTTTTAAATAGAGATTTTCTGTATTTGTTATTTATCTTTATTTAGGATATTTTTCAAAATCTGTTAGGAAAAACACCCTTTACCCTCATATTGTTTGTCACTTTTGAAAGCATGCTGTTCACTTGTAGAAGGAAGCCTCACAAACATTTCCTCAAAAAGTGCCTAAAGGCTCCTTTTTAATGAGCTAAATCTTCCCTCTAGTGGGTAGATTATCTATTACAACAATTCTGAGAAGCACCTTGTTCCTGCTACAAACAATATTTTAAAATAAATGTAATTTAGCAGTGTTCTATTGACTTCAATTAATGATTTAAAAAATGTGTTTGGGTTTTAAAAAATGTTGTTAATATATGTCTATTTTTATTGTCTTTATTACAACTTAATATGGCTGCAGCAAGATAAGTGGAAGAAAAAAACCCGGGAGAATCTGAAAAGGCTTTACATCCACACACTGTTACTGCTCTGAAAAATAAAGAACCAATAAAGACAGAGAAAGTCAAGGGTGATGACTTGATCAAGGCATTCCTACATCTGTTGGAAATAATTTATTTGTTTTAAGACCAAAGAGTATGTGTTTCAATACAAGTTTAAAATGTCCCGTTTTGGAATAGACTACATGTTTTTTAAATAAGATTTAAAACATGAATTCTCCACCATTGTTTACACTAACTCTGATTTTCAGTGGAAAACACATTTAGCAAAAATTTTGTTATTGTAACTATGAGACCCAGTTGGAAATTATAGAGTGAAATTGCTGAATTTTTCCCTAAGCATTTTCTTCAGTTTGAAGAAAATGTATGTATTTTTGCTTACTTTTTTGCAATATTTTTTACATATCACTTTCTTAGTTTGTTATGGTTCCTAATATATTGTCATGACAATAGCTTTCTTGAAAGCTGATGTAATTTCTTCGCCACAAACTATAAACTTTGTTTTCAAAAAGGCTTTCTAAATACACCACCTTTTTGTTTTTTTAAAACTGTGCATTAGGAATATTATTTTGTACTGTCACTATTTTCTATTTGTCACCAATTCTTTAGCCTGTAATATAAACTGTGTACTCTTTGATGTTAAATACCTGCTGTACCATCTATTACACTGGATATTTTTTTTTTTTAAACTTTTTATGAATTTGATAGGCTGAATTATTAAGAGAATTACATCGTTGTGTTGTTATTTTTGTACATGCACATGTTGGTATGAATTGATAGCTATAATTAAGATATTGAACAGATGTTTTTTGTGTGTTCAAATGGTTTTTCCACTACTTTCACTGAGTTCTCAATGCACTGTGACTACACTATTATTTAAGAGTCATTAAAATTATTCTGAGAAAAATTTGTAGTTAAAGATACATCAGCCTCTGAAACCACAACCACGTTGTAGTGGACATTTTCACCCCATGGAGCTAATATGAATATACGTTGGGCATGCACAGATTTCAGAGTGTTATTACTAACAAAAATAGACTATAAAAATAATCCAGATTCCTTTGCCAATCTTATTGGAGGCCAGATAATGTCTAAAATATTTTAAAGTTTATTAAGCTTATTAATCTTCTATTACATTTTCTAATGTTGATCTGACCTATCATTTTGATATTTATAAAGAGAAACATATTGATATTTCTCTTTCAATCTATCCCATCCTATATATGTTGAGAAAATAGTTAGATTGCAATAAAAGTGTTCAAAGATTCAGGTTCAGTTACACCGCACTTATGATTTGAGGTAATGTTTAAAGAAAAAAAAAAAATCTTCCAGGCACTATACTTCAGATTCACTGCCTGTACAAAGAGGTTTTGCGTGGGTGGCATACAGTCATGTCTGTTCAGTAGATGAAAAATAAACAAAACGCTCCCTCCTCTTGGCAGGCACGGACAGTTTAGAGCTGAGGCATTTAAACCACAGCAGTGCAGCAGATCACAATACTGCACTCAGAATTCATCATTAGATTATGTAGCAGTGTTGAGTGGACCATAACACACACATACACAAATTATGTAAGTGTTTTTGAGCCTTGCAGTTGAGAATCTATTATAAGCTATTATAAATGCTAAAAAGTAAAAATACCTTCTTATTTAGCTACATGTAAAACATAATATGCTTTGGAGTCCTCTGTGAACATAAGGTGGAGGTCAGGCTCAGTAATTGCACTCGCTGCTTCACTGCTCATGATGTAAGTTCAAAGGCATAGGAAAGATTTTAAAATAGAGGGAAATGTCATGATTGACCACCACAATGTGTGGAGAATGAACATATACATTTTTAAAATCAGTTATAATGGTTGCTATGCCACTGAGTAGGGGAGAGGGGGAAAGATGTGCCAGTGGATAAATTGAATCAATTAATTTATTGATAAATAGATAGATCCCCAAACTGGCCTCTCTCTCACTCTCTTTCTCTTCTCTCTCTTTCACTCTGTGCTTCTTCCTTTCTTGCCCTACACACTATTTTCCTATTCAGCAATGTCTACTCTGTGATTGCGTCAGTCCCTCTCTTAGATGGATGCACTGTGCTGGCAAATGCGTGTGACTGTGTGTGAGATGTCTGTTTCTGAAAGTTGAATGTTTTGGGGTTTTTTACCTGTACAGCAAGACTTCCTTTTCTACACCTGCCATAATGGGCATGACGATTTCTCCAATTAATTTTACATTGCCTGAAATATGTCATAATACCTTGTCAAAATCCCATTTTTCACCCAGGAAATTTAAATAAATTCAATCTAACCGTTTTCAGCTGTATTTACATATTATAACCTTCAACATCAAAGTGAAAATAAAAAAGTGTACAAAATATTCTAAACACTTATAAGAAATTAATTAGTAAGAAGTGATCAGCCCCCTAAAAGTAATCATTACACACTTGCTCAGGTGCATCCAATCACCTTTCATACCACTTTTAGTGGTTTTGATTACATTAGAATAAAATCGGCTGTTCCATGAGGATTTTCATTATTAGTAGTGCTAGTGCATGGTAATGAATTCAAAAATTCACCGTGGTTAGAAAGGTGCATTCAGAAGGGCTCTGGGATCAATTGTGGAAAGTCATAATTTACAAAAGAGTACAATAAGGTTTTCAATGTTTGTATCCCACTGTGTATCGTTCAGATAATTTTTTAGAGGTGGAAAGCATAAGGCACCACCAAAACCTTGCCTATATTGGGCTGTCCCTCCAAACTGGACGACCATGCCAGGAGGATATTGATCAGGGAAGCTACCAAGAGACCAAAGGTAACTTTGAAGGATGGCTGAGATTGATCGGTCTGTGCATTTGATCACAATCTCCCAAGCTTAACACAAAGCTTGTCTTTATGTCAGGGTGGCAAGAAATAAGCCTCTTCTGAAAAAGTGCCATACTAAGTTTTGTTTGCACTTTGAAAAAAAAACAGGAATTGGTGTGGAGGATTCTGATACCATGTGACAAAATGTTTTATGGTCAGGTGAGAAAAACATTTAATTTGGACTGAACTCCAGGTGCTGTATTTGGAGAAAACCGAACACAGTACACCACCCAGAACATACCATACCTGTGAATCACGGTGGGAGCAACATTATGTTGTGGGGTGTTTCTCTTCAGCGGGGACTGGGCAATTGCTCAGGATGGAAGTGAAATTGGATGCTGCGATGTACATCCAAATTCATGAGGAAAATCTATAGACCTCTGCAGAACAACTGAAGATGGGAAGGTGGTTCACCTTTCAACACGACAATGACCCTAAACACGTCGTCCAAAAAAAAAAAAAACAATGCAGTGGATTAAGGATAGGAAGGTCGAAGTCCTTGAGTGGCCAAGTCAGAGCCCTGACCAAAATCCAATAGCAAACCTGTGGATGAAATTGAATGCAATTAATTGATTGGCAAATATTCCCCAATCTAGGTGCACAAAGCTAGTAGAGACATATCCTAAAAGACTGATGGTTGTCATTAAAGCAAACGGTAGCTCTACAAAGTATTAAATTCAGGGGTATGATCACTTTTCAAACCCTGTTATTGTAGTTTTCCATCTTTTCTAAACTCACTTTCCATTACTTGAATGTTATTAGGCAAAATATGTAAATAAAACTTAATGGGTTTTGAATTCAGGCTGTAAGCAAAAAAAGTGACTATTCCAAAGAGGTGTGATGATTTTCTATAGGCAATAGGTAATATAAGTGCTTGGTCTCTGGCTAAATAGTCTCTGGTTGTACATTTTCAAGGGCAATAAAAGGTCCATCATGTCATGAAATATCCAAAGATTTACATACCTTGCTGTGTGTTGAAATTGTTTAGTGTCTTATAGTGGTCATCAGCATAAACAACAAGAGTTTAAATCAGTATTTCATCTGGTCAGTAATACAATCTCCTTTAAAATTGGGGTATGCATCAGATTTAAGACTAATTCAGGTATCAGTATTTCATAATAAGTTATATAGCCTATTTAAAATAATGTTTTACAAAAATAGTAAAATACAATTTTTAAATCAATATAAAAACAATTGGACCTCAAAGACAGTAAAATGTATTCACTGCGTACAGATTCAAACAAAGAGGGCTGAGTTTCCATGTGCCCCACCACCGGTCCACTCTGTTAATAGTGTTGCCAGCCCACACGGGTATATGATACACACCTCTTATAATTTTTGCACCAGTCTCAACAAGTAAACTCGTTTCTGGCATTTACACAATGCATTCATGTCAGCAGTGCTGATAATGGACACTTCCCTGACCCGAATGCTTGACAAGAATAAAAAAGAAGGCGTTGGCAGTTAACAGGTAGAAACGCAATAACGCCGCACAGCAATTGGTCAAAGTCCTGGCATCTATAGCCAATCAGAATCCTTGAAACATACAGAAGCGTAAATTCTAGAACGTTTTACCTGCGCTGATTGGTCGCTGATAAAGGACAAGCGCGTGGTGGGGGGAAGACTATAAATATTGGTTGATCTCACAGCGTCGCATATGTTGTTAGTGTGTTTGAATGTATGTGCTAATGTGGAACGTGTGCGTGGGACTAGGGGCTATTTAAATGTCGTTTCTGATTAATTTATTTTAAATATTTAACTGTTTTACAAAGGTAAGTGTCTCACATAATTTTTTGTATTTGCTGTCGTTATTGAGCAGCCTCGAGCTAGCTGTCTGTATGAATGACAACTGGAATATTTTATTAATTAATCATAGTGCTATGCATTTTTACATAATTCTGCTGTTGAACTCTGATTAGCTCAATTAGTTTTGCTGTCAATCTAGAACTGACTTCGCTAAATCGACGAGCATATGACCAGCATGTTTCTACAATACAGTTTTGCCAATGCTTTTGTTTGAATAGAAGTTTGGCGTTTATAGAAATCTTAAAAGTGACGCATACATTTATATTCAGCCTATAAAACCGAGAATGTATTGTCTTTCAGCACTTTATAGGACTGTACATTTACACAATGGTTGCAACAAGCACGCTAAACTGGAATTCTGAGTGCCTTTCTGAATTTGCCAACGGAGGATATGATCGAGATTGTATCGATTATGGTAAGATACATATATTATTATTTTATTATTATTTTTATTTTTTTTTGCTTGCACAAGCTTCAATATCAATGTTTTGTGGAGAGTTAACCAGCTTTTCAAACAATGCCATTGGTGAGCGCTGGACTTTTTTACTGCGCTGTTGGTGCAGAGCTGCAGCAGTGATGTCAACACAGATGAAGTCATTGTTACCAAACTCATCCCCTTTGTGTCTTCAGGGTAGAAAGGTGATGAGGGATCTTATCGATTTCTCAGGGGCTCACTGTTATATAAACTGAAATATAAAGAATGAAGAAATATGGACATCATAATTTAAGAGTCGTGGAAAGTTGCATACATTCCTATAGCGTCTTAATTTTATTCATTAATTTTTTTTCTTAGACATGCTCTGCTGTGAGTGCAATTTGTTAAATTATTTGTTAAAAGATTCTTATTCTGTTAATGACTGGACATACTTAGTCATGTGGAGAGCATGCAAATTGGTGAAAAGGTCCCTGATTGTTACTGCGTAGACTACATATTGAAAACTAGATTTTAACAACAGGATAATGCTTTTCATAATTGTTTTGCAACAATTGGTGACTTAAGATGTGCACCGTTTAATTTTTATAGTTGTCCCTTCCATTTGACTTTAATTTTTTAACCTGACCTCTTTTGTTCCCTCTCCAGAAATGGACTTTTGGGAGAGGTGTTTGGCTGAGCCTTATCTCTGTGCAGAAGTGTGTGAAGAACAGACATGTCAGCAGCTCGCCCAGCTGCTCGAGGGCTGTCTGGCGAGGTCCAAAGCCAGCAAACTACAATGTGATCATGTGCTGGTGCCAGAGACACTGACTCGGCGGGTAGCGCGGGATGTGCTCCGTCTGGCTGCGGGGGAACCATGTGGGTTGCGGGGCTGCGTGCTGGACGTCCGCCTTGAGCTGGAGGAGCAGCAGCGCCGCTGTGAGAGACTAGAGCGTCTCTCTTGTGATGCCAGTGTGGTGCCAACTTTTGAATTGACTTTGGTCTTCAAACAGGATGGTGGTGGTTGGCCGAGCCTCCGTGACTTTTTACGCATGGGTACCTGTTTCCCACCTGGCACCCATCGTGCACTTAAACTCCGCCCTGGGTTTCGGCTCATTAAGAAAAAGCTGTACTCTGCTACTGGTATGGTAGTTGAGGAGTGCTGAATCAGACTGGCTGTGGGAGGGTTGGGAGTTTTTATTTTTAAGGGTACAATGATGCACTATAACCATTTAGAATGAATGTAAGAGTCTGCCAGATACGCTGCACATGTTTTTGTAAAAAAAAAAAAAAAAAAAAAGTTTGTTTTACTATTGATATTAGAGGTGTTTAGATTTTTGTGAGACCATTGGGACAAAATGTTGAGTTGGATAATTTGATAACGGGGTATTTACTGTAGTTTGGGAAAGCATTAATGCAAGTGTTCAAACCTTGACTTTGTAATGGCCTGATCTGAAATAGTCCTTTTTTTTTTTTTTTTCTCAATTTTCTTTTCCCAAATTTTTATGTCACATTAGAATCGGTGTTCCCAATTATTTATATTTTGAACTTCCAAGTGGTAAAAACAGGAAAGCATTACTCTAAAACTGGCCATATTTGTGAATGTATTGCGCTTTGTGTCTGGGCTCATGAGCATGCTGCTTTAATGTATGGAATCTTTCAAATGTTATCAAGATTTCCAACATGTCACTGTTAAACTTGTTATTAATCATTGCGCACATGTTCTAGTGTTCATCCTTCCAACTTTGTCACTGAATACGCTTGCAAATTTCTGCCAGCAGTGCTGCATGTTACATTTCACACCCTGTGTGTTGATGAAAATGGGAAAGGATGCCATTTTCATATGCAGCTCTCAAACTTCATGATGATCTGTGAAATTTAATTACTTTAAGTGACATTAGTGGCACTCATTGGAGATTTGACACTGCTTGGTCTGGACTTACAGGGGCATTTGTTCAGTGCAAGTGTGTATTATCAGCTGGAGCAGTTCTTTTCTTTGCATACTCATGCAAATGATTGGAACTGGTGTCAGTATCGGGTAACCTTGAGACTGAGAAGTGCCTTTATTAAAATGTTTGAGGTCAAACACTAATTCATAGTTTAGTATCCCCTCTAAATGGCTAATAATTTAAGACAAAAGGAAATGCTAAGCTTTTATAAATTGTATTCATAGCCCAATAACTTCTGATTGGAATTCATGGTTTAATTACAGCAAATTCAGTAATGAGAAACCAAAAACCTAAGATCAATTGTTAATATTGTTGTTTTTGTGTTAATGTTCCCGATTCAATTGAAGTTGAGCTCAAGTGACCGCATTTGTCGGCATAATGTTGATTACCACACACATTAGTTGAGTCTTTCCTCCTTTTCTTTAAAAAACACAACAAATTTGTGTTTCAGTGAGGCACTTACAGTGAAGGTGAATGTGGCCAATTTCTGGAGGGTTTAAACGGAAATGTGAAGCTTCTAATAATAATTAAAAAAAAACAATTCTTCTGTGAAAACTTGTGTATTATTTGAGCTGTAAAGTGGTTTAAATTGTCATTCTTGGTTTGTTGACATTACATCATGGTAACAATGTTACTGTACCTTTACACAGAAAATATTATTTTTTTTTACACACCTGTCCTTTATGTCTTGTGGCTATACATTTGAAATGGTGAGTATTTGTGTTTAAAAACTGGCCCCCATTCACTTCCATTGTAAGTGTCGCACTGGAACACAGATTTTTTTTTTTTTTTTTATTATTTTTTTTTTTGGAGGGATGTGTCAAAATACATTTTTGTAAAAATCAATATTATGCCACAAATGCTGTCGATTGAGCTCAGCTTGATTGAACCCAGAACATTCCTTTTGAAATATTTAAGCATATAAAAATTTGTTTGAATGATCTGATGTTTAAAGTAAACAAAGACATTGGCACACATCAAAATACTTGAGTGAATTCTCATGCTCAGCAATTTACTGGTTAGTCATATGATTCAATTATTTGAACCGTTGTGGCCAGAGAAGGATTGTGACTCATTTAGGAGTTTCAAAGAAATGTGTCAAAAGTTCAGATTTTATTCTCTGCATGTGTAGAATTGTATAATTATGTACGCTCTGGCATTCAAAATGGGAGTGTGCTATATGAACAATGTGCAAATACCTTCTCTTTTCTAGCTTTCTTATTAACTAGGAGACAAACTCTGTGCAGGATTGTCTTAATATTAAACCGTCAAATTTGTGTGTGGTTACGAGGGCTACAAATAAACTAATGCAATTCTGTTTGCTGTCCACTTGGAATTTCATTGAATGATCTATTAAAGGAGTCATGTCATGAGGAATCAAATTGTCCTTGATCTTTTGACATATAAGAGATCATTGTACTATAAAAACATACTGCAAATTTCTGAATACAATAGGTTACTCACGTAACCTCGGTTCTCTAAAACATCGAGTGGAGAGATCCACCTATGGGAAGGGCATCCGTACCTGACCACTGCAGAAGCATCCAACAGCACCAAGTCTGGCTAGACAGACAGAAGCACGTGACCTGCTCGATAAGGACCCAAAGAGGTGGTGATTGACACGTCCCATAATCACACACATGGCAACCCTGAAGTACACAAGTGAGAACTGTGTACAGATAGAGCATAAATAACATGTTAGTGGCACAAACATAAAAATCAGCCCAGCAGCATACAGTAAAGGCAACACCCATGTTAATGCATGCTTGGTGACATGAATGTGCATGGCCAACTGGCCCATAACCCCTTTTTCTTTTATATATATATATATATATATATATATATATATATATATATATATATTAGGGGTATCAATCGATTAAAAGTTGTTATCGAATTAATTACATGGTGTCCCAATTAATTAATTGCGATTAATCGCATATACAATATTTACTGAGAAAACCCCTCATATAAATATAATTCAATATATAATGATGAATTAATGATACATAGTTATCTTTAAATATTTCTAAATTATATATATAAAATAAAATAAAAATCATATAATTAAAATGCATTACATTCTTGTAGCAGAAGAGTTAATCATTAATAAGACAAAACAAAATCGACTTTAGAATGCAATGTATTGTTTACTACTATATTATTGAACATAAACCAATCATTGGCATACAGTTCACAGCAATCCATTTCACATGTGAATTTGTCAATTTGGCTACAAATTCTAGAAACTCCTCTGCGTGTTTGAGACCCATGCGCACGACACAGAAAGGATTAGGGTCTCTGGCTGCGATAGGTTGACCCCGAAGGAAGCCGTAGGTTTGGAAAATGCCATATTAGGGCGAAACTCCGTGAAACTCCACAGCCATGGAGCTGGGGAAGTGGTGAGAGAGAAAGGGGGGCAGCTTGATGGTAGTTTAAGCGAGCGAGGGCGACTTGCAATAAACGGGAAACAGCTAACCTGGCTGAAGCAAGACAGTCACGTCTGGCGGAGGCTGATCTGAGTGATGTGTCCTCCTGCAGACAAATTAGTGTAAGTCAAATTCCAACCGATTTGAGAGAAAAACAGAGGTTGTGATAAGAGAATGTTAACTGAGGAGCAGCAGCATGTGCAGGTCGTTATATGCTCTTAGGTAAGGGAGTGGGTCCTTACCGAGCATAGGTCATGCGCTTCAGTCTGTCTAGCTAGACTTTGTGCAATTGGTGTCACGGATAATGATGCGGAAGCAGAATGAAAGTAAAACTCTTTAATAGTCAATATCAATAAATCCCGAATTGCAGAGATCCGTGGGACAAAACTGGAACAGGTGAAGATGCTGACAGGAACAGGAAACACACGAGGACATCAAACAACGATCTGACAAGGAGAGAAACAGTGTGGTGAGTATTTAAAGGTAAAAGATAGGTAGCAGCTGGTGAGGAGATTGCGATCAGCTGGATCGCTAATCCACAGACTGAGTGGTAACGCCCACTCGCGCACACCCACACACATGTAACAATAGTAGCACGAGACAAGAAGGAAACAACGAATTCATAAACCGTGACAGTACCCCCCTCCCTAGGAATGCCTCCTGGCGTTACCAGGCTCCCTTACCTGTCGATTGTAATCATCAATAAGGGAGTGATCCAGGATGTCTCTAGCAGGCACCCAACTTCTCTCCTCCGGACCGTAACCTTCCCAGTCCACCAAGTATTGGAATCCACGTCCCCTCCGCCTAGAGTCCAGAATACGGTTGACCGAATAAGTAGGTTCCCCTTCTACGAGACGCGGAGGGGGAGGAACCGGGGCCGGCGGATTAATATGAGAGTGAAAAACGGGTTTGATTTTGGATACATGAAAGACGGGATGAATCCTTCTGTACACTGGAGGCAGGTTGAGGCGGACTGCCACCGGACTAATGATCTTGGTGACAGCGAACGGGCCAATAAATCTGGGAGCAAGCTTATTAGAAACGGAGCGGAGAGGAATGTTCTTAGTAGAAAGCCACACTTTTTGACCAACGACGTATACGGGAGGCTTCGACCGGTAGCGATCGGCCTTGGCCTTGGTGCGCGCCCCACGTGGAGTAGAGTCTCACGGGCTCTAGTCCAAGTGCGGTGACACCTCTAGACGAAGGCGTGAGCGGAGGGAACCGCGACCTCGGACTCCAAACTAGGAAAAATTGGTGGCTGGTACCCTAAGCTACACTCAAATGGAGACAGACCCGTGGATGACCCTGGTAACGTGTTGTGGGCGTACTCCACCATAGACTATTGTTGGCTCCATGAGGAAGGGTTCTTGGAAACCAAACATCGCAACACCCTTTCCAGATCCTGGTTGGCTCTCTCGGTCTGGCCATTGCTCTGGGGATGAAACCCTGAGGACAGACTAACAGTCGCTCCCAGCAACCTACAAAACTCTCGCCAAAACTTGGACACGAACTGGGGTCCTCTGTCGGAGACCACATCTGTCGGGAGGCCATGAAGACGAAAGACGTCATCTACAACTGTAACCGCTGTCTCCTTAGCTGAAGGTAATTTGGGTAAGGGAATAAAGTGTGCCGCCTTCGAGAATCGGTCCACCACGGTTAAAACCACCGTGTTACCCTGGGAGGGTGGGAGGGCGGTGATAAAATCTAGTGCGATATGGGACCAGGGTCTCGAAGGGACAGGCAGCGGTTGAAGTAACCCATCTGGGGGTCGATTGGAAGTCTTACCAGTGGCACAAACCGAGCAGGCCAAAACAAAACTGTGAATGTCACGATCCATAAGTGGCCACCAGAACCGTTGCTTGACTAAAAAACTAGTGCGGTTAACTCCTGGATGACAAGCCACGTTGGAGCAATGACCCCACTGAATGACGTCAGACCGTAATCCCTCCGGCACAAAGAGACGATTCGGTGGGCAACCGGGCGGAGGCGTTACCCCTTCTAAGGCCGTTATGACCCTCGATTCGATCTCCCATACGAGTGTAGAGATAAATAGATTCTCGGGCAAAATGCACTCGGGAGTAGACGGGCGTTCGGAGCGATCAAAAATGCGTGACAAAGAATTGGGTTTGATGTTCTTGGAACCCGGGCGGTACGAGAGAGTAAAATCAAAACGTCCGAAAAAAAGTGCCCACCGAGCCTGCCTGGAGTTCAATCTTTTGGCAGTTCTGATGTATTCAAAATTCTTATGATCAGTCCAGACGATAAAAGGTACCCCTGACCCTTCTAACCAGTGACGCCACTCCTCCAACGCTAACTTGACTGCCAACAACTCTCGGTTACCAATGTCATAATTACGTTCGGCAGAGGATAAACGATGTGACAAAAACGTGCATGGATGCATCCTGTCGTCTGTAGGAGAACGCTGGGAAATCACTGCACCTACCCCCACCTCTGACGCATCGACCTCTACCACGAACTGATGTGATGTATCAGGGGCAATGAGGATGGGAGCCAAAACGAAGCGGCCTTTCAGTTTAGCAAACGCTGCCTCAGCAGCGTCTGACCACCTAAACGCAGTTCTGGAAGAGGTTAAGGCGGTCAGAGGAGCGACTAGTTGGCTGAAATTGCGAATAAAACGCCGGTAAAAATTGGCAAACCCCAGAAACCTCTGTAGGGCCTTACGGGAATCTGGACATGGCCAATCCACCACAGCCCTAACCTTCTCAGGATCCATGCGCATCCCCTCAGTCGACACAATGTACCCTAGGAACGGAACAGACTGTGCATGAAAAACGCATTTCTCCGCCTTGACAAAAAGCCCATTCTCTAACAGCCTCTGGAGCACTCGTCGGACATGCTGAACGTGTTCCTGGAGAGAAGATGAAAATATCAATATATCATCCAGGTAGACATATATGAACAGGTCAACCATATCTCTCAGCACGTCGTTGACGAGTGCCTGGAAGACTGCTGGGGAGTTGGACAACCTGAACGGCATGACCAAGTACTCAAAGTGTCCCCTAGGGGTGTTAAAAGCAGTCTTCCATTCATCCCCCTCCCTAATGCGGACCAAATGATAAGCGTTCCGTAAGTCCAATTTAGTGAAGATAGACGCTCCCTGCAACCTCTCGAAAGCTGAAGACATCAACGGCAAAGGATAGGTATTCTTTACCGTGATGCTGTTCAACCCTCGGTAATCAATACAAGGTCGCAGGGACCCGTCCTTCTTCCCCACAAAAAAGAACCCCGCCCCCGCTGGAGAAGAGGAAGGACGGATGAACCCTGCTGCTAGAGAATCAGAAATATATTTCTCCGTAGCCTCCCTCTCTGGAACAGAAAGTGAATATAACTTGCCTTTAGGCGGAGACTTACCTGACAGTAAATCTATAGCACAGTCATAGGGACGATGCGGAGGTAGAGAAGCAGCGCGAGACTTACTGAACACTTCCTTCAGGTCTAGATACTCCGCGGGCACGTTAGATAAATCCACTGCCTCCTCCTGAAAGACAGAGACAGGAACAGACAAACATGCAGACACAAGACAGGACTCATAACATTTACTGCTCCACTCCAACACAGATTTCTGCTGCCAGTCAATTCTAGGGTTGTGGTTAATAAGGCAAGGGTGTCCTAGAACAACAGGTGCGAGTGGAGAGTCCAGTATGTAGAATGACAGTGTCTCAGTGTGATTGCCTGAAGTGATGAGTGTAATAGGTCCGGTGATGAGGGAGATGGTGGGAAGGTCTTGACCGTTAAGTGCATGAACAGCTATCCTACTGGTGAGGGGTAAAAGGGGAATTTGAAATCTTTGTGCAAATGAATGGTCCATGAAGTTACCCTCAGCCCCAGAATCCACCAGTGCTTGACAGTCCAGCTTGTGTACTGACCATCTTAGACTTACCGGGAGGTGCGTAGATGTAGATGAGGTCTTCTCGGCGGAGATCCCACCCGACAGTAGCCTCATACTTACTGCCGGGCTTGGCCTTTTACCGGACAACTGTAGGCGAAGTGTCCCGCGGCCCCGCAGTAAAGGCAGAGACCCTGGGATCTCCGCCTCTCCTTCTCCTCCCGGGAAAGCCGAGCTCGTCCCACCTGCATGGGCTCGTGATCGTAGGTAGGGCTGACCGTGCTCCCGCCGCTGGACCGCTGGCTCTCAATACCCTCCGGAACCCGGCTGTGTAGAGTCCGACGTTTGTTTCTGGTTAGTCGTGCATCAACTCGAAGCGCCAGGTCCACAAGTCCATTCAAGGACGGGGGCAGGTCCAGGACGTAGATCTCCTTTTGAACGCGGTCAGCCAGCCCATGCAGGAACATGTCCCACTGCACCTCCTCGTTCCAGTGACACTCTGCAGCCAGGGTCCTGAACTGAATCGAGTATTCAGACACCGACCTCTCCTCTTGTTTGAGTTCCGCGAGCATCCTTGCCGCCTCTCTCCCCGCGACCGCACGGTCGAAAACTCGTTTCATCTCGGCGGCAAGTGTCAGGAACGAGGCGCAGCATGGATCCTGGTTCTCCCACACAGCCGTTCCCCAAAGTGCTGCTCTCCCAGTCAGCAGGGTCAACACGAATGCCACTTTGGCGGGTTCGTGTGCAAAAGTCCGGGGCTGCAACGAGAAGTGCATAGAACAACGGTTCAAGAATGCTCTACAAAAGCTGGGCTCACCGTCATAAGGTTGCGGGACTGGTAGTCGAGGCTCTGACTGGGAATCGCCCTCTGATGGTCTGGGGGGAACGACTGGTGTGGGTGGCGCAGTGGGAGCTCGTAGCTGTTGTACTTGCTGGGTGAGCTCGGATACCTGCGTCACCAGCGCCTGAACGGCGCGCGCCGTATCATTCAAGTTCTTCTCTTGACTATCCATACGCTGAAGGCTGGAATGAACGAAAACCTCCAGCGTTGAAGATTCGCTTGCTGCTTCCATCGTGGGTCAGATCGTTCTGTCACGGATAATGATGCGGAAGCAGAATGCAAGTAAAACTCTTTAATTGTCAATATCAATAAATCCCGAATCGCAGAGATCCGTGGGACAAAACTGGAACAGGTGAAGATGCTGACAGGAACAGGAAACACACGAGGACATCAAACAACGATCTGACAAGGAGAGAAACAGTGTGGTGAGTATTTAAAGGTAAAAGATAGGTAGCAGCTGGTGAGGAGATTGCGATCAGCTGGATCGCTAATCCACAGACTGAGTGGTAACGCCCACTCGCGCACACCCACACACATGTAACAATAGTAGCACGAGACAAGAAGGAAACAACGAATTCATAAACCGTGACAATTGGATGCTTCTGCAGAGGTCAGGTATGGATGCCCTTCCCATAGGTGGATCTCAAACACGAGATGATGAAAGAGAACTTCCTAAATAAAAAAAGAGCATTTATTTAAATCAAGCTGCAAAAATGATTCGTTTGGAATTTGTGGAACTTGTGACGTCCCAAGGACCAAATACATCTGCATATGACTGCCTCTTCAGCAAGACATCAATGCCTATTTTTCCATTATTGCACCCTTGGCCCCGGCCACTGGTGTGCAGTCAGTCACACAGTTGAAGAGAGATGGTCCTGTCATGGGAGATCCATCCAAAGTGGACATACAGAGTACATTTTCATGTGCCTGTCTGGATTGAAATGTTTTTCTGCATAAACATGCACTAGACGAATGACTCTGACCATTATCAAACATATCGGGCCACTTTTAAAAGACACAATGTCAAGTCTTGCTTGCTTTTTATAACTATAAAGGATCCCCTACTGTTTCATTCAGCTGCGCTGTCTTGCTGTTGTGCTGTTTGAAAGGCGTCTTAGACCATTTTTGCACCCTTCAATGCTATTTTTAATTGTTGGTCTTTTGCAAACATGTTAAACATCTTTGATCGTTTTGATGCATTTCCGGCAATATGTGCCATGTTTTAATAATGGTACAAGCGTAACTTTCACGCTTGTACCATTTTCAGCACATGCAGTCCTGTGTATAAACAAACTGTGAAAATGTGAGATGTGCAGACCAGCATCTCTGCTTTGGTCTGTTGAAGCCAGTTGAAGCACCCAACATCATGTCTACTGTATTACGTTTGTGTATTCAGAAGATTTCAGTAGCCCCGTTCAAACATGCAACCAGGTAGATTACAGGAAAATCGTTGGGTTGCCATTAGGTAAATGTACCAAATGTGCTGTTCACACATACCATCAATAAGGAAATTTATATGTAATGATGCAACTTTGCATTAATGAAAATTGCCAGAGCAAAATTTTCCAGTTTTTTTCAAAAGGGTCGTGTACAAACATCTAAACCTCAAACTGGAAATTGTAGGTAATTTTCTGGAAAAGGCTGGATGTGTGATACTCGACTAGTGTGATATGCTTGTGAAACAGTCACAATATGATACAAACTTTACAAAGGATCTGTTATTGAAAGATTGGGGCAGTTAAAACTGGTAACCAATTTCATTCATGAATATTTCATATGTCATGACTGTTTGAGAGTTTATGCTGTGATTGAGTGAACAGTTTGATATATTCATATGAAATGTGTTGGATGTACATTATGTGTTAACCCTGAAATGTAGTTTTAATGTTGTGTGGTGTTGGTTCATTTTATTTTGATTGTGTTTCAAATATGCCTGTATTGGAAGGGCTGCACGATGTTAGCCAATCACAACAGTTGGCGTGTACACTGAAGTCTTAAAGTGCCAGACAGCTTAAAACCGAGTGTTTCAGACAAAGTGCCAGATTGTAACAAATGAGGAGACGAGGAGTGAGGATCTAGATGCAGCCCTTTTATTGAAAGCAAATCAAAGGAAAACACAGGAACAAAGAAATATCCACGATGGGAAAACTGAGGCAAACGCTATAAAAATAACCATGAGGAGCAGGAACAAGGTGACGGGCAGAGACGACATTCAACAACTGACAAAGGACTGGAGAAACAACAGGGCATATATACACACACAGAACAGAATGAGGGAATGACAGGCAGGTGGGGATAATGAGGGAGTGATTAGGGCCGGGAATTGTGGGAAACGTAGTTAGGAGTGAAGGTGAGGGAAAAACACAAGGCAGACAATGGGGAATCGTAACACAGATACAGTGGAAAATTATTATACATGAATAAATGATGACTGTTTGGTAAAAAAATAAAAATATAAATACTAACATTCTAAGTGGACCATATAAAAAACAATCATATCAAAAAGAGTAGGCTATATCATGACCCTTTATATACCACATTGCCTTCATGGTTTTTACCACTCTGAAAAAAATTACTAGTAAGATTTACTTTTTTAAAGATTTTTTGCACTTTTTTCTATTGGTTTAAATGTGTACATTTTATTTGAACATTTCAGTTAATACAGTAACTTTTTCGTACAGATCTGAAGCACATGCTACTTAAATTTGCTTAGTAAAATGAAATTTATCAGCTTTCCTTTTAAACACATGTTTAATCATATACCACATGACATACAAAACCCTATAATGCAATACATGCTATATAATCTAAAAGACAATATCGCTGCGCACACAGACCTCAACACTTGAGGTCAACCCTCTCCCTGTCTGTAGTCCCCACATGCTTCAAAACATCAACCATTGTGCCTGTACCGAAGCAATCAAAAATCACTTGCTTAAATGACTGGCGTCCTGTTGCCCTCACCCCCATCATCAGCAAATGCTTTGAGAGGTTGATCAGAGATTACATCTGCTCTGTTCTGCCCACCTCTTTGGACCCATTGCAGTTTGCCTACCGTAACAACCGCTCCACTGATGATGCCATTGCATCTACAATACACACTGCTCTATCCCACCTGGAAAAAAGGAACACGTATGTGAGAATGCTGTTTGTAGACTACAGCTCAGCATTTAACACCATAATGCCCTCCAAGCTTGATGTGAAACTCCGGGCTCTGGGCTTAAACAGCTCGCTGTGCAGCTGGATCCTGGATTTCCTGTCAGGCAGACGTCAGGTGGTTAGAATGGGCAGCAACATCTCCTCATCACTGACCCTCAACACTGGAGCCCCTGCAGGGCTGTGTTCTCAGCCCACTCCTGTATTCCCTTTACACACATGACTGTGTGGCGACACATAGCTCCAATGCCATCATTAAGTTTGCTGACGATACGACGGTTGTAGGTCTGATCACTGACAATGATGAAACAGCCTACAGAGAGGAGGTGCACACTCTGACGCGCTGGTGTCAGGAGCACAACCTCTCCCTCAACGTCAGTAAAACCAAGGAGCTTGTGGTGGACTTCAGGAAGAAAGACAGAGTACACAGCCCCATCACCATTAATGGAGCACCGGTGGAGAGAGTCAGCAGCTTCAAGTTCCTCGGTGTCCACATTACTGAGGAACTCACATGGTCCGTCCACACTGAGGCCGTTGTGAAGAAGGCTCACCAGCGCCTCTTCTTCCTGAGACGGCTGAGGAAGTTTGGAATGAACCAACACATCCTCACACGGTTCTACACTAGTACTGTAGAGAGCATCCTGACTGGCTGCATCACCGCTTGGTACGGCAATAGCACCGCCCACAACCGCAAAGACCTGCAAAGGGTGGTGCGAACTGCCAGAAACATCATCGGAGGTGAGCTTCCCTCCCTCTAGGACATATATAACAGACGGTGTGTGAATAAAGCTCGGAGGATTATCAAAGACTCCAGCCACCCGAGTCATGGGCTGCTCTCACTGCTTCCATCAGGCAGGCGGTATCGCAGCATCAGGACCCGCACCACCCGACTACATGACAGCTTCTTCCCACAAGCAATAAGTCTTTTGAACACATGATCTCTCACGATCAACAATCAGCACTGCACTTTATTAATCCTCATTCTATCAATATATTCTCGCTCCCAATTCAATTAGTGTATATATATATTTATATACCCTTATCTAGTGTATGTGTATTCTACATTGTGTGTATTGTGTACATTTGATATGTAAATTGTTGTGTAATTATGTGTACATTTGTTATTGTAAAGTGGTTTATGTCTTGTCACTGTCATTACTGCAATGTTGCTCGGAACTGCACACAAGACTTTCACCTACTGTTGCACTCGTGTACACAGTAGTGTGACAATAAAGTGATTTGATTTGATTTGATTTGATTTGACTTGTGCACAAAACACGATGAAGGGAATAATCAACTGGTAATTTGGTTTTCATGAAAGTTTGAGTAGAAAATTAACTTCCAACTTCACAAAATGAGAAGTTAATAAATTTAACATCAAAATCAACAATGAATAAATGTGCAAACAGTGAAAACATACAAACTCGTTAATTATTTAAGCCCCGGTCATGCCGAAAACAGTGTGCATTGTATGGATGTAGTCAAATTAACTTATTTTATTACCTGTGAAATTTAATCAAATTAGCAAAAAATATGACCAAGTTTTCTACTTTTGGATTGATACATGATGACAAATTGTTAGATAGCTAACAATCATAAATCGTATTCATTTATAAGCTGGAGCATTCATTTTTACATGTTTGAAACGAATATAATGGTATAATTTATTACCATCTCTGTAGCTCAACTGGTAGCAGATGGCGCTAGCAACACCAAGATCATGACAAGGATTTGATTTTTTTTAACCTTGAATGCAAGTCGCTTTGGATTAATGCATAAATATGAATATAAATTTACTTAATATGTCCAAGTTCCAAACTAACTTATTCAATAAATAGAGTTTGTAATCTTTTCCACTATATTTACTTCACCAAAACACATTTCAGTCCACTTAACAGTAACAACTGTAAATCCTCTCTAAAGGTCACCTGACACACATTTCATTGGGATTCCGCACACCCGGCTACTAATCAGGCTAATCAAGCCTCAGGGAGGGATTAAGGCTTACTGGAAGCTGCAGTGCCACAGAGAGAGAGATTTACGGACATCTGTCCGACACATATGTATGTTTGTCTTTTTGTTTCAGTTTTATATTAAACTATTATTTATATTGTCATGCCGGATCTCGCCTCCTCCTTTCCATTAATCCCGTTACACTGGTGCCGAAATCCAGGAAGGAGGAGGGATGCGCCGTAGTAGAGTCTTCACCACTACCATCCACCCCAACGGAGGACGGAGGAGCCCAGCTGTCTGGAAGCGGAGGAACGGCCGCCAACCGCGAGGGGAGGAGGGGCTCCCAACCAACCGCCTGGAGGGTTTACTGCTGCCAGGGGGAGGGGAGACCCCTACCATCCACCAAAATCGGGGTGTTCCATCCACCAGGGGCCGGAGGTCTGCCTCCGATTTGTCCGGGGAGGTGCGGCTGTCATCCATTAGAGGGTGGTGGAGTGGCCGAGGACCAAGCTACGGCGTGTCGGAGAACCGGCGTGTAAGTGTTTTTTTTTCTCTCTCTCTCCTCTCTCTCTTCCACTGCCGCTCCATGTTGAACTTTCCCTCTCTTTTTAAAATGTTTTGTTAATTTGGCTCAATCGCTGTTATGGCGTGTAGGTGCCACACACATTTTTCATCCTTGTTCCCTGCATCGTCCAGGTAGACAGGGATGACCCGCCGGCAGATGGTGCGGAAGGCAAGCCCCTCCCCATGGAAAGAGGGTTGATGTATGTCATGCCTGAGAGAATGAGGGAGGAATATGGCAGGGCAGAGGGCGGGGCCAGGTCGTGATTCCGCACACTCGGCCCCTAATCAGGCTAATCAAGCCTCAGAGAGGGATAAAGGCCGACTGGAAGCTGCAGTGCCACAGAGAGAGTGATTTACGGACAGCTGTCAGACACCTTTGCCTGTTTGTCTTTTTGTTTAAATTTTATAGTAAACTATTATTTATAGCGTCAAGCAGGTTCTTGCCTCCTCCTTTCCATTAATCCCTTTACAATCACCCTTATACTTAGTCATTAAAATGCAAATGTTATTAAACATAAAATCTTGCCAAGTACAACATTTTCCAAAACATGCGGATGTCAAGGCTAAACATGTGCGTTTGTGTCTGCAGCTGTCTGTGTGTGTGTCCAGCTGCTGCTGATGCGGCAGAATGTCTGACAGAATCACACATTACACAAAGGAGTAAGGAAGCTGCTCACACACACACACACAATTGTAGAATATGTTATCTAAATGAAGACATAACACTTCTATTGTTTCTATATACAGCTAATTATAATGACTACCTTAGAAAACTTTGTGGATTTTCAAAATTAAAATAATTTTCTGAATAGTTGTATAGTTTTGTCCCCAACTATAGCTAAGTAAACTTAAGTTATTAAATTCTTTACTTTGTTCTCCTATAAATGTTGTATCATTAAAGAACAATATTTGAAGGAAAAAGCTAATCATCCAAGGCAGTATTAGGTTAGGTTATCACTGTTCCACATGAGTAGAAGACACTGTGCCCAACATATCTTGCTCCCAGCCTTGACTGTTTTGATGCATGACCCATGATATTCCAGAGAGGCACAAGTCGTTCAGTCTTGGCCATCTCTTAGTGCATGGCATGTATAAATTAGGCCTCTTGTTACCCCTTGTGACTTGTACCCATAAACCTTTGAAACGAAATGTCCAACAAACATGAGCCCTTGAAGTTAATGTGCCTGCAGGAGTGGTGTCCCTGTACCAAGTGTTATTCTTGTCATCTGGGTTCAGTCCACACATTCTGGCTTCTGATGCTGTTTATATAACTACTACATTGCTGATGTTTTAATACTGTATTTTGATTTACTGTAGATGCTAGATTTTCAAACATTTTACACATTTGCGATATCTTGAGAATAAAACTCCAAGATTAAATTGAGCCTAATTGTTGGGTGGTTGAAATCATACCAATATACCCACCCAATATTATATTTCCAACAACTCAGAATCAAATATCAATCTAATATAAATGGTTGGATATCTTGTTGTTTGGACATTTTAGACACTGAACTATTCCTAACAGAACTGTTCCTCCAATGACAAATCAAATTTAAATTTAAGCTTTGTTGACTAATTGATTTGTTATTCAATGTAGTATAATATGTAAGGGGTAATGTACAGTCAGCAAGCCATTTATGATGAAAATAAACCCCAGTGATCATGTCTTGTAAATTTACATTTATTCATTTCGCAGACGCTTTTATCCAAAGCGACTTACAAAAGAGGAATAATACATCATAAGTATCACCATGAATGGGTTTACTTCATAATGACTGGATGAATGTACATGCATGCAGCTTATTACACAGCTTACCAAATAAATAAATATATGGACATGAAATATCAAATTTAAGAAGGTTGTTTTTTTCACAGACTATCACAGTGATATGTATGAAACTAGCAACAAAATATTTGACCACAGAATGGTGGGTTTGACCACTCAGAATTAAGTATTCCAGAGCAAATATGTTAATTCAATGTAAAAAAATATTTTGTAATCAGCATTATGCCACACACCTTCAATTGAGCTTAATTTGCTGTGATAAAAGCCACATAAATATAATTTTGCAAAAATATTTGTTTAATAACATGATTCCAGATTCAAATCCCCATATCAGTAGACCACTATTATAAATATTGGGGGGACACGTCGTCCCCCTCAATGTCTTTAGTGGTTATGGCCTTGTTAACATTTATAAATAAATCATAAATTTACTATTCCTATCCTATATTTATGCAAGCCAGGATGAAAAGCTAAGCAGGATGAACAGTTGTTTTGGTCTGAATGTTCAGGAAACCTGCATGCTACCTCAGCTGACATCTAAGACCCTTTTTATGTCAGTTGACAGGCCATAATGTCCTGACTCCTATTTGCTTTCCTATTTGCAATGAAATTGATAATAAAAAGAATTGGCTGCCAGGCCACATTTCTCTGATGGTAATTGGTGTTGGCATTGGCTCTGTTGACCCTATCAGATGTGTTTGATCTGGGTCCTCTCTCATATAAAAGTCACTCCAGCATACGTCATAGCACAGAAATGTCAAACTGTGTTTGTGTAACTAAGTCTTGGAAGACGACAAAACACTCTATAGTTTCACTTGCAACAAATGCTTTGTCAATTTGAAAAACAAAGAAGTCTTTGAAAAAGTGACGTTGAACCAAGGTTGAACCACACATCATGTTTTTCTTATTTTTTTTTTCTGGATTTTCTAAAGTCATCATTTTACTATCATTTACACAAGCAAAAGCAGTGCAGAAAAGCTTCCATCTTGTATAAGTATGCAACAGCTTTAAGGATTAAAGATTCTAGGTTCCTGGGTAGCTCAGCTGACTATCACCCCTGGAGTCGCGATTTCGAATCCGGGGCATGCTGAGTGACTCCAGCCAGGTCTCATAAGGAACCAATTTGGTCCGGTTGCTAGGGAGGGTAGAGTCACATGGGGTAACCTCCTCGCATCTAATGTCTAATATTGTACTGGATAACAAGACAAAAATACTGAAGAAAAATAATAATCTTTTTTTGTATTTGCAGTGTGTAACTCTAGAAACATTCTTAACATGAACCTGTTACTATCTCCAGGCAATTTTCGCACACCGGGTAGAGTGAATCCTGGCAAACGCTCATTTTCTAAATCTGGACCAGCCATTTGAGGTTGGAAGAAGATTTTGCTCTGTTTGAGTATGTGGTGTTTCATCAAATCTTCATGGGAAACATAAAGTCTTGGTCAAATACAACTGGATGTCGGTCACATGAAAGAGCACTCTTTTCAAAACATTATTTTACTAAGAAATGTTTATCTCCCTTAGAAATTAAGGGCCTAAAAGTAGATGTGTATGCAAGCATGGGTTTCAGTGATTGGATGAGTCATTAGGGCATGCAACCTCTCAGTTACTTATGTAAACTCGGGTCCCTGAGACTAAGGGAACGAGACATTGCGTTTACTAACGCATATGGGGAGTGCCTTCATACATGACCTATTTGAAACCTCTATACAATAACGGCAATATTCTAATATTGGCTATTGTGTTTGAGCCACATAAATATTATTTTGCAAAAATATTTGTTTAATAACATGATTCCAGATTCAAATCCCCACAGTAGACCACTATTCTAAATATTGGGGGGACACATTGTCCGCCTCAATCTCTTTAGTGGTTATGGCCTTGTTAACATTTATAAATAAATCATAAATTTACTATTCCTATCCTATATTTATGCAAGCCAGGATAAAAAGCTAAGCAGGATGAACAGTTGTTTTGATCTGAATGTTCAGGAATGTTCTGCTATATATATATATATATATATATATAGAGAGAGAGAGAGAGAGAGAGAGAGAGAGAGAGAGAGAGAGAGAGAGAGAGAATTTTTTAATATTTACATTTATGCATTTGGCAGACACTTTTATCCAAAGCGACTTACAGTGCACTTATTACAGGGACAATCCCCCCGGAGCAACCTGGAGTTAAGTGCCTTGCTCAAGAGCACAATGGTGGTGGTTTCATGGGGTTCGAACCAGCAACCTGATTAGCAGCCCTGTGCTTTAGCCACTACGTCACCACCACTCCATTCTCTGGAGTGTATGTGTATACGTACTATGTATGTATAATTATATATTATCAATTGAATTATTGTTATATGAGGGGCTTTCTCAGCAAATATTTGTATATGCAATTAATCGCGATTAATTAATCGGGTCACCATGTAATTAATTAGATAAAAAAATTAATCGATTGACAGCCCTAATATATATATATATATATATATATATATATATATTAGGGCTGTCAATCGATTAATTTTTTATATATATATATATATATATATATATATATATATATATATATGGCCAATGAATAGCAAGTGCTCTAAACAGAGATGAAGAAAGAGATGTTACGTCTAGGTTGTAAGGACCATCCTGCTGCAAAACATATGTCTTGTAAGGACACACCATTCGTCTATGCCCATGAGGAGGCCATGCCTCTAGTTGGGTGTGCTTTAACACCAATTGGGCAAGTCTGACCCTGCGATTCGTAAGCCACAGTAATTGCATCGACAATCCAGTGAGAAAGTTTTTGCTTGGAGACGGACATTCCTTTTGTGCATTCTCCATAGCATATAAAGAGCTGATCAGACAGTCTGAAATGGAAAGTACGCTCAACGTATGTACAGTATGTAGAGCTAGCACAGGGCATAACAAATGCAATGATTGTTCCTCGTCTGATTTAAATGGAGGAGGGATGAAGGCCTGAAGGTGAACCACCTGCACTTTGAAGGGTGTTGTCAGGACCTTGGGTACATAGCCTTTCCTGGATTTGACAGTGGCTCTTGAAAGACCAGACATTAATTGTCGACTGATAATGCATGTAGGTCACCGTCCCGTTTTTCTGAGGCCAGGGCCAGCAGTAGTGCGGTCTTAATAGAGGGCATACGCAAATAACAGAGTCCAAAGACTCAAAGGGGTGCACTGCGAGAGCTTTTAGGACTAAAGTTAATTCCAAAGTCGGGACTGTAGCCTGCCGAGGTAGGTTTAATCGTCTTGCTCCTTTAAGGAACTTTATGATTAAATCATGCTTGCCTATAGAGGCGCTGGTTTCATGTGCGTGATATGCAGATATAGTTGCCACATACACTTTGAGTGTTGACGGGGTGAGTCCTGCGTCTAATCGATCTTGAAGAAATATTACAATTTCATGTATGGGGCAGTTTACTGGGTTCTTGCTGTGTGAGAGACAGCAATCAGCGAAAACCGTCCATTTTAGTGCATAAAGGCGTCTAGTGGATGGTGCTCTGGCTTGTAAAATCAGTTCTGATGCGTGTAGTGCGCTCCATTCTGGGGCCACACATGCAGGTTCCACAGCTGGGGCTGGGGATGCCAGATTGTGCCTTGTGCCTGAGAGAGGAGATCCCTCCTCAGTGGTATCACCATACCTCCTCAGTGGTATGGTGAGCTGTACAGCATCTCAGAATCAGAAGAATCAGAATCAGAATCAGCTTTATTGCCAAGTATGCTTACACATACAAGGAATTTGTCTTGGTGACAGCTTCCAGTGTACAACAATACAAACAATACCAAAAACAGCAGCAAGAAGACATAGGTAATTAAAACAAAAAAAGACTAAAATAAATAATTATACATATACGTACATACACTCACCTTCATACATACCCACATACACACGTAGTGCAAATCTATTACAATCTGTTATATAAAGAACAAAAATACAGTATATTATGTACAGAGCAATGTAAGTAATGGCAGAAGTGGATATGCTGGATAATATAAATAGACTTAAACTGTGTATTGCACATAATTATTGCTCAATGGGGCAATTTAATTGTTCATGAGATGGATAGCCTGAGGGAAAAAACTGTTCCTGTGTCTGACGGTTCTGGTGCTCAGAGCTCTGAAGGTTCAAAAAGGTAGTGGGCAGGGTGAGTGGGGTCCAGAGTGATTTTTCCAGCCTTTTTCTTCACTCTGGAAGTGTATAGTTCTTGAAGGGGGGGGGGGCAGGGGGCGACCAATAATCCGCTCAGCAGTCCGGACTGTCCTCTGTAGTCTTCTGATGTCTGATTTCGTAGCTGCACCAAACCAGACAGTTATTGAAGTGCAGAGGACAGACTCAGTGACTGCTGAGTAGAACTGTTTCAGCAGCACCTGTGGCAGGTTGAACTTCCTCAGCTGGCGAAGGAAGTACAACCTCTGCTGGGCCTTTTTCACAATGGAGTCGATGTGTATCTCCCACTTCAGGTCCTGTGAGATGGTAGTGCCCAGGAACCTGAATGACTCCACTGCTGCCACAGTACTGTTTAGAATGGTGAGGGGGGACAGTGTTAGGGTGTTCTTCCTAAAGTCCACAATCATCTCCACCGTTTTGAGCGTGTTCAGCTCCAGATTGTTATGACTGCACCAGACAGCCAGCCGTTCAACCTCCTTTCTATATGCAGACTCATCATCGTCTCGGATGAGGCCAATGACAGTGGTGTCATCTGCAAACTTCAGGAGCTTGACAGAGGGACCCTTGGTGGTGCAGTCATTTGTGTAGAGCGAGAAGAGTAGTGGGGAGAGCACACATCCCTGGGGGGCACCAGAGCTGATGGTACAGGTGGTGGAAGTGAATTTATCCTGCCTCACAAGCTGCTGCCTGTCCGTCAGAAAGCTGGTAATCCACTGACAGGTAGAGGTGGGAACAGGGAGTTGGTTTAATTTAGTCCGGAGAATGGCTGGGATGATTGTGTTGAAAGCCGAGCTGAAGTCCACAAAAAGGATCCTTGCGTATGTCCCCGGTCTGTCCAGATGTTGCAGGACGTGATGCAATCCCATGTTGACTGCATCATCCACAGACCTGTTTGCTTGATAAGCAAATTGAAGGGGATCCAGAAAGGGTCCAGTGATGTCCTTCAGGTTGGCCAACACCAGTCTCTCAAATGACTTCATGACCACAGATGTCAGGGCGACAGGTCTGTAGTCATTAAGTCCTGTGATTTTAGGTTTCTTAGGGACAGGGATAATAACGGAGCGTTTGAAGCAGCATGGGACTTCACACTGCTCCAGTGATCTATTGAAGATCTGAGTGAAGATGGGGGCCAGTTGGTTAGCACAGGAACGAAGGCACGCTGGTGAGATGCCATCTGGGCCTGGAGCCTTCCTTGACCTTTGCTTCCGAAAGACACGGCACACATCGTCTTCACAGATCATAAGTGCAGGTTGTGTAGCAGGAGGGGGGAGGAGGGGGGTTGCAGGAGGTGTTAATGTTTGTGTGAAATGAAGGACCGAGTGCATGTGGGGTGTGAAATTGGGCCGTTCGAATCTGCAATAGAACACATTCAGGTCGTCAGCCAGTCGTTGGTCCACCACAGGGTTGGGGGTAGGAGTCCTGTAGTTAGTAAGTTGTTTCAGGCCACTCCACACTGATGCAGGGTCGTTAGCTGAAAACTTGTTTTTCAGCTTCTCAGAGTAGCTTCTTTTAGCCACTTTGATTTCCTTATTCAGTGTGTTCCTGGCATGATTATACAAGACTCTATCCCACCCCTGTAAGCATCCTCTTTGGCATGACAAAGCTGTCTGAGTTTTCCTGTGAACCATGGTTTATCATTGTTGAATGATAAAAATGTCCTAGTAGGGATGCATATACCCTCACAGAAACTGATGTATGATGTAACAGTATCTGTAAGCTCGTCCAGGTCTGTAGCTGCAGTTTCAAAAACACTCCAATCAGTGCAGTCAAAGCAGGCTTGTAGTTCCCGCTCTGCTTCATTAGTCCATCTCCTTACAATCCTTACAACTGGCTTTGTTGATTTTAATTTCTGCCTGTAGGTCGGAAGAAGATGAACCAGACAGTGATCAGAGAGTCCCAAAGCTGCACGTGGGACAGAGCGATATGCATCCTTTAATGTTGTATAGCAGTGATCCAATATATTCCTGTCTCTGGTGGGGCATGTAATGTGCTCTCTGTATTTTGGCAGTTCACGTGTGAGATTTGTTTGTTAAAGTCCTCAAGAATAATAATAACTGAGTCCGGGTATTGTTGTTCTGTGTCTGAGATTTGATCAGCCAGCTGTTGCAGCGCTATATTCACAGACGCGTTTGGAGGAATGTAAACACACACCAGAATAAACGAAGAAAACTCCCACGGCAAGTAGAACGGCTTACAGTTAATAAAGAGCGCTTCCAGGTTAGAACAGCACATCCTCTTTAACGTTGTTACATCTGTACATCAACTTTCGTTGATGTAAAAGCATGTTCCACCGCCTCTCATTTTCCCCGTTAACTCCGCGATGCGATCCGCTCTGAACAGCTGAAAGCCCGGCAGATATAATGCGCTGTCCAGAATGGCTTCACTCAGCCAGGTTTCAGTGAAGCACAGTGCAGCAGAGTTTGAAAAGTCCTTATTTGTATGTGTGAGGAGATGTAGTTCGTCAGTTTTGTTGGAAAGAGAGCGGAGATTCGCGAGATGAATGCTCGGCAGGGCTGTTCGAACGCCGCGCTGACGGAGTTTAACCAGCTCGCCGGCTCATTTCCCTCGCCTGCGTCTCGTAGCGTGTTTAAACAACACAGCCGCGCCTCCGACTACAATGTCCAGCAAAACGTCAGAATATTCAAAAAACGGGAAAAGATTATCTGACGCGTCATTCCGACAGTGATGGTGAATGAATTCCACCTTGGCTGTTTATATATACCACAACTGTCATGTTGACTGAGCTAACCAGGACATGACAGCTCACTGTCTGACTGAAAGCCTTTAAGGCTAGAATTATCTGGTCACCACTTTCTGCCTGACAACTTGGGACTTTGAGTACCAGAGGGGACAGTGAGTATTCTCCACTGAGGCAAATTGATTGATTTCTGTTTTGCCAGACATTTCCCAAATCCTTAATACAGTTTGAGGGTGAAGTCTCCAGAATTCCGCCTTGGCGGTTTATATATGCCACAACTGTCATTTTGTCTGAGCAAACCAGGAAATGACAGTTTGATATTTTTGCCTGAAAAGCCTTTAAGGCTAGAAATACAGCCGATGGCTTTAGGCACTGTGTGACACGATGAGAGGTGTATTTCGGCTCGTAACACTGGCTCGTCGGTTTGGAGGGATGTACATATTACTCGCTGTGCAGAGGTGTGCCGCTACCGCCTCCTCCACAGGGGATAATTGGGCATAACCGTTTTCTTTCCCATGATCCACATTAAGGAGGATGGCGTCACTGCGCGAGCGCGCCATATAAGGTCGCGTGCCAGGACTTGAATAGTTTGTTATGAACTTCGGGGAAGAATTGTGTGGGATGCTGCCGTTTAACGGCATCCGTTGTTCCATTCAACTGCTGCAGTTGATAAATTGATCTGAAGCAAGCTATGATTGGCAGTAATAGTTAGACTGATTGAGTCTATTGACAATTTAAAAAAAACATCTATAGTTTGCTTCGACATCTAGTGTGCATACTGCACACTCACTGAGCACTTTATTAGAAACACCTGTACACCTGCTTATTCATGTGATTATTAGCCAATCATGTGGCAGCACTGCAATGTCCAAAATCATGCAGCTACGGGTCAGGAGCTTCATTTAATTTTCATATCAACCATTAGAATGGGGAAAAAAATGTGATCTCAGTTATTTTGACCATAGCATGATTGTTGTATTTATAGATATAGATCTACTGATCTCATGGGATTTTCATGCACAACAGTCTGTGTTTACTCAGACTGATGACAAAAACAAAAAACATCCAGTGAGCGGCAGTTCTGCAGACGGAAATTCCTTGTTGATGAGAAATATCAATGGAGAATGGCCAGACTGACTTGATCTGACAGAAAGGCTACAGTAACTCAGATAACCTGTACAACTGTAGTGAGCAGAATAGCATCTCAGAATGCACAACATGTAAAACCTTGAAGCGGATTGGCTACAACAGCAGAAGACCACGTTGTGCATGTTATTGCGTAACGTTGGTTAGGACCAAGTGTTCCTAATAATGTTTTCACTGAGTGTACTACTCTTATGAGTTACAGTATGTACAGTACGCTGTTTTGAATACTTTTTTGATACCAGTAGTGTGTGTGTGTGTGTGTGTGTGTGTGTGTGTATGTGTGTAAAATGGTATCTAATAAAAAATATCCAATCATCATGGAAATGCCATAATAATTAAAGATCCATGCTGTATTTTTTGTTTATGTTGTGGTGGCACATGTGACAACGATACAATTTTAGAAATGCACTATTCGGTGTCGGCCCTGATTAATTTATTCCACTAAAGTTTTAGGCTACTGATATGACTTCATCACAGGTAAGTGTACATGACAAACATAGTTTTCAAATGTACTATTCATTAATTTATATGTAAAAAAATTAATGAGGGAAAAATTGATTTTTACAAACAGTCAGCATAATCTATTTTTAAATTATCTATTTTACACAATACTGTTGACTAAGACTAATTTAGAATAATAAGACTAATTGTGAGCTTTTCGTTTAATAATTTCCTTGGTTCATGAGTGTGTTTGTGACTTTGTCAACAGCCTATCTCTCCTGAAGAGGCATAAGGAGAAATAGGTCAGAGCAGTCTATATGGTATGATGAATTACAAGCACACGTATGTGAAATTTAGGATCAAGGTCTCAAGTTTCTCTCCCTTACAACTGTGTGAGTGAGTAAAGTTGAGTTGAGTTGAGTGTAAGTGTGTGTGTGTGTGTGTGTGTGTGTGTGTGTGTGTGTGTGTGTGTGTGTGTGTGTGTGTGTGTGTGTGTGTGTGTGGGCATGCGCTCGGTCACGTGCAAAAAATGTAACTGCATATGAGCAAAACTATTAGGAGAATCCAGACTTATATTTTGAATAAGTTTGACTCATTTAAAAGGTCCCATAACAAGTCTACAAACTATCTACATTTTAATTAAAAAACAAAAGATCTACAGGATAGAGTCAACAGATACAATTCCTAGCATGCATCTGCCAACTTATGTTGAAGCAAAAGGGCACCCTGGTCAGTATACCCAATCATGTGCTTGACTCACCCTGGCAAGCACCCCCACCCTTACAATCGGATAGGCCATCTTAATTACAGCTGGAGCCTGGCCTGAGTTCAGCGCTAAATCCACGTAAATAACCACATACTGTACAGCCACCTTCTGGGCATGATGATACAATAATCAGCAAACATGAGGCAAGAATAGTTTGAGTTTGATTTTATTCATGGATTTTAATCAAAAGTCCAACACTCTGCCTTATTGATAATTCATTGTCTTAGTGGCCTATCTCTCTGTATTAATTTATTTAGCGAAAAATCACTGTATTCCTTGTTTGTCCAGAGTATGTGCTGACTGGACAATCCTACATCTATGCGATTTAATGTAGAGCGCAATCTCATTTTAAATGTTCTTCAAAATACAATATGTCACTATTTAAAACCAGAATTAATTTTTCCTTAAAAATCACCATTTTATTCGTCCAGAGAGCCTTTATCATGCAAATTACTTTGTAATTCGTAAAACAACTGCTGACCAGCGAAATTACACAGCTGGAAATCAACCACCCAAACTCTCCAATTATCATATTAGGCCCTTTCCCACTGTAGGGACTAAGGACCATTTTAGTTACTTTTTCCTGGAACTAGTCATTTTCACTTTCGCACCTGAGGAACAATAGTTCCTCTGAGCTGTTTTAAGGAGAAGGATATAGCTGCAGGCAGAGCTCCAAAAGGGGTGGGAGCTCCAAACCACCATTAAAAACATAGGTAGCATAGGTATGGTTTTTATACCTACAAACATAGGTATAAAACATATAGTGCTTAACCCTAATTGTGAGTGGAAGCAACGCCCCCTTTTTGAGTTTGCACATCCCCCTTTTGGAGTAACTCCACCCCTTCTGGAGTAACCCCACCTTCTTTATGAGATTCAGCGCCCATTTGGAGGTCTCCGGCAAGCAGTTATATACCTAATTGGTTTTAAGGGAAATTTTAGCTCCTACTTTGAGAAAGGTACTTTTGTGGCATATAGTCCGTGAGAGGTGCTGCAGTGTGTGATTGGTCAAAAACCATTTGAGGCCATTTGTAAAATAAACATAGCAGCTAGCCTGATACTCAGAGGATTGCACTAATTTTACAATTCTCTTAACATAAATAACATATAAGAAACAAAGTATCCATAGAGCACCGCCCATTTCACATATGTGGGTATGTGTGTGTGTAACTTCATCGGGAGACATGTTTTAAGTTTTCATCACATCTGTACTGGTTGTACTGTGTGACTGCAGTATACAGAAAATAAAGTGGCTTAAGGATTACTTCTAATATCACATTTTTCCTGGGACGACGGATATAAATAATACAATTTTTTTCGAGAGTGGGCAGTTGAACTCTATTATAAAATAAACAGTCACAAAATATTATTTACATGAGGGAAGTATTGCATGCCTGTTTCATCCGTTTTAAGTTGAAAGTCATAAAATCCTTTATTCTAAAAGATTGTGTTGATAAAAAGGTTTATAGTACATTGTCAATGTGTTGTCCACTGAGTTCAGTATGTGCTGCGTTGAAGTTTGATCACCTCCACTCATCTCTTCGGCTGGAGCACGGAGCTCATGCACAGCTCACGCGCCCAGTTTAAACTGTAACCTGAAGAAATGCGCTGCGTCCAACAACAGGAAAATGCTGCATTTGGAGGCTGCATAAGGAGGTAGGATGAAATAAGATGCTTTTTAAATTTCGTTCAGACTGGTCGATACAAGATGACATCACCACTGGGGCTACTTTTGTGAATGCAAAAGAAGTCTCCTCGGGTGTTCTGTTCCTCTTAAGAGTTCTCATCTTGAAAGTTAAGTTACACTTTATTTTTGTGTCCTTGTTACAGTGTAATAATAGAAGTAATTAATGATTATTACTAATAATTAACAACATGTATTTACTATATGTTTAGGGTTAGGGTAAGTGTTTGGTTTAGGGTTAGTTGCTTGTAACTATGCATAATTGACTGTTATTACTATAGTCAATACGTGTAATATGTGTAACAAGGACACTATAAAATAAAGTGTTACTGAAAGTTACTGAGGAAAAGTACTGGGACTGTAGGTGGAAAGGGCCTATTGACTTCAACCAAGCTTATCCAAAGCTAAATAGATGATAACCTGGCCAACTAGAGATGAAAATACATCAAGGTCAAAGACAATGGTGAAATTATACAAATAAACAGAAACTTAAACAATGAAACACTATTAGAAACATGTGTAAACTTGACACTTAAAGACTGATTGTGTGTAAAAGACTGAGAGTAATTGAATTATGCATGTGACAATATAGATGAACTAATGGACACTGTAGAATTGTTCCTAATTTATTTTTAGTCTGCATCACCACAAAAAATAAAAAATGTTGTCAAAAAATACAACAACGCAAATCTGTGGTTTACAAAGGAATTGGGAGAACTTAGCAAAGATGAAAAAATAAATATAATAAATAAATAAAATAGTTCACATTTAAATAAAATAATCAATTAAACCAACAAATCTGCTAGAAATATAATCTGAAACAGCAGTTTGCCAACAAAGACTGTTCATCAGTCTTGAAAGGTCTCTAAAAATGTTATCAGTTAGACAAGGAATCAAGATCTTTTTTTCTAAATATAAAGCAGACCATCAAAACCTTTTAAAGCAAATTTGAAAGACAAAGGTTCACCAATGGCATTGTCTGAAATGGTCTCATTTAACACCCTCAAAATGGATCATTGAGCCAGCCATTGTCTCCCTACCTCACCCACCATTTCAAACAGTTCCACCACCTTCTTATAGTCTGTCTTTGCTATTAAGGAATGGGATGTGTTTAATTGTATTAAAGGAATAGTTCACCTAAAAATTTAATTTCTCTCATCATTTTCTCACCTTCATGCAATCCCTTTCTTTCTTCTGCAGAACACAAAGATTTTTAGAAGAATATCTCAAATTCTGTAGGTTCACACAATGCAAGTGAAAGCTGATCAAAATTTTTAAGCTCCAAAAGGCACATAAAGGCCACAGAAAAGTAAACCATAAGACTCCAGTGGTTTAATCCATGTCTTCTGAAGCAATCCAATCAGTTTTGGGTAAGACCAGACCAAAATGTAACTGTTTTTACTGTGGTAAATATTTTTACTGTACATCCTGCCATTGCAATCTTTAGACATTATCATGATTTGAAGCTTGATTACAATTCCAAGTGCTTGAGGCATTCACAGAGTGCTAGATGGCGCTAAGAAGTGTAATCAAGCTTTTCATTCTGATCGCCAAGGAGACTGCTGATGTAGGGGTGTAAATCCCAAGTTTCATCACGATGTGATCTTATATCGATCCTCTTATCCAGCGATATGATGTTTGCCGATATCTCAAAGTCTGCTACAATATGATTTCAATTTGATTTTATTCAGGTGCATGCGATCGATATTATAGGCCTGTTTTAAATAATCAGTTACATTTATTATCTCACAAATGCAATCATAATAATATTTGAATATTTTGAGCTCTCTGAAAATTGTATCCACATTGAGACATCCACAACAAAATAAGGTACTTGAGTTTTTTTTTATTTTTTATATTTCTACAAAAATATATAATAATATACATGTGATCATCAATCATTTGATGACAGCTCATTGCCTTGTGGAATGAGGTTAACAGTACATTGACAATTTGTCATCTCTACAACAGTCAAGCAAGTCTTTCAGTCAGAGGTAGCATCAGAGGGGCACTAGCCAGTGCTTAAGCAGGTGAACCATGAACATGCTCAGCACTCCCATAGCACCCCCTAAAATGTTGTTGTCCACACATAGTTCATTCCAAAATGATTGTTTACTGTTAAACAGGTTGAAGATTAGTGGCCATGCAGTAAATTTTGAAGTGATGAGGAGCTGTGTCCTCAATAACACACTGAAGCATCTCCTAGGACATCCATACAAAATCTTGGCTTCTTGTCACCTCACCAGTGTCTCGCCATAGAATGTATATAGGGCTGCTGTGATATGCTATTTTATGCTAAGATTGTAAGCTCCTCTTATTAAGAGGATTCTGGTAAAACCTCCTCGTGACCTATATAGGTATTGACCTCAGTACGTGCGTATGTACATTTGTAAAAATAAAAAAGCCAATTATGTTACATGCTAGTTCAACCAGGCATGCAAAATGGACAGGTTTCTCACCAAACATCCGCGGTTAGAAAGTATTAATGTCAGTACAGAAATGTCAGAGTGTGATGTTAATGTCAGCACAGAAGCCACTTCAAATAGACCTACTCTTGAAAGTAGTGATATGGGGCTGGTTGCACCAGCTATACGTACTAGCCTAGTTGTGCCGTAAATGGGCACTGAGTCAAAACAAAGGCTAATATGAACAGTTTTCTTGGTTGAAGTATTCCGTTTCAGAGAACAAAGTGTTTTGCTTTGCATGCAAGGAAGCTGGTTGTTCTGCAGTAATGGTGGATGAATGCAAAGACATACGTAAGAAAGAGCAGTTGTCTGTGGTGGTCTGCTATTTGCACAACGAAGCAGTGATTGAAGAATTCCTTGAGTTTACTCAAGCAGATTGTCTGGATGCTGAATCAATATTGAAAATTATTAAAATGACACTTAGCCAGTGTGGCATTGATATACAGTAGGCACCTGCCTCCACAGTGCTACAACGGCACACTGGGCACAGCCGTGATGTCTGGCTGTCATAACGAGGTACAAGAAAAAATTAGATAGCATGTACCTCAAGCCTTGTACATACACTGTCACGTACACAGGGTGAATCTAGTATTAGTGGATTGTGTGAGCAGCTGAGTTTTTTTAAATGGTGCAAATGCTGCATAACTTATTTTCTGGATCAGTCATTCAAAAAAATGTTCAAAAAAATACAAAAAATGAGCTTAAGAAATTATCAGACACTCGCTGGTCATGGGCATAAAGAGCTCTCAGCCATACATGCTACACTACTTGATGTAATCAGCCAGGAAAACCCATGCAGGAAACTTGAGGCTAGGTCTCTGAATGGACTCATTGATACACAGTTTGTCTTGCACCTGACATTGTTTGAGGATCTTTTTAAAGTGACCAAGTCAGATCACTCTACAGTCACCCAACCTTGAACTTTCTACAGCAGGAGATTTAGCTCAGTCTGTTATCACTACTATTTTGAGAAACATTCAGAAAGTTCAAGGGAAGAAATAAAAGACCCTGCTCAAGATATATGCACACATATGAGTTTCACTGCAGTTAGCCCATGATATGAGAAGAGACGGCCAGAGGTACCACTTACAGGAATTTGTTGTGGAAGCAAAAACAGAAAGGTGCAAGAAACTGATGACTTGGATAATGCACGAAAACACACATTTTATCCCATCATTAGCAGACAGATGAATCCTAAACACATGACATTTCTGGACAATTTCTGTTATTGCCAATGGCCTGTTATTATGGGATAAGTTAGAAAGAACCTGGATGCAGAGTTGCACCAGGTTCGACGGCTTTTGAAAAGAAGAGCAAGGACACATCATTTTCATCACCCTTTCTCATGTCCATGAAGCCATACAAAGATGCCTTTATGGATCTGTATGTGTATGCATATCAGTCACGCTACCCGTTACAAGCACAAGCTACGAGCGTAGTTTCTCTTGTCTCCAGCATCTTAAAACAAACTTGAGGAACAGTAGCGTGGATACCCGGACCAGCAATTTAGCGGTGTTGGCCATAAACTCAACAAGGGCAAGGGCTCTTGATGTTGAAAAGATCATTCCAAGGCATGACAGGATATTCCTGTATATGTATTTATTACTGGAATGCAGTTTAAAATTTGCAGAAAAAAGCACAACAAAGGTGCCATGAAACATAAAATCTTTCACATAAATAAAATGCATAGCAGTGTTCACTAATGCTGCCTTCATCTATAATTATTATCCCACTACTGAAGTGGTAACTACGAGTATGACGTGTTGAGTGCTTTGTTGTCGGAAAGAATGGGAAACATGGTCGATAGCAGTTTCATTCATACATATTTCTTGAGGGACTTTTATTTTGCCACTATAATACACATCACTCAGTTAGCTTGCTGACAATAATGGAATTTTGGTCAAATACAAGCTATTTTCACGATGTAAAAATGTACAGCATGCATACTGATATACATAAATTAATTTGACCAAAACAGAAAGCACTAACAATTAGCTGTATTTAGAAAAATGAACAAAACCTGTCATTCACTACAGAAACTGTACTACTGTATGTTGAAAGTTTAGGACTCCTCTTATCTCGGAAACTTGGGTATCAATATGATCTCTGAGTCACTTGAGGGGTCATTCATGTGCTACTTCCGAGTGGAAAACTCGTATTTACGATAATTCCGATAGCACGTGAGGCAACATATAAAATGAAGTCTTCTTAAAATGCAAGAAGCGCAGAAGACTGTTCTGCTAGGTACAGAAACAGATTTTTGTAAAACAAGCAAAATGCAATACGTCTGCATATTAATGAAATGGTACTGACGATCATTTAAAAAAACGTAAACTATTAGTATGTATTTTGCTTAAAGGCATTAATAAACTACTATCTTGAACACACATACACAAAAATGAACTAACGAAACTCCCAATGAAAACTACAGTACCCGGCCGGCAAAACAAAGACTTCCAAAGCCGAACCCATTTTTTGCAGGAGTTGTAAAATTCGCAATCTCATTGGCTTATATATATGCCAAACAATAAGGTTCGCGACCTGATTGGTCTGTAACAAGCACGATATCCCGGATGTGAAGTAACTTATATAGCACACCGAAGGCGCGTAACTCAGTTTGAAATTGGTTCGGAACTGCGTCTACGGCTCGATCAACCGTCCGTCAAATACGAAATGGTAAGTGTTTTTCTCGGTGCCGTACTTTCTTTTCAACATATTTGGATTTTGGATGTATTTCCTACGGGTTAGCAGTATATGGAATCATTTAGTTTTTTTGTGTGCATATTATTGCCCGGCTAGTTAGCTGTAGCAACTGTGCTAACAAGCGTCGTGAAAACATGGATAAACCAAACGTATCTTTCATCAATTCTGACTTGCATAGCCGTTGTTGTGTTCGTTGGCTTATCTGGTGTGTTTAAACCCCATCCACTTAAAACAATATGAATGAAGGTTGTTTTCTTGGTTTCAGGCTGGAGGAAAAGCAGGAAAAGACTCCGGGAAGGCGAAAGCGAAGGCTGTTTCGCGCTCACAGAGGGCTGGACTGCAGGTCAGACTCGCCGCAATAAACAAAGACTCTTGATTCTGATGCCTGTCGTTTGAATGGATCTGGGATAAACCATTGATTCCCTAATAAAAACTAGCTTCACAATTTTATAAATGCCTTTTGATTTGTTTTACGAGATTGACGTATTGTGAGCAAAGCCGCTTTATTAGTCATTTCTGTCTGTGATCTCTGGTTGTAATTTCAGTTTCCAGTGGGTCGTATTCACAGACACCTGAAATCCAGGACTACAAGTCACGGGCGCGTCGGAGCCACTGCCGCAGTGTACAGCGCTGCTATTCTGGAGTATTTGACTGCTGAGGTGAGTCATTTCTTAACGAGAGATTGCATTAGCCAGAAAGATCAACCATGTGTGGCTAACTTGTCTACTTCTACATCAAGGTACTTGAGCTGGCGGGAAACGCATCTAAAGACTTGAAGGTGAAGAGAATCACCCCACGTCACTTGCAGCTTGCCATCAGAGGTGATGAAGAGCTGGACTCGCTCATTAAGGCCACTATTGCTGGTGGAGGTAAGATTTGTTTAACTTCTAGTTTTTCAAATTGGTGTTTCTGCCTCTTTAAAATGTTACACTAACCCTAACTTGTTTGTTTTGTGTGTTTGTTTGTTTTTTATAGGTGTTATTCCTCACATTCATAAGTCTCTTATTGGAAAGAAGGGACAACAGAAGACTGTGTAAACTGAACTTTGTATGTTAGCTGTCTTGGGGCATGGAAATGTTCAGATGTGTTTTGTTTGCCCTGTAGATAAGTAGAATTTTAAGACTTTATATTGTCCAGCTTTGCATTTACTCATTTCTGGGTTGTTTTTTTCAAACATGGCTTCAGAGAAGCTTTTTTGTTTTGTTTAATGTTTTGCTTTGTCTTCTGTGTACACTTTTAATTTGTAACATGGCATTTGGCGTTTGTACTTGTGAAGTTTCACGGTTTTATTTCAATAAAAGTCAAAGTGCCATGTGCGGTCTGGTGGAATTTGCTTAATTTCATTGTATTAAGTCAAGTCAAGTCAATTTTATTTGTATAGCGCCTTTCACAACACACATCGTTTCAAAGCAGCTTTACAGAAGTTCAGCATTAACAGACGATAAAAATGTAATGTCTATAAAGTCGATAAATCATCATCCTTGTGCAGGGCTCCAAACTGCGACTAAAAATGGTCGCATTTGTGACCAAATAAATTTATTTGTGAGCGTAATTTCTGTCAAGGTCGCCATTGGCGACATTAAAAGTTTACTCCCTTTTGATTTTAAAATTTGCATTACATTTCCCGAGATACATAACAAAAGTTTATATCAAAGAAATAGCGGGGAAAACGGAGTTCATTGCGGGAACTAACCATTTCAAAAAAGAGACTGTTAGAAAACACGGTGACAGTAACAAGCATAAAAATGCACGTGATCACATAATTGCGAAGAATGCTCCACAGACTACACTGTTAGCGAGCTGCGGGACAAAAAGGAATGGATGGAGTTAAAATATTTGGCGCCTGTTTTTCCCCCTGTAGGAGCCATTGGCTCCTTAATTGATTTTTTTGTTTGGAGCCCTGTTGTGGAATTAGATAAGATATGATTCTTTATCGTGTTTAAAAATAATTAAATAATAATTGTATTAATAACCCCTTTAATTAATAAGTCAGTCTGTTTTAAATGTATGGGCCTTCTGTGTATTAATGACGTATAGATAAAATATATTTCTCTTTGTGTACAAGTCTAGCTAGTACAGAATAAAAATACATAAATGGCTAGGGTTATCAAGTCAAAAGTTCCCATGGAGAACCTGGAAATATTGTCATTTTGACATGGAAAATTTTACATAAAACTAAATGTTAGAGGTTTGCTCTTTATATAGATAAAAAAAAAACCTTTATCCTGCGGTCTGCATTGATAGCATATGGTCATAAAAACCCCTGCAATGAATGTACTAGGATTGCTACATGCTGGTGCAGTCCTTTACAAGCCCCAGGAGGGGCAATCATTTTAAAAACCGTGAACTTTTAACTGTTCCTCTGCAATGTTGATCTCCAACAAAAACTGGCAGATGTTCTTCCTCTGGTCACCTTGTACTGAATCACCTCTCCATACTCTGGATGCTCGAACACAGTACCATTGCAGGCAAATTTCTTTTTGAAGGCTTTCACCAGCTTCTTTTTATCAAAATCATCTGCAATTCCTTGCACTGTGGTCAGTGTTTTGCGGCCGTTCCGCGGCTGTATCCGTATGTGGATTTTATCCTCTGTCCCAGGTCTGTAAAGGTGTACCTAAAATGAAATCTGCCCAAGCAATCTGTAAAATTAAAAAAATATAATCACGAACAACTGGAAATGTTATGGAGGTTCACCAGTCAAAGTGTGGTTGGTAACTTGTGTATATGTTTCATGCAAATATACATCGTATTATAAATGGCAAGCTAACTCTAACCTAATGGCCTTTGGAAGCGCGTTTTAAATGAAGGATAACTGAAAGTTCTTAAAATGTGCTAAGCGTGTTCATGTACCAGAGTAAACTCTAGAGGGCGGTCATAATCACACGGCCACTTATCGTGAAAAAGAAATGTAGCAAACCTGCACGTCACAGGTCAGTTATTGCACATTTATCAAAAAGTTGTGCCGTAAAATTATTTTTAATGCTTAATCTATGAATTTAGTGTGTATGATCTGATTTGACGACGAGGGTCAAAAAGGATTTACAGTTTCATACTGTTCCACGTGACTTCTGAGTTTAAACAATGAACCGGAACTGAAACGTTTCATACTCAATTTCAAACCGGAAGTGAATAATAAACACTAGTGGTTCATCGCGAATCTCAGCGCTCTTAAAACATTAGTTCATTTGTATATAGTGTATTTAAGTGGAGAGAGACTTCTAAAAAATACAGAAAAGATAAGCATCGTGGCGAAACAACAGCAAAGTGAAAGTAAGTCTAATTAGTGAGACATTGAATGTGTATATCATAGTTTTAGCTGAAGCGCTCTTTGTTTACATAAAATACATCCAATGTTTGTCCTCAGCTGGCTCCATTGTCTGTCACGATGCCCGCTATACTGGGGAGACCAAAGCTTTCCAGTGCGATGGCCAGAGCCTTGCATAAACACATCATGAAGGAGAGAGAGAGGAAAAAACAAGGTGTGTGTGTGCAGTCGAAGCAAAGAATAAGTAAACAATCAGCATCTGTTTGCAATAAAGTTGCCTTGTGCCAGGCAAGGTTTTATTTTTTTATCTTAATTTGAACTGTTTAGAATGGCTTAAGACTGAGCAGAGTAACCCGTACTGTCACATGTTTAATTCAGTATTGATAAGAAAACATTTAAAGTGCTCACAAAAACTGGCTAAGAGTGTTTACATTCACTCTGGCAATTTTTAGAAGAGGAAGAAGTGGATAAAATGATGGAACAGAAAATGAAAGAAGAAGAGGAAAGGAAACGGACTAAAGAAATCGAGGAAAGAATGTCTTTGGAAGAGACCAAAGAGCAAGTGGGTAGAGTGCTTGATCTTCACTAACAGGCAGTGGACATGCTTGAGGAAGTCGATTCAGAATTATGTAATTTGTTCATTCTGTTAATGAGTACAATTTTAAGCATTTTATAAATGACTTGGAAATTGTGTCTGATGTTGACAACTCCTGATGTGTACCCATGCACTTAATTGTTCATTTTGTAATATTTGCTTATCATTCTGTTGTATGTTAGGTTCAAAAAATGGGGGGGAAATTGCAAGTTTTGCAAGAGGAGAAACATCAGCTCTTCTTACAGCTTAAAAAAGTCCTTCATGAGGAGGAAAAGCGACGAAGAAGAGAGCAAAAGTAAGTGACATGAGTGCCAAACTGTAAAAAAGAAATTGATTTGTGTTTTCATTGGATATTGTGTTTTTACTTTGTAAATGGTGCATTGACAAAACAGGTTGTAATATTTTCTACAAAAATTTAAATGAAAATAAAAAACATTTGGTGACTTCAAAAATCATGTGAAAGTGTACACCACTTAAAAAAAAAAAATTCAAAAATATTTTGTCAGGTATTTATTATAAAAATGTTTTCACAAATATCAGGAAGTTTTCTCTGGATTACTCAATATGCCCTTAGCAAAATGTACCTTTTTATAAAAATGTCAAAATGTTTCATTTTTCACACACAGCATTGAGGGTCTAAAGAGGTCCTCTCTGTTTTTTGTTTAGTTTTTTTGTCACATGACAATAAAACCTACAATGCTACCTACAGTGTCGATTATACCACCTGATTTTTATTTGGTGGAATGAAGTTTTTCAAATATTAATATTATTTAAAAAATAATTAAGGTACTGCTTTATTATTATTTTAATATTTTTAAATAATAAAATATTATATTATTCTGCACTACAATACCAACATTCTTTCAATCATTTCAGATTTTAATGAGACTTTTTTCCCCACTGATGGTTTCACACCATGATATTGTTTGCTTAAAGTCGCAGAATAAATACCAAAATTACTTTAAACTCAATCATTTAAAACATGTCATGAGAAGAAAAGGTGTTTTTAAGTAATTGTGTTGTGTGGTTTGCATTTTTTTGTATTTTTGAATAAGTTAGTTGACCCGGGCAAAATATGAGTGTCTCATCATTGACCCAAATACTCACATGACAATTATTAGATATTGTCTAATAATTTGTTACACAAGAGTTTTTTTGAATAATAATCAATTGTATATGGAGAGTAATATGTTGCTGTTCTGTCCTTTTATTATTAATTTGTTTGTGGTGACATTACAGCACTGCCTTCATCAAGTTATCAGTCCACCAGTCTACATTCAGGACATCTACTCAGCATACAAGGTGAGACTTTAAAAGGTTGCAGAACTGTATTGATTCCGGAAAATTATAGACCGTATTAATTAATTACTCTTTTGTATGACTTGTGTATAATCTTATGCAGTCTTCAAATGTTTATGTGTTTTAAAGGCAGTCCAGTAAGTCACAGTAGAGCTGGTGCTCTTTTAGGGGACCGCAGTAAACAGTTGTTCCAGACATCTTTGATTTCTGTAAGTGAAAGTTATGCTCTGATGAATCTTATGCAAATAGGAATGCATGCAAAACAGTGTATTGTAAGTACATAGCTGAATTAAGTTTTACACAAATGGACTCAACTAGAGATGCACCGATCCGATACCTGGATCGGTATCGGCTCCGATACTGACGTTTTTAGATAGATCGGGTATTGGTCCGACAAGCCCGATCCAAATCCGATTCTGTGTGTTAGTCATGTTTGTTCCTGTCAAGCTCCAAAAATGACATAAAAGAATCATAAAAACACCATTGAAGTAGTTAATATGACTCGTGCATTTCATTCAAAGCCACTTGAAGATGTGATATAGCTCTGTGAATCACAAAAGGCTGTGTTTACTTAGTAAATGTATTATATGCACATGCAGTGTTATCGAATGGCACTGCTCTGTTTACACACACACACTCGTGGCTATTTTTAGCCTTCATGCATTGTGCAATATTTGAGCACTACTCACGAACAACATCTTAGATGTAGATGCTCAATAGTTCGGTTCACTTATAATATGCATTAAGAATGGTGTCTGAGGTGCATTTTACCAGAATTTGAATAAGAAGCAAATTACTGTGAACTTGCCGACAAATAGACACATACAGGACTTCCTGGAGAGTTCAGAATGTCAAAATAAAACCCAGAGGTTTTTAAAGTTAAAGGTGCACGATTGAGATATACTGTTAATTTTGCTGCAGCATTATCCAGTAGACTAGTTAACAATAAAGTTTTCTTAAAAGTGCTATACAAATCAGGAATGCGGGAAGTGGGGTGTGGGGTACTGCAGCCAGGTCTGCGGTTAGAAATTCTTGGGCCCGGTACAAAAAGATTTCCTTTTGGTACCCCCCACCCCCACCAGTTGTTTGTGTTTCTTTACATCTAATTAGCATCTCTCAGTGAGGTATAGATATTCTAAACTGATTATGAAAAAAACAACACTGGTATCAGATCGGTATCAGCCAATTCTGAGATTTCAGATATCGGAATTTGATCGGAAGAGAAAAAGTGGTATCGGTGCATCCCTAGACTCAACTTTCCCCTGATTTTTGAAATGAACCATACAGATTCTGAAAGAAATGTTGATGGGTTGTCTTTGAAAGATTTTCACTTGCATATTTGATATAGTGCCCCATCTAACATTGAATTTGTTAATGGGAATAAACAAACCTATAAAATAATGAATAATAAAAAAGAAACACCATTTTTGACAATAACCACGTTATAGGTTATACTTACTGAGAAAGTGTGGTGTTGTAGGGCCATCACTTCTCCAGCCAGCCAGGTTTTCTTCCTGGCCCCTCTGAGCATGGCCAGTTCTCAGGAAGTTCTGCGGTCCATGAGCCATATGCAGTCACACAGGGTCAGCACCACTCTTCGTATGGACCTACTGTTACTGTGCCCATCAGCTTTGCAGGCACCACTCAGATCAAAGGTAATATTAAAACCCAATTGTTGGTATATTTGTACATTACTTGAGTGCATTAGTTAGGATATTTGTAAATTGAGTCTTTAAACACTCGTGTCGGATTGTATTTAGATGGAATTAGGTTCTAAAGGGGTTATTGTTTGTCAAACAATAGGTGTCTTTATTTTGATGGTTTGTCATGATTATCAGTGATCTGTGGAGTCCCTCTTGAAAGCAGAAGTTTATTAACATAATATGTCTTTACTGTAAATAACCCATATGGGGCTTGCTCATCAGAATTAAGTTGAATTGATGCTTCAAGTGAATTTGACTTGGTGAGTTGCCTTCTAAGGTAACAATAGTATTTAAAGTTTTCTTGTCTCTTTCTATGTAGGGGTATCACCATTCCAGAGCATGCCGTTCTTGTCCCACCAGCCTCAGGGTTATGCAGTCCAGAGCCATTTCTCCTCCCAGCCAGGTGAAACGTACTTTCAGCCACCTTATGCGATTTACGTAACAGTCAGTGCATTGATCTTGAGGTGACTCTTAGAGGAATGTTTTTGCTTCACGGTATCTCTGCCATCTTGATGCTTAGATTGTGTTCTGTTCATTTATGTGTACATGGCAAAGTTGCCCAATGAGTAAATTAACATGGTCTTGCTGATTATTCATTACTCAATTAATATTTACAGGATTCAAACCTAGTTCAAGTATCTCTCTTCAGAAGCAGCTTGAACATCAGCAGTCTGGCTTTACTGACTCAGTAAGTAATCTGAAGGACTTATTTTTTACTTATCTGAAGATTCTAAGCACGCCCATGTTTTTGGAAGAAATTTACAGACAGTGAATAAGTGATACTATCAGAGTGTAATTTGGTGTAAGGGGACACCGCAAGACCCCCCTATTGTTTCTATGCATTTGAGTTATGCAGTTCTAAATTGTTGCAAATGGGTCTGAATGGATTATCCTTGTTTTTTTGCAATGTCTTTGTAAGGCTTCTCTTAGACCCATGCATCCTCAGGCTTTACATGTGAGCGCAGCTGGTCTGCTGCCCAACCCATCCATGGCTGTCCAGATCTCTTCAGCAAAGGTGAGCTCACTAACCTGCATTGAGTCTTTAAATTAAAGGTCTTCAACATGGATGGGTTTGAATGAACCTTTTCTCTTGATCCCAACTGTTTTAAGAATACTTAAAACTGAAGTATTTAACTTTTTCAGTGTTAAAATACTTCCTTCAATCCCAGGTTAATATGCAGAGACAGCTCAAATTTTGTAGAAAATTGTAAACACTAGCCCTGTGTCCGAAACTGCGTACTAACAAAATATGTACTGTATTTGATGTTCACATATCTCGGCCAGTAAAACATTACATTATTTAGGTATGCATGCAAGTAGTATGAATAGATTTCAGACATACTTCATCCGGGAACATGGGCATTGTGCCATTATCCGAATATATGACCTATTAACAATAATCGCAGAAATAATAATTTAAGCACAAGGAACAACTTTCTTTTATCTTTTGGTATATACTGTATATCACTTGACTTGCAGTTCATCTCCAAACCACCAAAATTTTGAACCTGATGTCTTGGCTCCAAAAAGTGTTTATGGGATCGTTAAGTGTCTTGTCGATCCGCACTTCAAAATCTAGTTGTAAATAGTAGATTATCTACAATTGAAGTTTACATATACTTGGGTTGAAGTCATTAAAACTCATTTTTTAACCACTTCACAGATTTAATATTAGCAAACTATAGTTTTGCCAAGTCGTTTAGGACATCAATTTTGTGCATGACATATTGTTTACAGACAGATTGTTTCACTTTTAATTGATGATATCACAATTCCAGTGGGTCAGAAAATTACACACACTAAGTTAACTGTGCCTTTATTACAATTAGCTTATGATAGGAAGTGTACTGAATCAGAGGTGTACCTGTGGATGTATTTTAAGATCTACCTTCAAACTCAGTGCCTCTGCTTGACATCGTGTGAAAATCAAAAGAAATCAGTCAAGACCTTAGAAAAAAAAAAAAACTGTGGACCTCCACATGTCTGGTTCATCCTTGGGAGTAATTTCCAAATGCCTGAAGGTACCACGTTCATCTGTACAAACAATAGTATGCAAGTATAAACACCATTGGACCACACAGCTGATCATGCCGATCAGGAAGGAGATTTATTCTGTCTCCTAGAGATGGACGTAGTTTGGTGCGAAAAGTGCAAATCAATCCCAGAACAACAGCAAAGGACCATGTGAAGATGCTGGAGGAAACTGGTAGACAAGTATCTATATCCACAGTAAAACGAGTCCTGTATCGACATAACCTGAAAGGCTGTTCTGCAAAGAATAATTCAATGCTCCAAAACTGCCATAAAAAAGCCAGAATACTTTATTACTTTTCTCCCAATTTGGAATGCCCAATTCCCACTATTTAGTAGGTCCTTGTGGTATGGTTACTCGCCTCAATCAGGGTGGTGGAGGACTAGTCTCAGTTGCCTATGCTTCTGAGGCCGTCAATCCGCACATCTAATCACGTGGCTTGTTGTGCGTGACACCACGGAGAACTCCGCATGTGGAGGCTCGTGCTATTCTCCGCAATCCACGCTCAACTTACAATGCACCCCATTGAGAGCGAGAACCAATAATCGTGACCACGAGAAGTGAATCTACCCTAAAAATTTAACTTTTTGGCCATAATGACCATAGTTATGTTTGGAGGAAAAAGGTTGAGGCTTACAAGCTTAAGAACACCATACCAACCGTGAAGCATGGGATTGATAGGATCATGTTGTGGGGGTGCTTTGCTGCAGGAGGGACTGGTGCGCTTCACAAAATAGATGGTATCATGAGGATGGAAAATGATGTGGATATATTGAAGCAACTTCTCAATACATCAGCCATGAAGTTAAAGCTTGTTGCAAATATGTATTCCATCAGGACAATTACCCCTAGCATACCTCCAAAGCTGTGGCAAAATGGCATAGGGACAACAAAGTCAAGGTATTGGAGTGGCTATCACAAAGACCTGACCTCATTCTGATAGAAAATTTGTGGGCAGAACTGAAAAAGCATGTGCGAGCAAGGAGGCTTACAAACCTGACTCAGTTACACCACTTCTGTCTGGAGGAATGTGCCAAAATTCCAGTAACTTATTGTGAGAAGCTTGTGGAAGGCTACCCAAAATGTTTGACCCAAGTTAAACAATTTAAAGGCAATGCTACCAAATACTAACAAATTGTATGTCAACTTCTGAACCACTGGGAATGTGATGAAAGAAATACAAGTTGAAATAAATAATTCTCTCTGCTACTATTCTGACATTTCACATTCTTAAAATAAAGTAGAGACCTAACTGTCCTAAGACAGGGAATGTCTTCTATGATTAAATGTCTGGAATTGTGAAAAACTGAGCTTAAATGTATTTGGCTAAGGTGTACGTTAACTTCTGACTTCTTATATATATATATATATATATATATATATATATATATATATATATAGGGAATTATGGATCTTCAGATGCAGCATGTGTCTCTGTGGCACTATAAAAATTCTCATGTTTGTTTAGAGTGACTCGCTAGGACCTACCCCAACAACGTTACTCAACCAATGGCGTAGGTAGGGGGTGGGACTATCTGACTGTTTCAACAACTGAAGACAACTGAAGCGCATTTAGAAAGCTTTTTAAAAACAATGTTTATTTTTGCAATTCCGTTCGGTGGCACTAGTGTTGCAGAAATTACATAATTCAGCATTAAATAACTGTCAGTTGTTTTGACGTTTAATTTACAAGCAACCTTGCTCTGTTTGCTACTGAGCCACCACAGTACCTTGCTGAAATAAGTAAACATATTATGTGAAAGGACAAATTGCAAGTTCTTTTAATTTGTGAAAACCGATGCTGAGAGAAACAGTTTAATGTAAAATGGATAGTGGCTTTCACAAAGGTACAGAATATTTTTAGCTAAAAAAGATATTGATGGTAATGGAAATGAAGCACATCCTTTTAAGTCATTGTTTATTTTTTATCTGTCTAAAATCCCATTACTCACTTTAGTTAATTTTCTGTGCTGTCTTTGCATTCTTTTTAACAATTAATTTCAGCACGCTTTTAATCCAAATGATTACTAAGCCTTACTCTTTCAATAAGAAACATACTTGGGTTGATTTTGAGAGGACTTTTTTTATTTTTTTTTATTGATGGTACTGTAGATTTTTATTTTTTTTCTTTATTCTGTCTCTGTCTCTATTCCAGAGTTCGCCTCAGCCAGCATCTCGACACACCTTCCTCACTCACGCTCAGGCTGGACAGAGATTTTACCACCATGGCAAACCACTTTAACAACTAAAAGTATGACGAGTTGTCAGGTTACACAAAACTACTTGGATATCATTGAAGAGATCAGAAAAAACTTCCTTTTAAGATTTAAATGATAAATGTCCCATGCATCAAATACCTGGGGTTCATTAACAATAAAAAGATTTTACACGATTCAGTCTATTGGAGAGATTATCAAGTGCTTCTTTATGTTCTGTATCTAAAAATGTTTTATGTATTTTACGTTACTGAGCCACTACTTAAAAAAGCTGTTGCACACAGTTTGCTTTTGAGCACAATGCTCATTTATTTCAATTAAGGAAAAAAGGAGCAAAAACCTAAGTAATTTTGGATTGCAGCTATAGAATAACTAGTAGAATAAATGGAATTTCCAAGGAAGATCCTCAAGCTAAAAAAACATGTTAGGTAGAATGTAACCCTCAGTCACCATTCACTTTCATTGCATCTTTTTCCATACAATGAAAGCTGTCATTCTGCCTAACATCTTTTGTGTTCTACAGAAAAAGTCATACTGATTTGGAATGTTAGGCTGAATAAATGATGACAGAATTTTCATTTTGGGTGAACTATCCCATTAACAAGTACAGACTGTGTGTATTTTGCAGTAAAGTATTGTAATGCAGTTGAGCAGCTTGTCATACATTACTTGTCTGTATCCCAGCTGTTTTTATTTTCATGAAGAATACTCTCAAGTAATTGTTAGTCATTTTTTTATTCAGTTTCTCTTCCCAGCAACCATGCCGTTGTCTTTACATATATTGCATCACCAATGACTACAAAGAGCCAAAAGCCATCACAAACTAAAACAAAGACAATTTATGTGTTCTTTAAATAATGGGTTGTGTTTTCGTTGTTAAAACATACATTACTCATATCATTGTCAAGTCAAGAGTAATGAGCATGACAGTCTTTAGAAAACCTGTAATGATGGCCTGCATAAGACATAATTGATTTTTAGGGGATGATTACCAATTTTTCCAAATTTCAGCCAACCCTCAACCTTTAAAGAAATAATACTGGCATATTCCCTTGTTTCTTTCAAGCATACAGCAAGCATTAAACAAACCACTATAGGCCATTTCAGGCCAAGACTTCAGTACAATGGCGGCAGAAGTTTGTGTTCTTACATTTCATCGAGATCTAAGGCTTATGGCATCTTCTTTCATTTCACAGCATAATCGGAAAGCAAATACTTGTGAAATTGTGGTAAACGGTGATGCCGATTTCCCCTGTGTCTTCAATCTGTTTCTATACTTTTTATGTTGAAAGGGAGGGGTGATGGAAGGCTAAAGGTGTTAAAGTAGTGTTCCTGTATACATCCATAGATGCTCATGTGATATTGTTACCTCTGTCTAAGGTTATTTTGCTTTAAATTACTTGAGGATAAAGTGGAAGGTAAGCTGAGAGTTTGGTCCTGTATTGAAGACACAACTACAACCTATTATTCATGTCATGGCCTTTGTATCTGCCCTTCACAGGAGAATCTGCACTCAAGTGTTTCCCTCCCTTTTACACTATAGTTGCTCATAAATAAAATTCAACAAATTATATATGTTGTTATAGCTATTTTGTATCGTGATTTAGAATTGTAAAGAATATACAATGGTCAGTTATCCTGATCTTTAAAAAAGTGGAACAAAAATTGTACACTGCAAATCAAAAGAGACCAAGTAATTACAAAAAAAAGATTACCTGGGATGGTAATCCACCACTACAGTGGTTTTGCACACAACATACTCTTCTAATTTTTTATACATTCCACTTGGTGTTGCTTTGTGCACCTTTTATTTATAGAGAATTTTGTTTTGGAGGATTTATTATTAAATTTCCTTGTTTTTAACCCCAAGATGGTCTATAAAGTACAGAGCGAGGGAAAGATAAGAGAATGAAAATAAGAATAAAAAGAATGAGGATAGGATTGCTGAGGTCTAATTCTCTCCTATCCAGGTCCAGTGCATCTTGTCAACCCCTGAGAGAAAGGAAAAGAAATGGACAGATAGGAGTGAGTGAGAAAAAGCATGAGTGATTCAGTGCAATGAGACATGGAAATAGAAAAAGATGAATGGACAAAGAGAGGGGTATGTGAATATACACAACACACAAATAGGGAAACATGTACAGTACAAGCAAGCTGTTGAAAATATTTTTGACTGTCTAAAACAAGCATTTAATTTAAATTTCGATGGAATGTCTACAAAATTCAAAATAATTGACAACTGAATGTGCCATCCAATACTAAACAGAGTCTGAAATATTTATTCTTTCATTTTTAAAAGTCCAACCCAAACTCAGAAAAGTTTGTATATGCACAAAAAGCCAGTTCAGTGTCACTTTAAGATAATGTCTCCATAACTTAAAAGGAACAGCAGATATATTATAGGTAATATAAACATATAGAATTACATTATTGTTGATTAGGGTTGCTTAATTCTTAAGAATGGTGATAATGCTTCTTAAAATGCTATATTACAATACAGCATTTTGGTTATACATAGGACAAAAAAATAAAATACTAAGCTGGTAGTGTAAAATACAAAATGTAATTCAACAGAAATTCTATTTACATCTCAGTAATTGCTTTTACATATCAGACAAGGATCGACATATACAGAACACTGCAGGAGTACTACATCTTGGTGTTAGTCTAAAGTGCATTTGCCAGTATGCAAACAGCAAAGTGTTATATATTAAAGGAGATAACTTTGTAACTTTAAAACATTTTTATGTACATTATTAAACACCGTGGGTCGATTTTTGGACACTGATCAAGTTTCGGCAAAAACATGCAATTTCAGTCCAGGCCTAAGCCCAACAACAACAGAATAATTATTTAGCATCCACGGCTTATGGTAGTTTCATGTGTGCCAAACTTTTTTGATTCAATTGAATTTCCAGCATTTATTTTTTTCTGCGTCGTTTTGCAGCCGGCTTGTTTCCCCTTTATTTTGCTTTGGAGGTGGACTCAGATAATTAGGGTTCAATTGTTTCATTGTTTAAAGCCATGGTAAATATTTAAATTAGTGCTTTGCTGTAAGCACACTGGTGAGGCACAGTCGCTCCGGGCCTAGTTAGCAGGTGAGCATGCACACACAGCAGTGAGTGCTCCATATACCTGCGGTTTTATTTAGCCATGGCTTTAATGGCTACTGCAGACTCTTCATTCATAGCGGACAGGACAGTAATCTGTAGAACACAAGCACAGAGAAACAAAAGTACGAGTTCTGTTTTAAATTCAAATATTAAGATCTACTGACTGGCATTTAAGGAGATGATGATTTATGGCACTTACTAGGATTTCTTCACCAGCATCAAACTTGCCCTCTATCTCTTTACCCAGGTCTCCCTCTGGCATTTTCAGGTCTTCTCTGACCTCACCGCTGTCCTGGAGCAGAGACAGGTAGCCATCCTGTATGCCAATAAGCTGAGTAGTAATAAAGTGAAAACAAAAGTTTTAAGCATTCATGAAACATAATGACAAAATTGTAGTGTACAGAAAGCTACTAATATTTAATCCCACATACCTGGTAGTCCATTCTTTTGATGTTAGGGACATCCATATTGTGGGTTGAGGGACAGATATCCTCATACTTTTTGCCAGAGAAGATGTCAATGCCCACCATGTGAACCTTTGGGGTGGGGGAAGGAGGGAGTGAAGCATGTTTACTGTACCGCGGTCTATTCAAAGGCAGTTCAGACCATTTGTCTGCATCATCCCTAGCATTGTGTTCAACATAATGGCTTCCCTTACACATGCACCTCATTCATAAAGACTAGTATTGAGAGAAGTTTATTTTGCAAAACAAACATCTACTCATCCACATACACCCAATGTAGTTGGGCAATGACCAACACTACGACTGCTTAAAGCATCACAAACTGCATTTAAACAGAGCTGATTTAAACAGAGCTATTCTTTCGGAGTTGTGAATCAGTTCCCTACAAAATACAGGTTATTGGCTATAAAATCAATGTATACATTTGACAAATGTGCACCCTTCTTAAAAGTACATTTTGTCCACAAAACATTACAACATGTCCAGCCACAACATTAATACCACCTGCCTAATATTGTGTAGGTCTCCCTTGTGCTGCCAAAACAGCAACACGCATCTCAGAGTAGCATTCTGAGATGATGTTCTTCTCACCACAATTGTACAGAGCGGTTATCTGAGTTACTGTAGACTTTGTCAGTTTGATCCAGTCTGGCCATTCTCTGTTGACCTCTCTCGTCGACAAGGCGTTTCCATACACAGAACTGCCTCTCACTGCATGTTTTTTGTTTTTGGCACCATTCGGAGTAAATTCTGTAGACTGTTGTGTGTGAAAATACCAGGAGATCATCAGTTACAGAAATACTTAAACCAGCCAGTCTGGCACCAACAATCATTCATGTGATTATCTAATCAGCCAATCGTGTGGCAGCAGTGCATAAAATCAAGCAGATACGGGTCAGGAGATTCAGTTAATGTTTAGATCAACCATCAGAATGGTGAAAAATGTGATCTCAGTGATTTGGACCACATCATGATCGTTGGTGCCAGATGGGCTGGTAAGAATATTTCTGTTACTGCTGGTCTCCTGGGATTTTCATGCACAACAGTCTCTAGATCAGGGGTGGAGAACGTCAGGACTAATGCCCGCGAGACCATTTTACCCGGCCTGAGAGGCCATTTGAGAAATAATTTGAAAAGCAAAAAATGATCTTGACTCAATTAACCTGAAAAAAAAAAATCCTTTCTAATGTTTAAAAATAATTTTAAATGATAACAACACAAAATAATGTATAATAGACAGACTTTGCACTATTTGCATAGGCTCTGACAATTTGTATTGTTTTATGGATCGCTGGCCAAAGGAGGTCTATGATGATGCCTGTCAGTGTGGGTGCACAAACACAGGCATATTTGTTGGTGCATGATTCATTTATTCCTCAACAAATAGTCTCTGATAAATGGAAGAAAAAAAAAAGAGACAAGTATTCAGCTGGTAATGTGTTCATCACGGTGACACACAGCTCCATCAGCTTCTTCTACAAGACTGGAAATTTAATCTTTAAACTTTTCAAAAAACACTATCAATTGTGTGTACATGTGTGTATATGCAAATATTTTTAATTAGCAAGAAACTGAGTACACCTGTTATGGTGATAGACCACACATCACCAACCTTGGCGTGTCCGTGTTTGCCGGTTTTAGAAGTGGACATCTCCACAATCTTGCATGGTCGACCTTTTAGCACCACAAAACCATTCTTGCGCAGGGCAGAACACTGCATGGGGTAGGTAGCGGAGGCACCAGCATCGCCTGTTGTGAAGTCCAAGTCAGCGTCCGCCATGTCTTTTCTAAATATTGAGTACAGTGGTTAATATTAGTCAGCATAAGCCAACACACATTAGTAGTCAGCATAAGCCAAAGAAACTGTGGTTCATCACTTTGGAGGAGGTGCTAATGAAAAATAGCTGGGTACAACAGAAAAAGACCTGTCATGCAACAATATTCTTAAATTAAATCAGACTTCCAAATACCCCGGAAGCCATTTAGACTATGCCAAAATTGTGCATTGATAGGATGTGAATATTTAGTGGATATGTAATTGGATAAGGCATTTTCAAGTTTAGCATTGTTTCAAGATATTAAAAACAGCAAAATGTGCTATAATTTTTGAGAGTAGTCTCCTAGCTCAATGGGTTTGCAGAAGCAATCTATATTAGGCAACAAGAACATGGCACCTGTTAACTGCACATCTGACATGCACGACTGGTGTAAATGTGTAATTTCCCTTAAATAATAATAAGTGACACACGAAGTATCTTCATTAATCATTTGGATAATACATCATTCTAGTAACTTTACATTAAGGCAATGGTGGTTTGCAAGTATTCACGTGGAATAGCCCAAACGTCAAGTCGTGCCTACTTGGATAAGTACCCCCGTATCCCACGAGCATATGTACAAAACCCTAAACACATTCTTTTTTACATATATAATTTCCTTATTCACTTTATAGAAAGGTAACCTGATTTGAATAGCCCAATTACGGTGCTCTATTTAGTCCAGGCAATTGCACACGAAGCAACTGACCAAGCAACTCCATACCGTTATCACACACACGCGCGTGAAACATTGTATATGCCTTAAAGCGAATAAAAGCCGTGTGCTTTTTTGAACAATGCACGAGTTCGAGCCCCTTTCATAAGGACATGTCCTGCAGCCGCAGTGAGCTGGCTGATATCCGTGAGGCCTGCTGGATCCGCCGCTGCGCACTCATCGGCAAACTAAAGGCCCGCCGCGCACCGAGCTATTAACGGCCGAGCTGGTGCCAAACAATGTTACCCGCAAAAGCTCTGCATGACAGCGCGTGAACTAGAAGCAGACTAACTTTAATACAGACAAAGCCTGTGCAACTACCACGAGGTTTAATATGTCAGGCTGAGCTAATCCACGACGCGAGGTGCTCTTGCCTCTTGAGTTATGATCAAGTTCTGTGATCTTTATCTTCGTAATCAATGTTTAGAGATAAATATTGACTTCCCCATCAAATTCCGTTTAGTTTGTGCACACAAGGAAAATATGTTGTCGTCATTCTGAATTACTCACGCGAAGCCTTGCTATTCTTTCGCGAGATGCTACATCGAAGGCTTATTGTTTGCTTTTACACCTGTTCCATCTTTATTTTATGTAATTGATCAAAATGTGGAATACATAAAGGTTTATTGGATAGAGGAGGCTGTTCGCACGCGGGATTACGCCCGTTATTTGAATGATTTAATCAGCTACTTACCTAGTTTACAGCCTTTTTACACGCTTTCTGAGCAACCCAACCACTTTTAGTCCGACTGGATATCCTCTGTCTCTCTCTCTCTCTCAGCTTCTGTCTGGCTTGTTGATATCAGCTGCGCTATGCTTCTGTTGTGCTTTCTCGCTGAATTCAGCTATCTTGACACTGCTGTCATTACAGGCGTTTCGCTCTTGCCTTCCTCTTACAATTTTAGCAGTACATTCAGATGGTTTGCGAAGGCTGTTCCGCGGCCGGGGCCCAACGCGTGAATCGTACACTCTTTTTCTTGCGCTCTCTCTCACTGAATCAAATACACATACCATGAAACCAACCTCAGCAGCAGTTTCCTTACAGCGCATGCGCATTCACCCTCGCTCTAGGGCTGGTGGGGGCCCAGTCCGGGAGCGCGTATAGTCTGCCCTTAGTCAGTGAGAAACGTATTTGTAATGTTTTTCTATGGAGTTATATATGTGCCACAATTCTGTAAACGCAAAATTATATTTTGAGCGCACACAAATGTTCTTCGCGTGCGACATAAAATTTTGAACGCACAAAAAAAGTTATTTTGCATGCGCAAGATGATATTTTGAGTGCAAAAAATATATATAATTCTGCACGCACAAGATGATATTTTGAGCTCACAAAAATTTTGGTGTACACGCAAGATGAAATTGAGTGCACTTAAAGTTATATGCAAGATGATATTTTGAGTGCAAAAAAAAAATTCTGCACATATACAAGATGATGTTTTGAGCACACAAATTAAATGTCTGCACGCAGAAGATGATATTTTGAGGGTAAAAAAAATTGTATGCACGCACAAGATGATATTTTGAGGGCAAAAAAAAATTCTGCAAGAGCAAGATGATATTCTGAGCGCAAAAAAAAATTCTACACACACAACATGATATTTTGAGCACACAAAAATGCTCTGCATGTGCAAAATGAAATTGAGGGCACAAAAAGTTATTTTGCATGTGCAAGATGATGTTTTGAGGGTAAAACAAATTGTATGAACGCACAAGATGATATTTTGAGGGCAAAAAAATGTCTGCAGTCGCAAGATGAAATTCTGAGCGCAAAAAAAAATCTGCACTCACAAGACAAAAATGCACTGCATGTGCAAGATTAAAATTTTTTGAGCGCACACAAATGTTCTGCGCATGCCAGATAAAATTTTGAGTGCGCAAAAAAAATGTGTATACGCAAGATGAAACTGAGTGCAAAAAGTTATTTTGCACACGCAAGATATTTTGAGTGCAAAAAAAAATTATTCCTCATGCACAAGATGATATTCTGAGCAAACACAAAATGTTCTGCATGCACAAGATGATATTTTGAGCACACAAATAATTGTATGTACACACAAGATTATATTTTGAGGGCAAAATAAAAATTCTGCACAAACAAGATGATATTCTGACCACAAAACAAAATTCTGCACATGATATTTTGAGCACACAAAAAATGCTTTGCATATGCAAGATGAAACTGAGCGCACAAAAAGTTATTTTGCACTCGCAAGATATTTTAACATTTTCTGCACACACAAGATGATATTTTGAGTGCAAACAAAAACAAATTCTGCATGCACAAGATGATATTCTGAGTGCACAAATTTATTTTGCCCACGTTTGAACTCAGTTTTGAAAAAGCAATGCATCTTGCAAAGATAACTTTATTTTGAGCAAACGAAAATACATTTTGCACTTGAATAAAGTTTATTTGAACGTGAATTTGCTCAGAATTCTTAAATTTAGCTTTCTCCTCCTACCCACTCCTACCACTCAAATACCTTTCTGCGAGCTCAAAATATAATCTTGCGCACGCAGAATTTTTTGTGTACTCAAAATATTATTTTTTGCACGCAGAATTGTGCCACATGTATAACTCCATATTATTCTAAATAAAAAAAATTAAACACAAAAAGTTATTAATATTTACATGTCTTTTCTTTACTAAATAGTTAAAATGTCTCTGCACATGACGTTTGCTGTTATTGCACTAATTCATTCTGAAAAAAGCTCTTTGATGGATCACATGCGTAAGGATAGGCATAATGGGATTCTTCATTGCGTTACGCACACTCAACTATCACCACAGTATATCCAACCTGCATTTCAATGAGCATGAGAAGCGAATGGAGTTATAGGCTACACTGAATATTTAGTAAAATCCGATATTACATAAAAAAAAATAAAAGCCAAAGCAATGCGTTGACATATATTATTTAACATTGTTGTATTTAGGGTTTCACAGACATTCAAATAAATAATAATAAGATTGTCCAATTAAATTAATGTATAATGTGAGAGAATAATATGACCAAATGCACGGACTCCCAGTCTTGGCAACTTGTGTAGTCGTTTGGATAAATATAGTCGAGTGAAACTTGAATCTAGTGACCTACGTGTATACGGGCTCGCGAGAGGCAATAGGGGTTAAAAGGGGGCAACAACCAGGCAAATCGATATTCAACTAAAACATCCGCTCAAATCAACTACAGATTTGGTGTAACCGTCTCGGCCTGCTTTTTTATTGTTGACAATAATGGCTACTTGAGTTGGCATTTCTTCTAAAAAGAAACAGGTGCACTCGTCTCTGTTGTATTGCATGTCACCCTTGCGAAATATATATCCATTTTTAGAGGCGTATAGAAATACCGAATTAATATCATAATTATTTGCAAAACATTTATTCTCAGTAACATGTCATCAATCAGACTACATGTTTAGTATGAATAAGAGTTGTTTCCCCGCGTATAGCACGACGTAGCTAATTCCAAATTATTATTCTTTAAAAAATTATTATAATATTTTTTATTATATATATTATTATATATAATATATTTAATATATATATATTATATAATATAATATATTTAATATATATAAAATATTCACGAAATCCCAAAGGTCGTTGTAAAAATGTGAAGAACTGCTTGTATTTCGCGCGAGACATACGCACTGAATCCCAATTGATTACGCGAGGGTGGAGAAAGAACTCACGGATTGGACGCTTAAACACCAATTAAATCGAGGCTAAATCGATCCTTCCTGACAGGGAATCGGGATAAAAAGTTTGAGGTGGCCGCTCAAGCAAAAGTTTGGTTAGTCGGAGGAAGGGGGTTAAATCCAGAGAAGATGAGCGACACAGAGGTACAAAGCGCAGCACCGTCTGAGCAACCACAACCCGAGAGAAAAATCATCGGTAGGGATTCACTAACTTCTTTATTTAGGACACCATTACAAACAACAAGATATTGACGAACATTTATGACAAAATTACAACGAGATACTGACAAATAAACTGTTAAATGACGGCGTCTCGCTCTCAATTCGTTTTCATGTATCGACTAATGTTTTTTTAACTATCGTTTTCAGTCAGTATCGTTTTCACATAAGTTTCATTTTCAAGCCTTATGAAATATAGCTCCGATCAGTTGTCTTCCACGTTTTTCGTCTATGAGTAAATATCCTCAATAACACGAAGATAAAGTGTTTTGGGTAACCACGTTTATAACATTGCACTTCATGCGGTGATTTACTTGTCCATTTAGTTTAATTCGGCGGGCAATACTGAGTTTCTATAGGCTACTCTATCAATCTACTGTTGGGATTTATTAATCTTTAGCTACATCTTTTAAAGAGAAAACGGTGTATTCCGTCTGGTAGGATCTGAAGCTTTGTATGTGTGTTCATATTTAAATAGGCCATCTTTTTTGGATATTTACTCAGTGAAAGTACGTTCAACATGACCCAAATTTCTGCGCCCCGTCACCACGTGCTCTGGGTGGGAGGGATTTCACTGCAGGTGTGTTGCATGTCGTTAGGTAACAGCTTTACATTGTCAATCATCTGTAATTTAGTTATCCATTTTTTGCTCCTATAGATTGCATGATTTAAAAAAAAAAACAAAAAAAAACGTCATTGCAACTGGCAACTTTTTTTTTTTTCGTCTCACTTGGTTTATTCGATTAATTTATTAAAATATGCACTATAGTCCTGTTTGTCCTAAGTAGGAGAACGGTTTCAAAGTGTAAGGTTAATAATTCACACGCAGGGCAGATACTGCTTGTTTGGTCTGATCTTCTATTATGGTTATCTATTACAGCGACAGGGGTGCAAGGAACCGTGAAATGGTTTAATGTGCGCAACGGATATGGCTTTATCAATAGGTATGTTCATTATTGTCTCACCAATCAACCTAGAATCTCTCTCTCATATCATATATCATATCATACAATGGCAGTTAAAGGTTTAGGTCACCATAAAATGAAAATTCTCTCTTTTACTCACCCTCATGCCATCCCAGATTTCTTCTGATGAACACAAACTATAATTTGTTAGAAGAATATTTCAGCCCTGTAGGTCTCCATAATGCAAGTGAATCACTACCAACTTTTTGAAGGTCCAAAAATCACAAAGGGAGCATAAAGTAATCCATATGATTCCAGTGGTTAACTCTAGATTTTCAGAAGCGAAAGTGTGGGTGAGAAACTGAATAAATATTTCCTTTATATAATAAGTTCTTTTTTTACTATCAATCCTACTTTCACTTTTACATTCTTTTGTTTTTGGTGATTCACATTCTTGGAGCATGTCACCACCTACTGGGCAGGGTGGAACATTTGATAGGAAAAAAAGGACCTAAATATTGATCTGTTTCTCACCCACAACTATCATTTATGGAGTTTATGCTCCATTTATGTGCATTTTAGAACTTCAAAATTTTGGTACCTATTCACTTGCATTGTGAGGACCTACAGAGCTGAAATATTCTTCTAAAAATCTTTTAGCAGAAGAAAGACAGTCATACACATGGGATGGCATGAGGGTGAGTAATTGATGATAATTTGTATTTTTGGGTGAACTATCCCTTTTAAGGCTTCTAGATAAAAGTTGGGAGACCATTTAAAAAAAAAAAAAACAACATTTAATTGTAACACTTGCTCTTAAATTATTCCACAGAAATGACAGCAAAGAAGATGTGTTTGTTCATCAGGTAATCCATTTCTCTGGAAAACCAAATTTGTGCAGAAATTTAGATATGGAATTGGTTAATTTGTTGTATTGATATCAATAGCCATCAAATAATTTTTACACTGAAAAGTGGAGTGCCAATTGTATATCCTCAGAATAACTCCGCTTTGGCTCAGATGTTAAAGGAATAGTTCACCCAAAAATGATAATTCTCTAATTTGCCTGTGCTTATACACAAAGATATTTTAATGGAATGTTATGTTTATATTATACAATGCAGGCCAATTGGGTTCAATTGTTTTGCACTTTAAATCTTTTGTGCTCTAAAAAGGACATGAAGGCAGCAGAAAGGTAATCCATATGACTAGAGCGATATGATTGGTTTTGTTGAGAAACTGACCAAAATGTAACTTGTTTTTGCTGTAAATCTTGATGTTTGCAGTTTCCTTGGTGTGATCATAAGAGAAGCTTGTTTACCCTGTGCATGCTCCACTTGAGTCATCTGGATTACCTTTATGCTGCCTTTTGTTTCCTTTTTGGAGCTTAAACATATTGGCCCCCATTGTCATGAATGTTATAGATATAAATGCATCAAATCCCCATCAAAATATCTTAATTTGTGTTAAGATAAGATACTGGAGTCCTAGTCTTTAATTTAAATATCAGGGAATAGCTCCTAGAATATATCAACATTCACGTAGCTTGGAGAACTTTACCAATACATCCTGATTGGAAAATGCACATTTAAGGAGGCCCCCCCTACTTTTTTTTTTTTTTATAGACGGCAATAAAAAAGAACAACCCAAGAAAGTTCCTGAGGAGTGTGGGGGATGGCGAGGTTGTGGAGTTTGACGTTGTTGAAGCAGCTAAAGTAAGCAGTCTCTGGATGAATAAAGGTGTTGACTAATTTTGTGCATTGTATAACTTTTTTTGGAAAATTTTTCCTGTGCTCCAGGGCTCTGAGGCAGCCAATGTGACTGGTCCGGGTGGAGTACCTGTCAAAGGCAGCCGATTTGCCCCCAATAAACGCAGATTCCGTAGGCGCTTTTATCCACGGGATGCACGTCCTGATCAGGGAGAGGCAAAAGCTGGTCCCACATCTGAGGGAGAGGGCAATGAAGAGAAAGGAGCGCCTCAGCCACGCCCTCGTCGCCCACGCCCACGTAGGAGGCCTACTACTCCACAGGGCGAGGTGAAGAATTTGATTTGCTGTTGGCTTCATAAATGTGAATTTGACAATGATCTTGATAGATTTTGTAATTATTACTGGCACTTTTCACATATGGGTACATTTTAAGTCCCCGGTACTTGTCTGTATCCACTTTTAATTTTAATATATTTTGGCCTGTCCAACCTCCTGAGGTCTGACATTCTCAACTCTGTCTTACAGGTTCAGTGAGACGGTGTCATAATTTTGACAATCTGGTGAATTGATATGACGCTCATTGTAGTTATTTTTATTTAATTGATTTTAATGACAGCTTTTTTTATTTTAGATGTGTCCCACATTTTGGAGTTGCCCCCCCCCCCCCCCCCCCCTTTAAAAAAAACCACACATTCCTTAAAATTGAGACCCAAGATAATATCATTTATGTTTTTGTTTTACATTTTTACACGTTGTAGTATTGACTGCATTAAATCCAGTTACTTAAGGTATTGCAAGAAAAAATAGGGATCAAGCAAGTATTCTTTATGTGAAATGTTAGTTCATCAATAAATCAGGATTTGGTCCCAAACTAGCTAGCCTCTAATAAGTGATTGCTTAATTTAGACTAAATTTTCAACCCTGTTACCCAACCTCATATAAAAGTTATAGAAATAAAAATGCTCATATTTAGTATGACCTCCTGATGTTGACCATCAACCAAGGCACCTGCTTTCACTGAGCATTTGTTGAAGTTTTAGACCTTATTTTGAACCATATTGGTGGAAAGTGTCTGTAGACTTGCTACAAAAATTTGTCTCTGCTGTAGGCAGAAGCAGAAGAAAAGAATGAGGCAGTAGATGATGACCAGCAGAGGCCACCACCACGCAGGTTCAGACCTCGATATCGAAGGTCAGTGTCAACACCTACAGGCCTGACTGTAGCAGTCAGTTTTGGTTTGTGGTGTTGTGAATCAATATTTGACAAACAAGTCTTCCTTGTGATGTCCAGACCATTCCGTCCTCGTCCGCCTCCTGGAGAAGGTCAACAGACAGTTGGCCCTGATGAAGAGCAAGAGTCGCCCTCTAAAGAGGGCCAGACCAATGGGGAGCAGGCTGAAGGTCAGCCCCAGAAACCACGAAGACAGTTCAGTCGCCGCAGACAGAGAAAATCTGAATCCGGTGCCTCTAAAGTATGACACATTCATACATTTCTTAATGGCAAACTAAATAATTTAAGTATTTCTTGTTTTTCAGAAAAAGCTTACATTTAAAACTAGATATTTATTTGAAGCAAAATGACATAAGATTTGTTCAGAAAAATCTATCAACATTTAATGAGGTTCATGCTTAATTTGTCATTGGGGTAAAAAAAAATAAGTTCTTCCATTTTTTTTTTTTTTGAAGCTTTTTTTTTTTTTTTCTTAGCCTATTGGCAAAATAACCTCCCTAAATGTCAATACGTTTATACAATTTTGAATACTCAATCTTTTATACTGTCATTTTTGCTTAATTTGTGAAAAAATTTAATCGCCTATGAATTAATTTCTTCCTCCTTAATTAGGATGGAGATGAACCTGAAAAAGTGGAGTCCCCGGCTCAGGCCTCTGAACCTGCTGATATCAAATCCTCTTCTGAAACGTCCCCAAAACAGTCCCCTAAAAAATCTGAGGTGAGGGCCATTTATTTGTTATAATTGGGCTGGGCGATATGAAAAATTTATATTGCGGTGACCCATGTAAACTGTCAATAGAGATTTCGCTGTATCAGGTATATCATGATATTAAAGTATTCATGTGTGCTGCGTGGGCGTATCTATTAGAGGGCAGGGATTCACGTGAGACTGAGGGGCAAATCCCAATCAAAAGTGATCATCCCCTCTTGATGTGGGCACTCAATGGAGCATGGCATGTTGTACGCAGTTTTTAAGGAACATTATGGTCCAAATAAAGTGACTGACATGGTCTTTTGTTGTTGTAGCCTATCCCCCTCATGGTTCAATGTGTTGTGCTTTCTTAGAGGCTCTTCTGCTCGCTACAATTGTACAGAGTGGTTATCCGAGTTGCCATAGTCTTTCAGTCAGCTCAAACAAGTCTGGTCATTTTCCCTTGACTCTCTAATGCTGCAGAACTGCCATTCACTGGATGTTTTTGGCACCATTAAGTACATTTTAGAGACCGTTGTGTGTGTGAAAATCCCAGGAGATCAGCAGTTACAGAAATATTCAAACCAGCCCATCTGGCACCAATGATCATGCCAGTCATGGATTTCCACCATTTTGATGTGAACATTAACTGAAGCTCCTGACCTGTATCTGCATAATTTTATGCATTGTACTGCTGCCACACGATTTGCTGATGTAGTATGAACAAGTAGGTGTAAAGGTGTTCCTAATAAACTGATTAGTAGGTGTAGTTAAAGAGTAATTTTATATCACGTTATCATGTTATAAAGTTTGGCATATTGCCCACCCCAGTCATAATATTGGCGTTAACAGTTTTTTGAGCCAACTTAAAAATTGGTCAGCACTTTAATGCTTACCAATAGTCATGTATGTGGTGTTATTGTGAATTTATTATGGGTAATGCTGTCTTTTCCCTGATAAGTGGACCCCATCTGTACTAACAACTGTTCTCCTCTATAGACGCCTGCCCCCACAGCTGCCAAGTCTGCAGAATGATTTCTGTGACCTGGATGAAATCATGTGACCCTGGCAAGAGGTGGGACTTCCTGAGCTAATCTGGTGCTGTGTTGTGTATGTGGTATAGAGTTTCGTCCATCAAACTACAACTGCTGCTAAAATGCATCATATGTTGTCAGCTGACCCTGAGCCAAATTAAGAAGCAGCCACTCTGTATTAAAATCTTTGTCCAACTTTGGTTTTATGTTGTTGTTAAAGTGAAATTCTAAACTCATTTGTTTTAATAGCATCCACGTAATAATTTAATTCAGTTTTCATTTAATCAAACTTCGATTACACTGTTGTAGATTTGAATGAAATTTTATGTTTTCAGATGAATGAAAAATTGGTCCAGTTAGTCTGCTAAATGTTTTAATGTAACTGTTGCGTTCTTGTCCTCACTATCTTGCCTTTCTGTCTCTTTCACACTTTTGCTGTTCCTGTGTTGCTGCATAGGTTCCTGGGTGGGTTAGTTTGGGGATAGGACCTCGCCTGTCTCATCAAACTTTCAACCAATGTGCACACAACTTGCCTCTCGCTTCTACATCCTGTCCCTCCCCCAACCTGATCGATCCCTTGTGGTCTGGACCCTTCGTCTGTCAGAGGAGAGAAAGAGAGTGAGAGGGATGGAGCGGAAGGGAGGGTTGGTTTGATGCATGTTAAGACATTTAAAAATGACGACAACAAAAAAAGCAAAATAATGACAGACCTGCTCCAAAAGCCCATTATTTTTGCAATGTTTCCCCTTTATGGTTTTGTTCTGTACTATGGGCAGTGAGCAGTAGAGAAAACGTGACCAGTTTGGCTACTTTAAGTTCATTGATGAGAGTGGAAATTCCATTCAGTGTAGTGAGTGGTTCACAGACTCTTCTCTCATAACTAGATAAAAGGGTAAAAATACATCCAATTGAAAAACAAACTGGTTTAAAATTGTCCTTTTTTTGTTTTCTGTTTTGTATGTATATTTCTTTTGGTGGGGATTATGTGCAATGGCAGTAAATAAAGTGTTTGCAAAGCCATTTGACTTAATCTTTTGGAGTGATTCGCTGTTGTTTGGTGCAGGTTTGAATCCACATTCTCGAACCAAATTTGTTAAGCAAACTTAATTGTTCAAATGACAACTAAAGTGGTTAAAAATATTTAGTTCTGTGTTATTAGAGGACTATGCTTTTTATTCCATATAAACAACTTAATGTTAAAAAGATACACTTTGCATACACACACACCTCCAATATGTCATCAAGCAACACACTATACAAATCAAAATATAAGGAATAAAGGTCAGTCTTGCTTGCTTTTTTCATTTTGTACGTTTCTCAAGAAGCACACTTAATTCATCATCAGGACCTTTTTGTAACAGTGAACGGCCTTTTTTTTTTTTTTCACTACACAATAAGCAAAAACTTCTGGCATTACTAGATATAATTCCAAAGTAAATAAATTAGTGTATGTTTAGGAGACATGTTTGATTGTCATTTGTAAGGTGGTTTGGTTTGAGAACTAGTTGAGTGATTCTGTATATGATTGTTTAATCAATTCACTGTTTAATATGAATTAAAATGAACTTAAGCGTTTTGTCCTTTAAAAATCCTGAATAAAAATTAATTTGACAGTTTATCTTGGTATGAAAACGTTTCATTTTCTTTAGTTAATGTAAAAGTTATAAGCACAAGACTAAGATTTGTTAGAATTGTATGTTAAAAGCATAACAGTGCTTGGTATGGAAACCTTTGTGCTGATAAAGTGCAGAAATCCAAATATCAAGTCTCTTGCTCCTTTTCAAACACCATTGCACTTTCTCCCAAAGTTCAACATCCGTCTTCATCTCCATAACACCTAATATCCAAAGACCAAATGCTTTCTCCCCTTTGAGTTGTCATATTCTCTTTTTGGTATCATTTTCCTTGATACTCCCTGATTCCTCATGAAAGGTGAATTCTGGTCATTCTGGCCCCCATTCACCATCTCCCTCACTTTCAGGCTTCAGTTATCTATATCATCATTTCCTAGGTAGTCCAGTTCTGTACTGTGCTTCCCTTGATCCAGGTCCATGTCCATCATGTTTTGTGGATTACACTGGAAGGTTGCTGATATCTGGTCAAAAGTTTTTCCTCGAGTCTCAGGAACCCGGAAGAACGTGAAGAGTAGAAAGAAAAGGAGCAGCACAGCAAAGATGAGGAAAACATATGGACCACAAAGGTTCTGCAATAAAGAGAAACTGAGTTAAGTGGTTGATGGATTTAACACCGGTTGTGCTTGCAAAATGAATAATTGGATGCCAAAAAAAAAAAAAGAATGGGCATACACTATACTTTCTTCTGCACTTACAGCAACATACTGGAACCCCATGCCGATGATGAAGTTGGCGGTCCAGTTGGAGCAGCCAGCTACTGCCATGGCTGCTGGTCTGGGTCCCTGTGAGAAGAGCTCAGCCACAAAGAACCAAGGGATAGGACCCGGTCCAACCTCAAAGAAAGCCACAAAACCAAAAATGGCCATCATGCTTATGTAGCTCATAGATGGAACTGTCTCCTGTTGATGAACAGACAAAGAACACGAAACATAAATTAAATATCAATAGTGAGAGCATGAAAGAAAGTGAAGGCCAACAGGTCGGTCAATATACAGAATTCATATTGTAATTGGAAAATAATAAAAAATTACAATGTTTAAAAGAAATGTAAAATTATATATTTTTGTGTGCCTGCAATGCTATTAAAGGTGCTGTAAGCAATTTGTTTTATGGAATTGTATTCAGAAAATGTTCCTTCTCCCTAAAAGATATCACTGAAATAAGTGTTCTGAGATATCTCACCGGTCTCTGTGACAGAACTAGTGTTAACAGTAAAACAAAAATGTGACAGCAGACCACGGATACATTCTTTGATCAGAATAATTTGATGTGCTTTCTGTCTGTCAATCACGGTCTCATAGTGAAGTTATTGAAGCGGTTCATTCAGGTTTAATGTCATATTCAGGTTAATAGCAGTTGTCAGCTGAGGCCACTATTTTGCTATTGTTGTGTTTGACATCTGTGAGAAGACGCAATACTCAATGCTATCTTCGGAGGGCCATGTTTTGAAAAGTGGGGGCGTGTCTAATCCAAAGGGTCAGTCTCGTGGAAATTCCAGTACAGCTAAAATCGCTTACAGCAACAGCACCTTTAAAAACGCTATTCATACACTAGTCATTTCCCAAATTTTACACAAGCAGGTCAATTCAGACAACAACTACGTAAGAGATCAAAATTGTGACATTTTACAACTAAACTTTTGCAAGTCAAGTAAGTGCTGTCCAGTAGAGTAGTCTTTAAATATCTTTCACTAGACAGTACTTTTTCAATATTTTTTAATGTTTTTTGGGTGTTTCTTCAAATGTAGGAATTTTCACTTTCTCAATAGTTTATTTAAATTGTAATATGCATCACTGGAAATGTTTGTAATGTTTGTCATTTTTTCAGAAAGTAAAAGAATCTCAAATTCTGTATTGTTGAATTGAATTCCATGCTGGAAATTACATAATGAAAATAACATTATATACACTCACCTAAAGGATTATTAGGAACACCATACTAATACTGTGTTTGACCCCCTTTCGCCTTCAGAACTGCCTTAATTCTATGTGGCATTGATTCAACAAGGTGCTGAAAGCATTCTTTAGAAATGTTGGCCCATATTGATAGGATAGCCTCTTGCAGTTGATGGAGATTTGTGGGATGCACATCCAGGGCACGAAGCTCCCGGTCCACCACATCCCAAAGATGCTCTATTGGGTTGAGATCTGGTGACTGTGGGGGCCATTTTAGTACAGTGAACTCATTGTCATGTTCAAGAAACCAATTTGAAATGATTAGAGCTTTGTGACATGGTGCATTATCCTACTGGAAATAGCCATCAGAGGATGGGTACATGGTGGCCATAAAGGGATGGACATGGTCAGAAACAATGCTCAGGTAGGCTGTGGCATTTAAACGATGCCCAATTGGCACTAAGGGGCCTAAAGTGTGCCAAGAAAACATCCCCCACACCATTACACCACCACCACCAGCCTGCACAGTGGTAACAAGGCATGATGGATCCATGTTCTCATTCTGTTTACGCCAAATTCTGACTCTACCATCTGAATGTCTCAACAGAAATCGAGACTCATCAGACCAGGCAACATTTTTCCAGTCTTCAACTGTCCAGTTTTGGTGAGCTCTTGCAAATTGTAGCCTCTTTTTCCTATTTGTAGTGGAGATGAGTGGTACCCGGTGGGGTCTTCTGCTGTTGTAGCCCATCCGCCTCAAGGTTGTGCGTGTTGTGGCTTCACAAATGCTTTGCTGCATACCTCGGTTGTAACGAGTGGTTATTTCAGTCAAAGTTGCTCTTCTATCAGCTTGAATCAGTCGGCCCATTCTCCTCTGACCTCTAGCATCAACAAGGCATTTTCGCCCACAGGACTGCCGCATACTGGATGTTTTTTCCTTTTCACACCATTCTTTGTAAACCCTAGAAATGGTTGTGCGTGAAAATCCCAGTAACTGAGCAGATTGTGAAATACTCAGACCGGCCCGTCTGGCACCAACAACCATGCCACGCTCAAAATTGCTTAAATCACCTTTCTTTCCCATTCTGACATTCAGTTTGGAGTTCAGGAGATTGTCTTGACCAGGACCACACCCCTAAATGCATTGAAGCAACTGCCATGTGATTGGTTGATTAGATAATTGCATTAACGAGAAATTGAACAGGTGTTCCTAATAATCCTTTAGGTGAGTGTATATATTTGTCTGACTTTTAATTTCATGGCTAACATCTGATGTATCCTAAATGCACACAGTTCAATAATATTTTCACACTTTTTGTGTAATTTGGCAAAATTTCAGCTTGATTACAAATGATACCTATAATTAAAAAAGTGATATTATATAAATATCATATTATAAATATAAATATTATATACGTTATATAATATTATATATAATAAGTTATATTTACCTTAATTTTTCTCTGCTTTCTTCAAACTTCCCTTGTCTCATATTTTATCTCAAGCAAGCTCTTCACTGAAACTTTAGTCGACTTGTTTAACAAGTACACTTACTTTTGGAAAAAAAAGAAAAAAAAAGAAATTTTAGGGGCAAAATTGTTTGGTCGTAATTTAGAAATATTTTTCAGACAATAAATATTGAAATTATTTATAATTTTTGTGTTCTTTGTTTAGATCATCATAGTTTAAAATGGCATATTTAATATTTTTATAATTGAATTTACACAGTTTAATATAAAAAATCTGGGTCAAGTCTAAAACAGAAAAATTTATACATAAATGGCATATCAAAAATATGAGATGAATGCCTGGTAAAAAAAAAAAAAAAAAGAATCTGAGTCAGCTTTAATGGGACCATATAACAAGAAATTTAGAAAAAGTTTAAATCTGTTAGTTTTCATAAAAATTGCCCTGTGGGACATGAAATGGCCTGCAGTCAAAGAAACGTACTCTCATTTTCAACTGCTTTTATTTTTAGCAAACATAACATGTAAATATTTGTATGAACATAAAAAGAAGGGGAGGGGGTCAAAATAGTTATTAACAGTTAGTATCTGCTGTGGCCACCAGCTGCATAAGTACTATAGTGCATCTCCTCCTCATGGACTGTACCAGATTTGCCTGATCTTGCTGTGAGATGTTACCCAACTCCTCCACCAAGGCACTTGTAAGTTACCAGACATTTCTGTGAGGAATGACCCTATCCCTCACCCTCCGATCCAGCAGGTCCCAGACATGCTCAATGTGACTGAGATCCGAGCTCTTCGCTGGTCATGGCATAACACTGACATTCCTGTCTTGCAGGAAATCACGCACAGAACGAGCAGTATGGCTAGTGGCATTGTCATGGAGGGTTACGTAAGAATGAGCCTGCAGGAAGGGTACAACATGAGGGAGGAGGATGTCTTCCCTTTAAGATTGCCTACAATGACAACATGCTCAGTCCGATGATGTGCCCATAGGTGATGTTGTTGCCGGTGATGTTTGGTAAAGACCTGCCTTACCACAGGCCTACAACCCCTCAGTCCAGCCTCTCTCAACCTATTGCGGACAGTCTGAGCACTTGATAGAGGGACTGTGCATTCCTATTGTAACTCGGGCAGTTGTTGTTGGCATCATGTACCTGTTCCACAGGTATGATATTTGGATGTACCAATTCTATGTAGGTGTTGTTACAAGTGGTCTGCCACTGCAAGGACGATCAGCATACCTTCCTGTCTCCCTGTAGCGCAGTCTTAGGCATCTCACAGTATGGACATTGCAATTTATTGCCCTGGCCACAGCTCCATTCCTCAGGCCTCCATGAAGCATGCCTAAGGCACGTTCACACAGATGAGCAGGGACCCTGGGCATCTTAATTTTGGTGTTTTTCAAAGTACGTAGAAAGGACTCTTTAGTGTCCTAAGTTTTTATAACTGTGACCTTACTTGCCTACAGCTGTAAACTGTTAGTGTCTTAACTGTTCCACAGGTGCATGCTCATTAATTGTTTATGGTTCATTGGACAAGCATGGAATTTTTTTTAAACCCTTTACAATAAAGATCATTATAATTTATTTGGATTTTTTACAAAATAATCTTTAAGATACAGTGTCATGAAAAAGAGTTGTTTCTTTTTTTGCTGAGTTTATAAATATGAAAAAACATTTAGATGACAAAGTATGTGAATCTGGAGAAAAAAAGTTGAAAAAAACATTGTGGGACTAACCAGTAATGCAAGGGCAATTGTCATGATGATGGCACAGATACACATTCCAGCAAGCCCTAGCATGTGCAGTGTCCGGCGGCCCATTCTTTCCACAAGGAAGAGCTGTTAGAGAAATTAGTGATAGACAGGTCAGTGTCATCACATGATGCGAGGCTTGTTTTATCCTTAAAATTTAGAAGAACTTGATGTAATCACAGAAAATATGGATACAGTCTTCTCTGGCACTCTTAATAGTGTCACCCCCCGCATTGGAACAATGATCACACTCATGTTTTCAAGAGAGCAGCTTGGAAAATAAAGTACAAGTGGAAGAGTACAGTCTTTCGTGGTGCATGGAATGATAGTGTCTCTAGCTACAGAAAGGCTCTAAGCTCCCAGGTCTGCATATTTTAGCAAACTCATAGAAAATAACCACAATAATCCAAGGTGTTTATTCAGTACTGTGGATAAATTGGTAATGAATAAATATTTGACTACAGCACAGTAGTAATGACTTTAAATTTTTTTACTGATAAAATGGAAATGATCAGAAACAAATTTGGAATTATGAAACTGTCTGGAATAGCACCTCAGAAGACAGTGTCTCATATTATTCCACACAAGCAACTTTAATCCTTTGCTGTAAAAAACATATAAAAACATCAAAAAAACATCAACAACATGTATTTTAGATTCAATACCGACCAAGATCTTAAAAGAGGTGCTTCCTGTAATCTCAGAACCTCTTTTAAATATTATGAACTCCTCATTATCCTTAGGGCATGTTCCAAGATAATTTAAGATTAAGTTATTGAACTGCTTATCAAGAAACCACAGCTTGATCCTGGAGAGTTGGCTAATTATAGACTGATCCCAAATCTCCCACTTGTAAAATTCTAGGAAAAGGTAGTGTCCTCCCTACTATGTTATAGATTTTCAGTCAGGATTTAGGCCCCATCATAATACAGAGACTGAACTTATCAGAGTTACAAATGACTTGCTCTTATCATCTGATTGTGGCTGCATTTCTCTTCATTACAGACCAACACTGCTTAAAAGATATTGAATAATTTTGTTGTATAATTCTCAATGTATAATAATATTAATACATAAAAGTATATAGGAATGTATTCTTTGAAAAGTTAAAACATTTAACAGATTTATAAATGTAAAAAAAAACTGTATTACTATACTTGAATTTTATTAACTTCACTGCTTACAGCTACAAAAACATTGAAACCCTGTTGACAAAATCTATCCTATTTTTGGCCCACAGCTAATGGGAAAAGCCAGTGTCAATTAAAGGTGCTTTAAGCTTTTTTAAAATAATGAAATAATATTGTGAGACATCTCACCTGTCTCTGTGACAGTGCTAGACAGTGTAAACAGCAAACAAAATGTGTCCACTGGCTGCAGTCAATGACTGCAATCAATTTGCCTGTTCTCATAGTATTGTAGTTGCAGTGTATTATTGAGTCTTTTTTATGCCATGTTGCTCATAACAGATGTAAATGTTAATGTGTTTTGTATAAAAGTTTTGCCTTATGACAGAGGGGCTACAAATCCGTGTGTACAGCTTGCAAAACCTTGGGTTCGGATTGTGAAATCGTAGGTACGGATTGTAAAATTTATGGTGCAGATTGCAAAACTGAGGGTACAAATTGCAAAATTGAGGATACGGTTTACAAATCTGAGAGTACAGATTAGTAAATTGAGGAAATTGATTAAAACCGTGGAAATGGTTTACATCTCAGTGAGCACGGTTTATGAACTGAGGATACAAATTGCAAAATTGTGGGCATGGATTTGCAGTTCTCACTTTTTCCTCCCTCTTACAGGTGACTTCCTGGGTTCTGTACATTTGGTATATTTGGTTAATGCAATAGCTCAACTTGTTAATTTGGCTTCTAAATATCATCTTGTTAGTTCTTCTTTAAGAAATCATGAGATATGGTTTTAAATACCGAGACCACAGTGAAAACACAGTTGACAGCTCCAGCCCCTATGGTGGCGTAAACTGGACTCTCCACCCCAGCCCTCTTGAAGATATCAGTAGAATAATAGAAGATCTGAGGAGTTAAAAATAAAAGACAAAATGTGAAAAAATATGGAAGAAATGTGTTCATTAATTAGGCTTTTTTTTTTTAAAATTACACTATTGCCTCTGATTTAGCAATTTCATACCATCCCATTTAAAATACAGATATCATATATTTCAGTTCACTGAATATCTTTGCTGCCATAAACAAAAAATGCATTACAAGCAATCTATTAACATAATAGGGATAAATGTTCACAAAGTGCATGCTAAATTTACTTTGAAAGATACATTAACCAATTTGCCCACACTTTATTTTTTGTACCACCATATGGGGTAGAGTCAATTACATTTCAGTTCACTAACTTCAGAATACTAATTCAGATAACGAAGCATGTGTATTTCCTTGAGACGTGTAGGGAAGCTCAAAATACAAGTTAAATCTCAGTTAATTTCCTGTTTCTTCTCTTGTTTATGACTGAGCACTATCTGCAACACTCACAGCATTAACTCCTGACAGCTGCTGGGAGAGTTGCAGCATGATGGAGACGATGATGGGCTGCCTGTACAGAGGAGAGCGGAAGAGCTCAGCAATGGACACTTTCCTCTCCATGTCCATCCTCCTCTTCTCTTCCTTCATCTCAGCCAGGCCATCACTGACCTCTAGACGCCCGGTCAGACGCCGTAAAGCTGAGCAAGAGAGACAAAATTGCGTTAAAGTATTTATTGTTGTGTGTTTGTTTTTGTGTGTATTTTGGTTCACCATTTATTCATTATTAAGGTAAATAATACTAATAAAAGTTATTTGTGGTCTGCTGTGGGGCATACTGTTAAAGATCTAACTGTCATGTTTAGATGTGTTTTTGTTCATGTCTTGATTCCATTGAATCTTGAATCTTTTATTTTGAAAAGTTTAGTTCCTTTTCATGTCATGTGTTCCCCTAGTCAAGTGATGTCCCGTTTTACCCTCCATTTTCATGTGTCTTGTATTCATTGGTTTATTGTTTAATTATCTTGTTTAGAGTTCTGTTTTATCATTGGTTTATGGTCCCCCATGTCATGTATTTAAGCCCTCATGTTTGCCATTGTCCTTGTCGAGTATTGTTTAGTGTAACATTATCATGCTATGCTAAAGTCAAGCACAGTAAAGTTATGTTTATGTTTTGGTTTTGTTCCACTTCACGTTGGATTCTACAACTGTAAATAAACTGCACGTGGGTTTCTACACTTTGTCATTGTCATCTGCTCCTGTGTCTTTGCCTGTCAGCATCGTTACAGAATACTCAAAGTCACAATGGACCCAGCAGTTCATCTTCTGAGCCTCTGTCAGGGGAATTGTCCCCTGGATGATTACGTTAAGGACTTTTGTTCCCTAGCCTGTCAGATGGCTTTTAATGAGATTGCCCTCAAGGACATTTTTCGGGACGGACTTAATAAGCCATCTCTTCCTTGATGCCTGGCGGTCACAGTTCCCTCAATCTGGCCCAATATATCGACCTCGCCCTGCAGATCATTGGTTCCACGTTCACAGTGGGGGAGGCAGATACCAAACCAAATTTCCTCTACATGGCCACCGCCGAGCCAGAGTTCCTTAACATGGCCGCCGCCAAGCCAGAGTTCCTCGACATGGCCGCAGCCGATCCAGAGTTCCTCGACATGGCCGCAGCCGAGCCAGAGTTCCACGTCATGGCCGCTGCCGAGCCAGAGTTTCACGTCATGGCTGCCTAGCCAGCATCCCGCGTTATTGCCAATGAGCCAATGCCTGCCATGGCCAATGAGCCAACGGCCATGTCTGCCACAGCCAACGAGCCAACGTGCCTGCACTGCCAACTTTGGCTTCACAGAGGAGAAGAAGGGATTTTGTCTCTGAGTCTCAGCCTGTGTTCATGACCACAGAGGTTGTTCCCGAGACTCTGTCCATGCTCACGACCACAGAGGTCGCTCCCGAGTCTCTGCCATGTTCACGACCATGGAGGTCGTTTCCAAGTCTCTGCCCATGTATACGACCATGGAGGTAATTTCTAAGTCTCTGTCCATACCCACGACCACGGAGGTCGCTCCCAAGACTCCGCTCATGTTTATTTTTAGGGTCCAAAATAGTGTAGTAATTAAGCATGAATAAGACAGTAATTACGCATTAACTGAATGTAGCGTAAGGCAATGTTAGCCATAATTTACTTATTAACTTATTAAATTTCATATTTTTTGTGTAGAAAATAATGACAGCAGGTGACAGCCGCCATTCAGCGAAAATATTTGGAGTCATTTGAATTGCTTAACATTTTATTTATTTTTTTATTTATGTTTTCCTTTATTTTGTGGTGTTAATCTTATGTGTTCAAGCAAAACATGTCCAACCTGTTATGTGAAGAAATAGGGAATATTATAAGTCATTCTAAAATTTCATAAAATTTTTCGTGACAGAAATAAAACCATAGATTAAAGTTTAAAAATACAGAATGTTAAATATAATTTAGTAAATATAATTATATTGTAATTATAAAATGTTTAATTAAATATCATTTTACCATTTAGTGGCTAATTTATCCACTTATTTTCCACACTAACCCTGGCCCCATATTATATTACATTATTATATTACATTTCAGAGGATATATTTGGCAGGCAGTGTTTTTAACTGGACTCCTTACCACTCTTTGCATGGTGCTCCTGGCATCGAATGATATAGAGGAAGCGTGGACTCTCTGGACAGAAAGGCAATAGGGCCATCTGTAGTACTGTAGGAAGTACTGTAACACCCACCAGCACTGGCCACAGCTTCTCACTGCCCAACAGGGATTCAAGTCCTAAGATCTGCAGAGAGTCAACAGTAGACAATGAGAAGGAAATTGCATTGATAATAAAATTATAGAGGGCAGGATACTAGGGCAAATCCAAAGATAATATAGACACAAAAATTACTAATGAATCCAAAAGGAAAAGACACCACAATGCAAATGAACTCTCTTGAACTTTCTCGCTGTACCTGGGCTACAAGAATGCCAGTGACGATGGCCAGCTGGTGCAGTGTGCCCAGAGCTCCTCTCAGACTGGTAGGGGCAATCTCACCCACATACATGGGGACCAATCCTGATGCTAACCCTATAATGAAGGATATAGAATCACCCCAAAATGTAAAAGACGCATCACTGTTACATTATAAGAGTTCTTTGTGAGTGAAATACCCTATCCTTTATTTATACGTAGGGCCTACACAAGCATACCATAGAGCACACATTTTGATTAAAACTTAATAAAGATTATGCATAGTGACAATCTAGTAGCTTCTAGCCCCTTTTTAAATTATTATAGCAATGCGGCCACCAGCACCTTATTTTTGTCTGCATTTGGCCCACGACCGAAAACGTTTGGACACCCCTGTATTAGGGCAACAAAATAAACATTTGATATATGACTTGTCCATTTAAGTGCTATGTGAAAGATTTTATTTTCAACTTAATATTCAGAAAAATTCAGAAAAATCTTGTCTGAGCTATTGTTAAAATGAATACACATTGACTCACAGCTCCAGTATTAACTTTCTGACTAATGACTGTTTAAATGCACTGTACATATATTTCATTTAGATCTGCATATTGTAATGTTTGCAGTCCCCATTAGTTTGAAATCTATTGTGTGTGACAAGCCCTGAAGTTATATATTCTAAGTTATCAGAAAAGGAGAAAAACTGGTTCTTGAGAAGTACCCATGTTTCTTATGTCTTAAGTTTTTATGCAGCGTGTTCATTGTAATTGATTGTTTACTGAATTATATGCAGTAATTCAAGTAAATGAATAATTTCAGCTGCAAGGATACTGTATGGCAGGTTAAATATGTAATTATAGAAACTGTTTTACTGTCCATCTTTTGTATATATACAATACACATACATTTGTCTCTTTATGTTTAAGAAAAGAGTTAAAGCTTACCACAATATGCCCCAATGGTAAAGCGTCCTAAAATCATCATTTCAAATGATCGGCTGATTTTGGACATCCCCATCAGGCCTCCACCAATAAATGCAAGGACATTGTTGATAAGCATTGCTTTCCTCCTAGCACAGTCAAAATAGAATATCAACACATTATTATCTGTGTGCTAACACTGCAGCATAATAAACAATAACAATAAATATCTTATGTTTGATCTTACACCATTGTTTATTTTAATTTTAAAGATAAAATCAGTTAGAAATTATTTTTTACCAACTATTGTAAAAACTCAATTTTGTCACACAATATATTGCTTACAGTATGTTATGTGTTTAGTTTAGCAGGCAAGGACAGGTGGGCCAGTCTGGTGTTATGCAACCTAGCTGAAATTAATGACAAAGAAAGGGATTGTGGGCTTCACTGACTATAACACCTTAAAGAAATATTCCAGTTTCAGTACAAGCTAAGCTTAATCAACAGTAATTGTGGCATAATGTTGATTACCTCAAAAATGTATTTTGGCCCGTCCCTCATTTTCTTTGTGAATAGGGCCAATCCGTATATAGCCACACGACAACAATATGCCGGTAAATGTGATTACAGTGTGCTAAAATCATGTACCTTTTCTGTATAAATTTCTATACAATTTTACAGCTTTGTTGCCATGACGAATACATGATTTAAGCACTTCTGTCACATCATTCTTACGTTCCCCCCAATGACACTTATTTAGAAATTTATAAGAGACTCTTAGTTTGAAGTTTTGTTTCTTCCTCCTATGTCTGTCTTCCTATCCATTGCACTAATTGTATTCCAGCACTGTCTCCTTTGGAAGGTTCCTTTGAATGCAGCCTTCGAATGCGACCTTCTTTCACGAGAATTCGGAGGATGCATGAGGTGTATCCTTCGTGGGCACTCACAACCCACAATTCTTTGTTTCAAAGGAAATGTCTAAAACAAAATAACATCAATTTGCCCATAAACGAAAACGGTGTAGTCTGATTATAGGGAGCGGCGGTACTGACCCTAGGTGTTCCTGTCTCCTTGTTAGCCCTAGTGTATATATATATATATATATATATATATATATATATATATATATATATATATATATATATATATATATCCTCTTCTTCCATTGTAGGTTCTTGTTTGTATGTAGAGTGTTAGTTGTAGAGTTTTGTTACTTTTTGTGGTTACCTAGTGGCGAATTCTCAGGGCCTGCAAAGCCTAACATACCAAATAAATCTATATTTTTCGTCCTTTCATTTTCAATCACCTTTTTGCGAAGTATTTTAATTGCTTTCCACTATTAATTTATCTACAAACAAATGGGGAAAAACAACAGCTGTTTCACAAATCACATGCACGAAGCAGTGAGTGAGTTTGAGCTCCATCCCCCTTCAGAATGTCCACAGGATCCCAACAGTGCAAATGAATGAGCAACTAAAGTCAGATTGTCAGATTCATCAGCCAATCAGATTGATTTATTTGTGGGTGTGATCTTTAGGATATGTCCCTGTCCAGGCCTTCTAGCTGGCCATGAGTGACACAATCTCACTTTAAGTGATGTATGTAATTCAAGAGCTAAAAGCGCAAGATCTTGCTGAGGAGTCGGCTGTCATCACTGCTGGTATTGCCGTTGAGAAAGAGATCCTTATGGATTTAAAAACACGAGATGTAATGCATGATCGTGTGATTGATTAATTAAACAGGAAAGGAGGACTGATTTTCACTTCAAGCAAATTGATAAGTGCTTTTTGCATTATTATGAGCATTCAGTGTCGGATCAAGTTTTGAAAAGTAGTGCTGCATTCCATTCAACTCGGAAAGTTATAATATCGATAAATTTGTTTCCACATTACATGATATTAAAGCTTGTTTAACAAACACCTGCAGAAACAGGTGTATAAAACATTATAATCTTTTGATAAGCATACACCTGAAGCACAAATGCTATTGCTGCAGCATTGTTTATTAGTTGGGTTGCTAGGAGACGTCTCTAATGAGAGTCAAACTCCTGCTAAGCTACGGGAGCATTGCAGTTCCGAATATCGGGGAATGGGATGCATTTATGGTGTCGGAGATATCAAGTAGGAATATCCCACATCCAACTTGAATGGAACACAGCATAACCGTGTACCCTGATGAAACAAAATTTATTGCAAGCAACATTTAAATCACAAATATTATTAGATAGATTTTTCCAGGTTTTATAGACCTCCAGGGATGAACTGGCCATTGGGAGAACCAGGACTTTTCCGGAAAGGCCGGCCACAAAACAGGGCCGAATGGTCCGCGGTAAGAGGAAATGGGCTGCCGCGTTATGCAGAATGGGCCACAAAACCTTTGGGCCAGTTTCTATGTAAAATCCCTGGCCGGTTTCAATTCCCAGTCTGCCCCTGTAGACCTCCTTGGTAGATTCATATGAAAAATTATGATTTTTGAATGTCTGTTCAGGAGACGTTCATTTCACATGTAATGCTGCATGCAACACGTCATGCTGCAGTTAAAATTAGGCTTGCTCGAGCATTAAGTGTCGTTTCAAGTTCTGGCTTTCATGCCTGGACATGTTTTTAAAATGTCAATTGGTATTATGAGTTGACTTCCACGTAATGTATGATAGGCATAGTGTCTTATTCATTGTGAAACTGTTGGTATAAGTTCTGCATTTGGATCCTCACTGTCTTGCCTCTTCCCTTCACAAAAACATGACAATTTCACAGCTCAAATATTACAAGTGTTTTAATAATAAAAGTGCTTTTATAAAATGATAAGCTATACATTTATGCCTTTAAACCCTCCAAACAAACATAGCCCCCCCCCCCCCCCCTTTCACTTTCATTGTAAGTGCCTCACTTCACACAGAGAAAAGGAGGGATAAGCAAAAAAAAATGTTTGTGGTAATTGACATAATGCCACAATTGCTGTCGATTGAGCTAAAACTTGTATTAAACCTGTAATTTTCCTTTAAGACCAGGCAATTACCTACATAGCTGTTATGACCTGTAACTCATTCCTCTATCACCACTATGCCCTTGCACAAGGTCACCCCTGTACAGCCGTGGCCAAAAGTATTGGCAGTGTCTAGGGTTGATTTTCACAGTATGATAACCGTCTCAGAAACTTTCACGGTATTACACAATTACTATTATCAGAGAAAACAGAAGGGTTATTTTATTTATTTATTTATTTTTGAGCAAACACTTTATTATAATTGAAACTTGAAACCATTTATTTTATTTAAGTATGTGTAAAAAAGTCTCCCTTTTGAAAATAAAATAAATAGAATATATAAGAAAGCTAACAGAATTATAATAATAAATCGAATTATAAAACATGATAAAAAAATTGTATGTAACTATAACATGTTATATAACTAAAGCATGTTAGTTTACATGTTAAATTAACTACTAAATGAAAAATAACATCAGCTGTGTGAGCTTTTGAAGTAATGTCTTATGATTATTAACAGTTAACATATACTGCTCCTGTCTGTAGCTTTAACTCAGTGCTTCTCAACTGGTTTTGCTTCAGGACAGATTTTACATTGGACATCAAGTGTCAACCTGCCATAGATTAAACATAACCTGTATTTAATGTATCCTGGGTTGCATTTCCTTTTATGTTGCATAGTTTTGTTCATGGTTTTCCAGTACCAGGACATGCATCAAGTGACATTATTTTTGTTGTTGATGTCAACATTTGACTTTCAGCACACAACTGAATAACACAGGCTGCATGACTGATTACTGCAAGAGTTAGATTAACATACAGTCGCGAAGAGACTTCAACATTTCTAAATTGCCAAATAAAAAAATACATATACATATTTGTCTCTGGCTTGCTTTTGCTCGCATGTCAATGATGCCGAGATCCATTTTTATATTTAATTTAATTACTGAGTAGGTTTAAATTAGCAAAATTAGTAGCACCAAAAATCACAACCAGCCTCAAGAATGGACACAGAGTAGCCGTATAACACTTTTCCTTAATATTGCACTACAGATCGATAAGTTTGTTCAAAGGAGAACGCGAGACATGCATGTTGCCAGATTGCATTAGGCGGAATCTTTCCAATTTGTGCAAGTATAAATCTCAAACTGGGGGTGTTGCGTCTCTTATCTGGCAACCTTGAGCATGTTAAACGCTTGTGGAGATGCGTTAGGTCCCAATGCAAGTTAACTGAAATAGCCAATGAAAAATAAAAACGCTTTTACGACAAATGAGCCGTGGGCAAACCATGTGGAGGGCCTGATCCAGCCCGCGGGCTGTACATTGCACATGTCTGCTTTAGCTGTTTGCAAGATTATCATTAAATCTGCCTCAGCAGTCCTAGTCGATCACTTAGGCGGCCGCCGTAATATCTTCAATGGGAGAACCATGGCATTGCTCTTTCCCTGCTGTCCGTAACCCAGTCCGAATAAACCAGTTGTGAAACACTGCTTTAACTCACACACACTCATGGCAGACCCCCTCGCCTCGCTTCTCTCTGATATTTTCTCTGCTGCATTTGTGTGTGTGTGACGCAAGTTGACGAGTCTGACAGGCAGACAAGGAGGAAAGGAGATGCGCATGTGACATTCTCCATCCGGTTGCATTTTTTTCTCAATACCGTAGATAAGTAAACGTACATGGTATGATAACCGTCCATTTTCAAAACTTTTGGCAGCCAGTGTATGTTGGTCTCAAATTTCAGATGTAAAACTTCAGTCATTTGGCATCACTACAAATAAATTGGCCGATTAAATATCTATAGTTATTTATTTCACAGCTCTCCTGGATACTCAGTTCTGATCAATCACACCATTCTGCTTTTAAATCATTTTTGTGACAGCTAAACTATATATTTCATTGTTGTCACTGACAATCAATTTAAAACACTGTGCTAGCTCCATGTCTCTTGTAGCACTCTGTGTACTCTTTCTTCTTGCACAATCAAATGATTTTAACTGCATATTTCAACTTCAAATCAAAATCTCATGCCCATTTATTAATTTATTTGGTAAGTAGTCATGTAACAAGCAAGATAATATACTGTATATTCAGCTGGTCAATCTTGCAAAATGAACCTCTTCATTACGATACAAGAGCCCTCTTCTTCGGGTCAGGGTCCTGATCACCCTATTTGAGGTCATTTTGTGATAATGGCCGAAATATTATCCCCTACATATTCACCAAAAGATCTGCATTTACTTTTTGCAATACTAGATCTCACAGATGTGTGACAGGTCTGATAAATCAAGAAACAGGAGATTACTGATCATTAGCATTCAAGTGATGAGGGGAAACTGCCTCTCACCTGCCAAAGAACTCTGAGATAATTCCCACAGACAAGGATGACAGCATGCCGCCAATGGAGAAAATGGCCACAGAGAGTGACCAAAGAGACGTCAGTGTTGGTGGAGGAATTGGTTCTGAGTACCTTTCCATCCATGTTGAGTTATAGTCCTGCTCAATGATCTGAGGGGGATGGACAGAATAGAAAAAATGCTGGGTTAACAAATAATTAATTATAGGTTTGTATGATAAATTCTGTCTAATGAATAGGTATACTCCACATTACATTAGCCTTACTGCACCCTCTTCTGAACAATATACACCGATCAGCCACAACATTAAAACCACCTTCCTAATATTGTGTAGCTCCCCCACGTGCAAAACAGCACCAACCCACATCTCAGAATAGCATTCTCACCACAATTGTACAGAGCAGTTATCTGAGTTACCATAGACTTAGTCAGTTTAAACCAGTCTGGCCATTCTCTGTTGACCTCTCTCATCAACAAGACATTTCCATCTGCAGAACTGCCGCACACTGGAAGTTTTTGGTTTCTGGCACCATTCGGAGTAAATTCTAGAGACTGTTGTGTATGAAAATCCCAGGAGATCAGCAGTTACACAAATACTCAAACCAGCTCAAACCAGCCCGGCGCTGTTTTGGCAGCATGAGGGGAACCTACACAATATTAGGCAGGTGGTTTTAATGTTGTGGCTGATTGGTATATGGTATAAATCTTAAACCAAACACAGAGTCTCGTGTTCTTGTGCCAAAGCAGAACTATCACAAGGAAACCATAAGGTTTGTCATGGAGAACATGAAGATGTATGGTAAAGATTTAATGCTCAGATGATGATAAAGTCCTGGCACAAGAACAGAGTGATTCCCGAAGTCTGACATTTAATTGATGAACCAATAACACAAGCATTAGATGTGTGTTATTCCTGGCCCATGTGTCGAAATGTCACATCTAATTTTCCCCATTCACGTGCACCCTCAGAACATGCTCTAGAAATAGAAATACTTGGTTTACTGTATATCATTCTAGCAGCTTATAATGAAGTATTTTACAGTTACAGATTTTAAATCAGCAGAGATATACACTGCCTGGCCAAAAAAAAAATAAAAAAAAAATTGCTGTTCGGATTTAAATAAGCAGATACTAAAGCCAATTGGATCATTATTGCAGTTATTAATATGTTTCAGCTGGCAACAATTCTTTTAACCCTAACTGATACAGTGTGTAGCTTCTCATTTCTTAAACAACCATGTCGGAAGTTGTATCCCATGGTCGTGGAAAAGATATTACTGTATACAGATACAACTTATTGGCTTGCATCAACAAAGAAAACAAATAAGGGGTAGGGGCTGGGCAATATGTCTTAGAAAATTATATCTCTATATTTTTCAGCCGATTGATGATATTCAGTATATATCTCGATAATTATGTATTTGCTCTAAAAAAAAAAAAAAAAAAATTATTTTCTTTCTTTTTATCAGAGGATTATATCATCCAAAGTGCTATTGTAGCCAAGTAGATTAAATATTTTAAAGACATTAAATAAAAATCTAATAATTCGTTTTTCATTTAATAAACACAAGGGAGGGTGAATATAAATATTTTTCATTGCACTTTATATTTCATACACAATGATACATAGTAGCTTAATAAAATACATTATTTACCTTAAAAAGTATTTTCCCCAATCAGTGGGCGTTTTCAAACCATTGAATTTCCCTACTTTTCTTTGGTTAGTTTAGAAACACCCATCCTGGTTTGGAAACGCCCACTGATTTCTACACTGAGAGTCCGTACTTTCATTGGATAGTTTAGAAACGCCCATCCTGGTTTGAAAACGCCCACAGATTTGAAAATACTCATTACTGTTCTGCAGAGACCAATACACAACCTTCACTAGAACCTTCACTGACTTATTTTTGAAACCCCAGTTGAACATTGCATAATACTAAATTATTACTGTGGGACACGTCAGGTTGATTATTATAATATAATGCTAAATTATCATTATTATCCTGATTATTACATTTGTGTTATACAAAAGTAATATACCTGTATTTCTGCCCTGCTTAATTCACATTCGCCTGGGGGCTTTTATTTTGACACCAAAAGTGCTGTCGTATTTACTTTAACTTCACAAGAAACTTTTGTTGTGACTAATGGTGCGTTCACGTGCTATGGTAATTATGGTAAATACCAAAAGCCGACGTGGAAAATGCACATGAACACCCCCTCATGTGGTATTTTCCACTGGGCAACTCGTAGAATATTTTGATGCACGAGTTGCCGAGATGAGATAACCTTTGACCTTTTCAAAATGGCGGAGAGCAACGCGAGAGTGTTGAATGGTAAGCATTGTACAAAACCAAACCTTTTTTGCTACTGTTAGCTAGGGGTGGAACGGTACATTCGTATTGAATCGAAACGGCACGGTCCGGTGCACGAATTTACATGGAGAATACACGTTATAATGCTTGAACCTGCATTACTTTGATTTCACGTGAACAGATCTGAGAGTGCCGCGATGCGCGTGCATACAGATCAGCACGTAACCGGTTTGTTCTGTTTGTCACACACAGCCCATGTTATTCTGAATAATTACATATGACCAATTTGCCATTTTTATGTTATTTTGTTTAATTGTGCAGCCCTGAAGGATTGTGAAATTAGACTGATGCGCTTTTTATGAAACTTAATGGCCGAATGAAAGCACATTAAAATCATTGCGATATTCACAAATTTGATCAATTTTACACTGTCTGCAAATTTATCTTGATTATATCATTAATATTCGATATATCGCCCAGCCCTACTAAGGCGAATACTGAAATTGTGTTAAGAACTGCCCAACGCATTATTCAAACCTGGAAGGCTAGTGATGAACCATCAGCTTCGTGGAAGAAATGTGTTCGGAAATTGTTTTTGAATGATCGTAATCGGAGATCACTAAAATGCTTGGTGAAGTCACATCGTAAAAAATCGACAGTAGAACTAACTGCTATGTTTAATAGTGAAAGTAAGAGGATGTCCACACATACAATGCCATGAAAACAGGATTGGGACTAAACAGCTGTGTGGCCACAAGATAGCAACTTGTTAGTGAGGCTAATCATAAAATGACTTAAATTATTAAAGATTGGACTGTAGAGCAATGGAAAAGGTCATGTGGTCTGATGAGTCCAGATTTACCCTATTACAATGCAATGGTCATATCAGGGTACGAAGGGAACCGCACGAAGCTATGCACCCTTCATGCTAAGTGCCCGCTGTAATCCTCTGAAGGCAATGTTATGATCTGGGGTTGCTTCAGTTGGCAGGTCTAGGCTCAGCAAAGTTATCCGGCAATAAAATGAAGTCAGCTGACTACCTGAATGTACTGAATGACCAGGTTATCCCATCAATGGATTTTTTTTCCTGACAGCACAGGCATGTTCCAGGATGACAATGCCAAGATTCATCGGCTCAAATTGTGAAAGAGTGATTCAGGGAGCATGAGCAATCATTTTCAAACATGAAGTGGCCACCACAGAGTCCTGACCTTAACCCCATTGAAAGTCTTTGGGATGTGCTGGAGAAGACTTTATGTCGGCCAAAATAACGTTGCATAAGTCTGTCGAAACATTGCCATGACAAATTCATGGCATAATCAAAGCTAAAGGTGGTCCAACGAAATATTAGAGTATGTGACTTCTTTTTTTTGTCCAGGCAGTGTATGATTATGTAACGGTGCAAATGCATCTTAATATAGTCTTATCCTTATCTAAATCTAAAGAACAATAAAAACAGTGATTCAACCTTGTGTCTTTTTTTATCAAGCCAGGCCAAATTCCTTGTGTTAGCACAACATTAGCTGTTCAAATGGAACAATTTTAAAGGTGCACTCTGTAATATTTTGAATACGTCATCTTGGACTTTCACTGACACCTAGCGGTGTGGATCATCCCAAAGATACTTTTTAGTTACTGAAGCCATAGACCTTATTCACAGCAGTGCCATTTTTGACGGGAATGACAGAGGCTGTGAGGGATACGTATAGACTTTCAATGGGCTATATTGCAGTTTAAATAGTTTAAATAGTTTCTGGATCGTAACATGGACAAAATATTGATGAAAAAAAAACATCTTCCCAAGAACATTCAGTAGACAAAAAAACTCCAGACAACATGAGCTGTAGATAATCAAATGTGATCAAGGAGCTTCTTATAGCTTTATACCATGCATGCCATTGAAGAGAGGGTAAGTCTATCCCTCACAGCCTCGTTTTCATTAATCCATAAACTAATGTAATCCTTGAGTGAAAGTGTCCAGTGCAGGGGTGGAGCTAGAGGGGTGGACTTTGATGGTGCTTGAAGACATGGCTGCTGAGATATCCAGCCTTTCTAGGTTGTAGCCTTCTGTTTGAGATGCACCCTATGATTAAGCGAGTAGTTTTCGGCCAGTCATGTGATTCTAACATGGCAGCCCCCATTAGGGCACCCTATCCATGTAGAATAAAACTGCTTTTATACGGTTACCAATATTACTGGAGTCTTCATCTCATGTAAATGATCATGATTATACACCTATTTTTCAAAATTACAGTTTATTTCTTTAGATGTAAAACTTATTAAGGAAAAAAAATCACGGAGTGCACCTTTAATGATACATTGTAAATATGTCTAAAACCAGCATTAAAGATTTAAGATTGTTGTCATCAACTTATGTTGATTTACTTGTGGTAGGAGAAATATGGATCACATTACCTTCTGAGGAGCATTAATGACTCCAATGTTGTACCCAAATTGAAGGGAACCGAGGACAGCTGTGAAAACTGACAGTACGAGGGTTCCAGTTATTCTCTGCAGGACACCAAAACAAACACACAGAATAACTTTTACAGTTGCAATACCACATGACTATTGAAGTAGGAATATTTTTTATCGTTCTACACAAAATATAAACAATATAACAATTAATTACGCAAAAGCTCTCAAGACCTCATCAAATAATTTTAAAGACTATTTAAATTACATTCACATACTGAGATAATTTATAAATATATTAAAACTATAGATTAAACAAAAGTACTGCTCCATATGTTTGTATTCCATGATGCAATCCAACAGCAGCATTTTTTGTAAGGTATATTAATGTGGATTCTATCTTGTGTGGCCAAAACTATTTATTAAAGTGCAATAATTATTGCCGTTATGACTTCTGCCTGTTCCAGACAAAATTTCACTTAACCACGGATACCATGGACACATGCCACTATGATACATTTATATTTAATTAAGGTTTGATGATTTAAAATTAAACACTGTGAATACATTGATTCGTTCTGTTTAGTTTGTCATATGTTTAGAGGTCAAATAATTCACCCTGTTCTCTTGTCTTTCTGGTTTTTCTGGCATTTGCAGTTTGTACTTTTGAATTAGCAGTACAAAGCCTACACCTGTTTTCTCACTGACTGACAGGAGCACGGGAAGGTTCTTGTTCTGTTTATATCTGCACACAGTACCCATACAGATTGCTCAATATGCCTCTCTAAACAAAGAGTTTGTCTGCATTATTTAACACTTACTGGTATGTTGGCACTAACTACTTCTCCATTGTCTCCAAGTGATACCTAAGCCTTCAGAAATTCTTAGCAATTTAATGAGCTTTAAGACCAATATTTAATTGCAGTTTAAAAATTTGAACCATACATAGATTTTGTAAATGATGTAAGATATATATGCAACATAAATGTTTTTAAAATGTGTTTCAAATTTAAAATTAAAAATTTCAAATTTTATGATCCAAAAATAATTACAATGGATTATAATCCATATGCAGTATAAATAATTTTTGCCCTTACTGTCTTGTTTAGTGTTCTACAGATTGACCCTGCTGTGTTGATTCTTCGCTAAGTTGTGTTTTGAAATGATACATGAAAACAATGTGAAGAAAGACACAAAGTCTGTTCGCATGGACAGACATATCTTTCCATTTTCACAAGGAGAAACCTTTAAAAACTACTCTCCTTAGTAAATGAATGAAACTGTCCTTTCTTTTCATACATGTCACACCTCATTTTTACTGTATTGATGTGAGATGTGAAAGTAACATCTATTTGTTTCTTAATAGGAAAGAAAAAGGTCAAATAAATGTTTGCCTTTTGCAAGTGAAAGTGTCTCAATAATTGTAGATTAGAATTGTAAATTGAAAATAATTTGAAACTAGATTAGGATGACATAATTATGGATCTTTTTTAAATAGTCATTTTTTACACGTCACAAAATATTGTAACTACTTTATTCACGTTATGAACAACAACATAAATTTTGTTTCAGATATGCAGCCATAATGCGCATATTGTTGAAGTTGGCAAATGGTGGAGCTTCAGCGTTGCGATTACTTTCAACAACAAAGTGTGGCACTGCAAACTCTAACACATACTGTACATACACAAGAGATACAGAACTATTTACAATGTCATTTGAAGGTCAAATGTGTGGCTGCAATGCTGTTACTTCTAGGTTATATAAAGGTAAAGATGTGACCATTTACATGTTTCCACTTGCAGTGTTGTTGTTAGTGCCTTTTAGCTCTAAGTGTTACACTTTCACTTGACTCCAATCTCCAAAAACAACTTTATTATTTTTCCAGAACTTATAGAGGTTTTCCATTTTACAGTAAAGTAAGTACATCATTTATTATTAGGTATATAGATATTCTCAAAAACTAGTTTATGCTTTTATTAACAACATTTATTACCTTAAAGCATAAACACACTGTAAAAACTGTTAACATGCAATTGTCACCCCAAGGAGCCTTTCCAGCCTTATCTTAAACTCAAAAACATGTTGATTGAGTGATGATAATATTTTTTTTAATTGGGGAAAAAAAAAACCTCTTTAAGTTAGATGTTACCACATAAAATATTTTTCAGTGCACACTAATATTTTACTTATGAGAAGTGTTAACAACTACATTGGCTACTAAAATGTTTTATATCAGTTAGATTTAAATGGTTCAAATGTATGACAAGACTCAATTCAACAGTCGGCATCATCATATAATATATAAAAATAACATAATTTCTATACAATATCCAATATATCTATATTGCAATTACCTCCCCTCCTAACTGCTGAAACCCAGCCGGCATGACGCTGAGTGCACGAGATACAAGTCTTTACTTCTTCTTCTCCAAAAAATATTATTCCAGAAGTCTGTGAAATGAATTGGTCCTTTTTAACATGGGCACACAAAAGATTAAAATAAATCCACAATATTGACCTAGACGCGTTCTGTTGTGCTTCAACGTTACTCCAGTGTCTATAATTTCTTCTGTGACGCAGGAGGTATGGAGAGGACATGGGGACACGTGCTTGCACGCCCTCCACCCGCTGGTATTTCTGAAGTTTGTGCTGAGGCAGAGGGGAGGGTTTCAGATTCATGCAAAAGGGTTTCCATTAGGTCCAGTCCAACAAGGTCAGTTGTCTTGACCTAATGTGTCATTGCATAAAAGTTCAATGGGAGTATAAGTCACAATTGCAAAGCCTGAATGAAGTTTGCCTCCTTTGTTATATAAAGTTAAATGTCTTTGACTGTGCCTAGGTAATACAAATGAAACTTGGTCCAGTGTTGTATAAGAAGTATCCTACCCAACTGTCATTCTTAAGTATAAGTAAAGATACCTTTATGGAAACTGACTTAAGTCAAATTTAAAGTATCCTATGAGAAAAATACTCAAGTAAAAAGAAAACCATCAAAGGAAATGAAACTAAATGCAGGCCTAGTTAAGTATCAAATGTACAAGTAAATGGCATAAATACTAGCACAGATGTTCATTGTTGATTCATAAATATGGTACTTTGTCAAATGTAAATTACATCCACATTTGTATTCACATACAAGCTTTTTACACATATTAACAGTTCTCCAGGAAAGGTGGGAGACATAAATAAATGTTTAGGAACATAACTTTATTAACATTTCATAATGTTATTAATGTTAAGCCCAACATAATTGATCAAATGTATAGTCAATAGACCTTATTCACAACAGTGCTATATTTGATTATTGATCCAGTACAGTCTCATCAATGGGTTCTACTGCAGTTTATAGTGTTTTTGGATAGTTCCGTGGACAAAACATTGCAAAAACATATTTTCAAGAACATAGACAAAAAACTCCAGACAACATGAGTTCTGGAAAACCAGAAGTGATCTTGGAGTATTTACAGCTTTATACCTTGCATGCCATTGAAGAGATGGAAGTCTATCTCTCACAGCCTCATTTTCATTCCCATTAAAAATCAAAGATGGCACTACCATGAGTAAGGTCTATATCCCGAAGGTGCAAGGCATATGGTTTAGGATGATTTTGATTCAGGTTTGCTAAGCAATTAGCAAAATGAATCGCTCCAACTGCTTTTTAAACCAATTTTACAGATTCAAAAGAATTTAACTGGTTAAAACATAGCTATCACCGTACATAACTATCATGCATATGTAGAGACTTTTTTTCTTTTTTTTTCTTTGTTCACTCGCAAAAGAAACAAATGAGTCTGGATAAATATGGTAGAGTAAAAGTATTATCTGTCTCTTCAAAATGTAGTGAATAAATTGTTAAAATCTGAAATATTCAGCCTAATCTCATGAGAATTATATGACTGTGGCAACATTTAATTGCTAAATGAAATTGCATGGTTCATTACAAATATAGCTGCAGTTTCGAGGTGAGAATAAATATAAAAATATGTAAAGTGTTTGTACTTCTTTAAGGGGTGGAAACAAAAAAATGTAGTAGCCTACAGCCCAAAAGCTGAGAGTAATTACTATGAAGTTAAACATTAACAAACTTTTGGACATTAAGCATTCTGTATATCTTTGCCAAAGGGATGAAACTATTATTTGAGCAAATGGTCGGACATTTTCAAATATTCACTTCTTTAGTGCAGCATCTATTATAATCATTGCAGGCACAGTTAGCTGGGTCAAGTGAGCAACCTTCTCATTTTGATAGTTTAGAACTCAAAAGCACTTGCCAAGAGTGGGTAACTGGGCTGACCTAGTCTCCATTGTCCAGCATTTCATAGCTCATAAATCCCTCACTATTTTTGAACACATGCCTAAGGGGTCACAAACTTTGCCTATAACCCCCTCCCCACAATCTCATTCCTATGTCACACGAAAAGAATCCCCCACAGGCAACAGGTGTTCCTCAATTGTGGACTAAACCATTTATATCTTTAGGTGTGTGGGTCTTTTTTCAAGTTGAAATGTATGAAGCCAATGGTTAGAGTCTCATCTAAGCTGTGACACAGAAACAGTAAGTAATGCAATGGAAAAATGTTTGATGTCATTCTCTCAATTTAAAAGCCCTCACTTACCACCCACCACACACACCCCCAGAAGGTTAACACTCCCCCAGATCACACCACTTTCTCTCCCTCCCTTGTCTCGTTCCATTTTACTCCCTCCCTCCTTGATCCCTGATGTTCCTGGCTTAGAAAGAGTGGTTGAATCTGACACCTGTCAGCTGAAGTAAGGGCTCCAGCCAGTCATGTGTGCCTCACTCATTAAACCCAGGGAAACAAGATCCCTTAAAGACGAACACAGTGTTTGCTTCAGCTCAGTGAGTCCAATAATGCGTTTTCACTGTTCCATGCAGTCATCATTTTTAACTGACGTTTTATGTTTCTTATGACTGAGGCATTGTGCAATGTCAAGAAAACATCCTGGTCATATTTAAGCCCAAATCAATACAAAAAAAAAAAATATGAAATTGTATGTTGCATAGAGAAAATGAAACCCACATTTAGGACTAATAAGCTTTTTTGCATATAATAAATGTTACATACAATTTATTTATTTATTTTTCTAAAATATGCCTGGGACATTTATTGATGGGTTTTGTGAGCATCACCCATTATGGATTTGGAACAACATGAGGGTACATAAATGATTGCAGAATTTGTATTAATGAGTAAATTGCCCCTTTAAAGTAATGTTTCATGGTGGGGTGAGCATTGCTGAATGTCTGAAGGGTAAAAGTAAACTGGAAGTTTATTGGATCGAGTGGGTGTGAACAAGCACACATGTGCAAACACAGTCTCAAACACAGTATTACCATTCACTCACATGGTCAAACAGATGAGACCTAAAGTCAGGTGATGGAGGGGCTTTGGTCCTGTAATATATTACCTCATGACATGAAGTGTCGAAATGGCTCATTTTCATGGATTACTTTGTAAAGTATATCAAATGTCCTAATAACACTTTCCTATAAGAATAAACATTTGATTGATCTATATTGTGCATTAAAGTACTGCAAGGTGCAACATCAGACCATACCATCCTAAAAAAGAACAAAAATGTTGCAATCAAATATATAAACCAACACAGCACATATGGTTAATGGCAGTTGGTGATCAGGATGATGATAATGGTTTTGTGCAATATATAAAGATAATTTTGTCTGCATGGGAGCGTTTAAGCCACACACAATGTGAATGTAACGATTCTGGCTGTGACACAGGAGCTGACGAAGATGATGATGATGATGATGATGATGAACCCAAGTGCAGTTTAAAGTGAGATCCAAAACCCTGACTACAAACATGAACTAAATATAAACGTGAACTACTAGACTAAACTAACTTGACTTGTTAGACATAACATGACACAATAAAGTTACACTCACAATACTTGACCCTGGACAATGGCAACATGAGGGCTTAAATACATGGACATGGGGAAACATAAGCCAATGAACAAACAGAACTCTAAACAAGATAACAAGACAATAAGCATGGATGGAAACACATATCATGAACAAAACTAAACTTTTCAAAATAAAAGACACGAAAAACAGGAACCAACAGAATAAACATGACAGTGAAGAACTAGCATGACAATTGAAATTTTGATGCTTCTGTTGGTAAAAAGTAAATTTGCGGTACTCAAGTTTGTACTCAGACTCGAGTTCAAGTCACAAGTTCAATTTGAATAGACTTGGACTTGTCACAGACTCCAATGCATTTTTATTCAGACTTGATTCGGACTCAAGCCTTTGGGACTCAGGACACTTTTTTCCATAACTTTTGTGATGCAATAAAAAATAAATAAAATGACAACAGAAATTAATGAACACATCTCAGTCTGCATGCAGCTGTTTAGAGTTGTTTCACTGTGTTTAAGAAAACACATGCCACACACATACGCACATGCACACTCATCATTCAACCAATATGCCTGAATGTTACTACAGAAACTACTGTAGGTACTGGAGGTGGCTGGCACGACGGAAACATAAAAGACAGGTATGTATCCAATGTAATAGAAACGAAACAAGGCAGTTTCACACAAGACGGGACCTGACAACTGGTAAAATTGCGTGTGGCGTTTGTGCAGCCAAGACGGTGCTCTCATTGCCGGTTCATCATCGCGTGGTTAAAAACTTAAAATCAAGAATTTCATTGAGTCAAGTCACACACCTCATGTCTCTCATAGTTTACTAAAAACAGCATATTGAAATAAAAAATATTGATCAGTATTCGGTGCGGCCACCTTTGCCTTTAAAACAGCACCAATTCTCCTAGGTACACCTGGACACAGTTTTTCTTGGTGGTTGTCAAACAGGATATTCCAAGCTTCTTTTCATCTACCTGTTTAGACTGTCTCAATTACTTCTGTCTCTTTATATAATCTCAGACTGTCATGATGTTCAGTGGGGGGCTTTTTAGGGAACATGACATCTGTTGCAGGGCTTCCTGTTCTTCTATTCTAATCTTTTCTATTTGCAAAAGTAATGTTTGGGAGTCTAACATTTATATTTCCTATTGACACACTAAAGTTGATGATATAAATAACTATCTTAAGACAAATGCTTTTGTGTAACATTTATGTGCCTAAGGCTTTTGCACATCTGTATACTGTGCAAATGTAAAATTCATGCCTTTAGGAGTTATACACTTTTTTTTATTGAGGAACAAAAACATTAGAGTACACATTTAAGGTAACTACTATATATATATATATATATATATATATATATATATATATATATATATATATATATATATATATAGTATTAGATATGATATGAGAGACAAGTGAAAAATATTAATTGTGGAAATCAATATTCATTTAACCATTTTGGGGATTACGTCAGTTTCTAATATAACTATCAAAAAAAAAACGTTTTGTGTACAAAACGATCAAAACGTGTTTTATGATCGTGAATTCAAATGATGCGCCTCTGGTTGGTCACATGATAACACCCACGTGACCACACCGCTCTTTCGATTTTATTGTGAATGAGGGAAGTGAGAACGGGTTTTAGACAACACGTGTAATCTTCAGTAAGATAAAAAATAAAGCATCCGAAATCTTTCAAGATCGAAGTTGTGAATCGATAAGTGATTTGGGAAAGGAGCTTCATTGAGAGGCGAGGTACTGATCCAGATCGATACGATTATTCCGCAAGTTTTGTCGAATAATGTTAACTGTTTAACAAAGCACAAAAATATCAGATGTCTAACTAGTAAAACATTATGATTGTTGTTAACAGACGATTTTACACTGGTTATCCGATGAGGGCTAAACGTTTTTATTATGAGATTTACTATTGATTAGGTTTCGGCCTGCTGTGAAAAGACGTAGAGCTGATTTGTTTGTTCTCTAGTGTGTGTAACTCAAATTTCACATGATATGATTTGCTTTAGCAGACATCACGCAAGTGTGGCCTAATATTTGAAGGTTTTCTGCTTGCTTTGTTTTGCTGTTGAGCTGCTCTGAAAAGTCCCGAGCCCCAAATCTAGTGGGGTTTGATCCACATTAAGTTGTAATTAAATTTTTACCCCACAAACACCAAATCACTGCGCATTTATTTCCACAGTGTTTTGGTATTTTAAAGATGACACAGCTTTTAAAATTGAAAATAAATTTTGACAGATTGTTTTGTGATCGGTGACTTCATTTGGGTTGATCGAGAGACCTGATTCTGATTTTTATTTGAGTCCTGAGAATGTGACACAAATTTGAAAGTCGAAGATGTTCGCAATATTATAGACATGGATTTGTTCAGACTATGTCCATGTATTGAGTTCTTTTCTTTCTCTCTCTATCTCTCTCTCCCTCCCCTCCCTTCAAGTCTCAGGCGCCCTCTAGTGATCCGAGAACAAGCTGCGAGTTGGTAGAGCCATCATGAGTGACAAGGAGCCAATGGAGCTGCCCATGAGCCAGGGCAAGTTCAATGAGTTGTGGGACGACATGTAAGTCGATGTGCAGACGAGTTAGCCTAATGAGCCGTTTTTAACCACACAGATTGCTAAAATGTTTATTTAGTTTTCGTATTTATAAAGTGTAATTTTATTAAAGGGAAGATGAATGTGTATTTAAAATTGGTCATTTATATAGTATAAATGTGAAATTATTTTTGAATTTGAAGCATTCTAGACTGAGAAAAGGCAGAAAATGTATTTTTTACACATGTGGCTGAAAGACAACAACTCCCAGAATGCACTTGCCTTGGTGCACTTACGAGGCCACTCCCAAACCACGCCTACCAGTTACAGGCGGCAGTATCTGAAAATATGATACAATGCTTGCTTTGATACATTGTGACTCTATAAATCGTGAGTTAGTTGATAAATTGACTGACTACGCAGGAAGAACATTATAATTCCGGGTGTCCAAACTCTGTACGTGACGTCTTAGTAACAAAAAGAAAAACAAACAAAATACTCACTTTACACTAAGCCGTCCGTTTGTCCCTGCGGGCTTTGGCTGGCGTTTCCAATTTATCTTTTGTATAACTGAGCACCCAAGTTTTGTACCACACATGGACAGGGGAGTCCTGGAAACTTATTTTAGGATCCATGCTCAAGTTAGCGGTGCTGTTTCATCAGCGGATTCAGCGATCTCGTCCAGAAGAAAATGGCATCGCTGAAATTCGCGACAGCAATAGGACACACTATCTGTTTCCATAGGCGCACAGCGAGAGCACTGACACCACCAGTTCGCCCCAACTCGAGTCTGGCCGGGCTCTTCCTCCTGCCTGCCAAGCAGGTTTTGCTCCCCTGCTACAGCAGCTGCTCCGGCTGCCTCTGTTCATCGCTGTATTGCTGTACAGGTAGCCGCGAGCATCAGATTCTCGCAACAGATCTTCTAAATCTTCTTCTGACATTTCAACTTCAAAACTACCTTCCGCCATCGTGATTAGCTTGTATACAAACTTTCTACACAGAGCAAGAGCCTGTTTTCTTAGCTTCTACAGAAAGATGGCTGACACTATCTTCACATTCTGTGAGTGAGATCCCGCCCATATGGGCGTGGTGAAAACATGCGGAATACTGGCTGTAGTTTTAAGCCTCTGGCCCAAAAATCCTCCGATGACGCAAAATGACGATTTTTGCGTCATCGGAGGATTTTTTTCCAGACTAAAAATAAATAAATCTCTCATCTCAGTGGGATATGAGAGGGGGGAGCTCGGTAATTCGAAAATACTACTGGTTTTCTACTGATACAAAGCTTAATGCTAAATCCTGAAGTAACCCTTAAAGCAATATCACAAGCAATAGAGATGTTGTTCTGTATACTATCAACAGGGCTGTGATTTAGCTTTAGTCACAAGGCTGAATGATACACAGCACAGAAAACGATGACATAATTATTTATAAATGATATGTTTATCATAAAATAGGGCTGCAACTAACGATTGCAGCGATTAATCATTAGCTCTTAACCGATTATTCTGCTTGTGTCCCGATTTAAAAGCTTGTATTAAACGTGCGTACTAACAATAAAGAGGAAAAAAATAATCTTTTAAAAATACCTCTAAATGACATTCACTGAATTAAAGGGGGAAAAATTATTTTTATAAGTTTAATTCAGTAAAGAAATTCACTGCAAAAAAACCTATTGTTATCAAGTGTTTTTGTCTTGTTTTCCATTTTAAAAATGTCTAAAAATCCTTAAAACACGATACATTTAATTGAGGCGCAACATATAAGATATTTAGACTTGCTTTAAGAGAATGTATCTTAAATATACAGTAAGTGTATTTTGTTTATAAGTGTATTATTTACTTGGTTATACTTGGAGTGCAGTAGACAAAATATACCTATATTGAAGATTCTCTAAAAGCAAGTCTGAATATCTTGTGCTGCCTCTCAGGTGAATGCATCTCATTTTAAAGGATTTTTATATATTTTTAAATATTTGTATTTTTAATATTATATTCAACATTCTCATAACTTTTTAATTCTGCAGAATAGTTGCTAATTTTTTTTTAGATAGTTTTAAAAGCGTTTTATATTTATATTTGAAATCAAGCCAAAACAAATCGAAAACATTTTGTTTTCGTGTATAATGGGGTGAAGACTACCCTCTCTCCTTTCTGTTCACTTCAATCCATCTTTAACTCACAAAAAAACAAACTCTGTCATATTAATAAAGCTGCATATTACCAATATTCTTCACGATACGAAATGCACAGTGACATATATTATAATTCAATAAGTAGCCAATATATTATAATCTAGCTGAAGCAAGCGTGCGCGCTCAAGGGACGAGCATCCCCGCATGAGTGTGCATCAACCGGATGCAGTTTCAGTCTCTCCCCCTCAGATCGGGACATTCGCACAACTCATAAGAGTAAAGACGCTTGGCACACAAGCTTTGCTTCAGCTCCACTTATTCCACTTTCTAGAGTGCTTCTGTTTTTATTTGTATTTTTGCATAATATTTCCCTCATACTTTATGTTCTACATCACCTGAAGCTGTTTAAGTTTAGAGTGCATCTTGGCTGTGAGCGACATCATCTTCCTCTCCTCAATCAGGTGCAAACTGCAATGCTGTTCTCACAAGTCATCATTAGAGTTTAAAGTGATCTCATGTTGCATTAAATTAGATCAAACGATTATTCGACAATGAACATTTTTGTCTACATTTTTTTGTTGTCGATAACGTCGTCTATTTGTTTCATCCCTATTATAAAATAAGTTACAAAACTGGCCAGTTGGCTCAAACATTTCTTCTCTGCCTACGAAAATAGTTAAAGAAAATCGAGAACCGGAGCTAACTGTTGACATGAGATATAAAGCAGCTTAGATACCATAGTATTTAATTAGTTGCAATCAGAGATCATGCATGTGAAAATAATTCTATGATCCATGTTGAGTTGTACATTAATTTATAATGTATGACTTCTAACAGACTCACTGATTTGAGATGATGAATTTGTTCTAGAAAATGCATCTCTTTTTGTAACAGCATGTTTTATGGTCTTTTTTTTTCACAGAACATTTAGAGAGCTGATCATGGAGCTCCCTCGAGCAAACAGTGATGCTTGGCTTAGTGCTGTAAGCTGTTGCTTTAATTTTAATTGTGTCTTTTAATGCTTATATGAACTGATACATGGAATTTATTGCTGATATTTCTAATTGGTTAAACCTGGAACATAATGATATATAAAACTAGTATCTCAGCACCCAAAGCTATCCCCTAAATTAAAACCTTTCTGCACTACCGCAGGCACTGCCTGATGGACCGTTGACTGAGGGCTTTGATCTGGATCTCCCGGTGAATGATGATGATGTTACACCTGCTGTGGAGGCACCAGTTGTGGAAAACCAACCCCCTTCTGCCACTGTAGTCCCCACCACCACAGACTATCCGGGCGAATATGGCTTCCGCTTACACTTTAATCAGTCCAGCACTACAAAGTCTGCCACATCCACTGTGAGTGATGAGCAACACTAACCTATAGCTCAGTGATACTTAAAGTCCAGGCCGTGGGCCAAATCGGGTCCCCCATGAGGTTATAAGTGGCCCGCCGGTTTAACCCTTTATAAAGAATTATGTCCATTTTCCACAAAATTATGCACGCTGTAGCACTTAAGCACACTAATACTCTCATATAGTGTGAGTTCCATTCACCTGACAAGCTAGGGTCACTCAAGTGCAAATCTCATTCTAAATATGGCCATAGAATAAAAACAGGGACTTCCGCATACCACTCCATGTTAGGATATTAGCTTTATAAACTCTGTTTAAAGCTTAAATTTAAAGTTTTGACTGATTATGAATAGATGCCCCATTCATGTCGAAAAATAATAGACTGTTTTTGAGAACTGGTTTGTCTCATTTTTCCAAGCGATCTCTTGGATATTTTTTTTTTTTATGGCTGTGATTTCTTTTTTTAAATTTTTTTATTTACTCTATACTTTGTCTCAAATAACTTGCAAGAAATTGCTTAGTCATCATTTATTTTAATTATTTATATGTACATGTTAAAATATTCCTTTTTGTGAATATATTTCACATTTCCACTATAAATCTTTTTATAAGTATGTTTGCATACCATAAAATCAGCAGATATGCTGTAATTAAAAGTATTTTTGATAGATATTGCAATTGCAAGTTTATTTTAAAACTTTTTGTAACCCAGACAAATTGAATATTATATAATTGTAATATAATACTGAATAATCTTGTGCTGGCTTACATTTATGTTGTTGGTCTTGGCAGATACCTTTAACAAATACTTTAACAGGTAGTTAATGGTCAGTTCACCCAAAACTGAAATTTCTATCATTAGTCACCCTCTCAAGTCTGTATGAATTTTCCTCTTCCGTAGAACACAAAAGGAGATTATAATGCAAAAAGATGAATATTTGAAACAGTCTACTTCATATCATCCTCATTAAACACCTGTTACATGTCTCAATTCTGGACCGTACAGGTATTTTTGTTTTTGTGCTTTGTCAGTCAGGCTGTGTTGGTCTTTAGGTTGTCTGATTTCATGTTATATACACATTCTTAATTCACAGATTAGGCCTAATATCCTTCTAATGTATATTACACGTCCCAACCGATTTGGAAGTCTCTTCTCAGGGATTACATTCAGCCAATAAATCTTTAAGTGATTAAATCTTTGATCCTGTGTGTTAAAACACTACACATAACTTCAGTTCCATAACTTCATGACTAAATGGGTGACAGAAAACCCATCATCTCCTCCACAGAACTCTTAGCTTAAAAACGGTGTAAATGTCAGGAAGGCTGAGGTTAATATGATGTATTAATGAATTTATATCTGTAAAGCACTTATATGGGATTTCATAAGGCATAAATCATATCTTGCTTTATGGGGGGGGGGGGCATTGTCTTAAAAACAATGTTTAAAAAATTCAATTAAAATTAAATTTCTCTTAGACACATTTTTAAAGCCATGATGGAAAAACAGCTATTTCTAATTTTTGTGATGGGGCCAGTGAAAATTTTGACAGGGCCAGTAAAAATCTGAAGCACTGGCCCAACCGGGCCAGTAAAAAAAAATCCTTAGCGTTGAGCCCTGCAGTAGTAGTAGTATTATTAGTAATGATAATATCATCTTAGCTTTGACATTTTAGACCAGTCAATAAAATGTTTGCAGATATACATGACTCTATAGGTCTGGGAGCTGCTTCACCACCACTGGCAAGCACAACCAACAGACACCCCTGACACAGACACCAACCACACCTTCGATCCACCTGGCCCCCCCCTCCCCGCCGCCGGTAAAACCCAACCCCCCTACCAGCTGTTATGTCTCTGTGCTCCGCTGTGTTTTACTCCACAAGGATGCTGGGGGTGCACCATGACAGGCACCTCCAAATCAAGCTCACCTTGTCCGGTTGAGACCTGACAGATGACCAAAAATCTTTGTTTGGTTGCCCTTTTTAGATTGTTATATGTGGCTGGAACCGTGGTGTGCACCAGTTAGCTCCCCCGCCAGAGATACCACATCCAACATAGATTGCACTCCAACACAGTCTAATTAAATGAGAGAAGGGGCCGCTGGCAGAGGGAGGGTCCAGGCAAACCAGAAACCAAACCGGAAATCCCCATGCAGACAATTCGTGCCAACTGCACCTACCGACAGCACTAGAACAGCTGACAGATTATAAAGTATATATAAACTCTTAGAATTTATATAATGTTTATGGAATTGGATTTTATAAGGGAGAGGAGAGGGAAGGAGGACAAATTGTTCTCTAATAATATAAATATCAATACTACCACCATTAAGAATAACAATAATAGCAAATGTACATATATATAGAGAAGAAAATAAAGTATAGCATATAGAACATTCTAATATCTATAAATGACATCAATCTATGATTAATTGTAGAACAGTATATTAAATAATATTTTGTATTGAAATAGTTTGTATTTATGTAATATAGAACTTAATTGCGGCATTAACTCACAGCTAGTTTCTTTTCTTTCTCTTTTTATTAGAACACAATATGGGAATACAACATCATAAATACAGGACAAACAAAACAATAAACCAAAAACATTGTTTATGTGAAGAGTAGGTGTGAGGTTATGTTGTGTGTTTGTACATCTCTATTGAGTATGTACTGAGAAAAAGAAAGAAAGGGACTGGATGTAAATCTGTAGTTTTATAGATTTGTTTTTCCAGAATCTAATATTAATAATCACATGTAATAAGTGTAGTAATAGGAACTAAACATCATCTATTATATATTAATAGGTTATAAATATAATTATATGATAATACAGTCATAGTAATTAGAAAACACATATTAAACTATATATAAATGTTATTTCCATAATTGTGTCAATGACAGTGATGACAATGCTGACAATAGTGATAATAATATTGATGGTAATGCAATAGAATTTAACAATCATAATGGTAATAAAAGAGATGGTAAAAATTATGATAGTGCTATAAATAATAATAATATGGAACGTATATAATATCAACATGTATATGCATATATACAGATAAAACCATACATTTGTATCCTTTCCCCTTCCTATAAATTTGTAAAGATATGATTGGGAGAGTGTGTGGGTCCGGTTCTAATGTGATGATTGATATGTATAGATATTATTTTCTTGGTGAGAGTTAGAGAGATGAGGAATGGGTTCTTCTATTTGGTTGGAATGTTATTGACTTCTATGGTGATACCGAGTAAACAAAGTGATGGTGACGGAGGGTTTCTACAGTCCATGATAGTGGAAAATATTTTTCATGTTTTTGAAATAGAATTATCTTGTTCTTTTAATTTCTGCATTGAATTATTTTCCTTTGTCTTCATGATCAATTATGAATGGTTCTCTTTGTCATTTTCATGCATACATTCATTTTGAAATTGCTGTCTGTGACTTCTAACCTGTAGTTAAGATGAGTGAGAGAGTTTTGCCATGAGTTTAACACACATATATTATGCTAAGTCAATCAGAGTTAATGTAGCTCTGTGTTTTTTAAATAAACTTCATATTTACACCAAATGTGTTACCAATACGAAGAGAGAGAAGATCCTGTCAATCTGATGCGTTTTAGGACATTTGAAAATGAACATCAAAGGATCAAACAGAAAGGGTCACATATGTTATAAAAGCTATTGACTGTCCTGCTGATATCAGAAACAGGTGGCATATGTGAACAAAACATGAATAAATGATTTGCTTTAAATAATGTAATGACATGCATTTTCGTGGGTGTTGCTGCCTCATTGCAGTCGACACTGACACCTCAAAACAGTGCCGTGGCTTGTCAAAATTTAAAGCAAACTGTATGGACCCAACATGTTTATGGTTAGTTGATGGAAAGTTGAAGAGGTAGGCGATGCCTGATCACTGTGGGCCCCTAGGCTACAGCCTAGGTTAGCTGTACTTTAATCCATCCATGCTTTTTTTTTTTTTTTTTTTCCTCTCACCTTTTTCTCCCCAATTTGGAATGCCCAATTCCTAATGCACTCCAAGTCCTCATGGTGGCGTAGTGACTTGCGTCGATTTTAAAGCTTGTGACATTGTACATGCTGCTGCAACATTTTCTTAACCTGCTTGATCAGTCCTTTTATACGATTTACAGCTCAGAATCCATAATGGCGAACAAAAATAATTGCAGGTGAAGGTTTTAATCACTGGTTAAGAGTTTAATCTCTAATTTGTTTAATTTTTCAAATTAAAATACAATTTGGATCAGCAAACACTCGAAGCTTAAAACTCGAATGATTGATTGACTCGAATGATTTTATGTATAAACAGTTTACACGCATTCATTCTGCTTTTTTCTTGAATGAGGCCCCTTGTGTGTATCATCCTCAGTTTTTAATCTGTCTAATTGGCTTTCATGCTTGAGAGGAGAGTTGAAGATATAGTACATTAGAGGAGTTTTCTTACCATGTGCCTTGAGTCTTTTCTTGTTGTGCTGCAGGGTGAAAAATAGTTCCTTAAATTGAAATTAGAGGGTGGCTGCACCGAGTTCTAGTTTATACTTTAACTTATTTAACTTCAATTGTTTTCAGAAACTTAAGAGACTCTGAGGATTTGCTCTCACTTTTCAGCCCCCAAGGTTTGTAGATAATGGAAACTTAACATGACTGGGCATGTTCTGAGGTTTCATTTTTATTGGCTACGAAGGAGTTAACAAAGCCCATTTGAAGAAGGTGATTTGTTTTGTGAATGGTGGGCTGATGCAAGTGCAACACTACCTAACCCCCCGACACAACATTAATAGGCTAATCTGTTTGTCAGGAACAAAGTTGGGTATTTTGTGTTTATTGGCATAGTGTAAATTGGATGTCGGAATGTAAAGTTTCAGATTTTGTTTTTGCTTTTGCTTAAATTATTAGAATTGTGTGAATTGGCTTGTAACTCTCAGCCTGTCTTCCCCCACAGTATTCTCCATTGCTGAATAAGCTGTATTGCCAACTGGCCAAAACTTGCCCTGTGGATCTGCTGGTTGACAGAGAGCCGCCTCCTGGAGCTGTACTAAGATTAACTGCAATTTATAAAAAATCAGAGCATGTTTCAGAGGTGGTAATCCGCTGCCCGCACCACCAGAGCATTGCTGAGAACAATGAAGGTCTGTGTGTATAACCATTTAACTTTACAACTTCAGTAACAAACAATTTTACTAAAAATATATACTGTATATCGTATGTGTGTGTGTGTGTGTGTATATATATATATATATATATATATATATATATCTTGAAAAGACCCTAACCATTATTTCACACAAAAGATTTGCATAAGATTGGGTAATTAAATTTTTTTGCGAATCACTGAACTCTGCAACAGGTGCTGCCCCCCCTAAAAAATTAAGCATTAAATAATAATACAAATAATAATAACCAAAATGTCAAGGATTAATAAGTATTGATCCCCCTACTTTAATACTTGGTTGAACCACCTTTTGCAGCTATTCCAGCCATTAGTCTTTTAAACAAGTGTCTATCAACTTTGCACAAAGTGATGGAGCAATATTAGCCCATTCCTCCTTGCAAAATTGCTCAAGCTGTAGCAAGTTAGTTGGGGATTGGCGATTGACAGCAATTTTGAGGTCTCTCCACAGATGTTCAATTGGGTTGAGGTCAGGACTCTGACTGGGCCACTCAAGGATAGGACTGTTACGATTATGAAATTTGTCTGACGATTAATTGTCAATAAAATAATTGCCTCTTTTAGGGCTTTCACGATTAAACCGGAGCATTTTGCGTTCACCATCAAAGTTTTATATTTGTTTGTTTATATTTTCTCTGGAGTTTGGTCACGAGCCTCTGCTGATGGTGCATGTATCCAAGCACTTTATGCTCTCTTCTGGACAGTTGCTGCTTTGATTGACATCCATGGTGTAGCACAGTGATGCTCCGACTTCATCTGAATGACACACAAACACGCCGTTGATGGCATATATACTGTATATTTGATTAAAATTCCTTATTTTGGAATTTAAATGTGTTTGAAATTTTAAGTGCACAATAATCACGGTTATCTCAAAAAACCAAGGTTTGATCAAATAACTATGATCGTATGATTATTTAATAATCGAGGCAGGCTCAAGGGCATCCATTTTCTTAATCTCTCCACTCTGGTGTTGCTTTGTGATTTGGTTCATTGTCTTGCTGAATAAAAAATATTCAATTTGGCACTTTCTGTAAGAGGGGAGTAGGTTATTATCCAAAATCTATGTGTATTTTGCAGCATTTATTATCCCATAAGTCTTCACAAGATTGCCTCTCCCTCCTGCTGAAAAGCACCCCCATAACATGATGCTACCACCAGCATTTTACTTTGCGGAGATGGTGTTATGTGGCTTATGCGCAGTGATGGCTTTGCGGAACACATACCGTTAAGTGTTTAAGCCAAGTTCCACTTTAGTTTCATCAGACCACATGACCTTCTGCCATGTCTTAGGCAGTATCCAAGTGACGTATTGCAAAGCCTTTACGGGCAAGCATATGTGGTAAGCTTTATGAGCAACGCGGGTCCTTAAAGAAGCCCTCATAATAAATCTCGAACTGCTTAACAAATTCAGTTGAGAAATGGATTCCTGTGAACTGTATGCCAATGATTGGCTTATGTTTAATAATGTGGTAGTAAACAATACATTGTTTACTATATATATATGTATATGTGTGTGTGTGTATGTGTGTGTATATATTAATTAGTGTATATATGTGCATGTATATATGTGTGTATATATGTTTAATACACACACATATACTTTTATTCACCAAAGTGGCATTCAACTGATCACAAATGGTCAGGACATTAATAACATGAAAAATTACCAGTACTATTAGATTATTTTTATTTTTTTTTCAGAACCTCTTAAACTACAAAGTGTTTTCATCAAAAACTCCCCCACATGTAGCAATGACAGCTTTGCAGATACTTGCCATTTTAGCTGTCTATTTGTCCAGATACTCGGGTGACATTTCACACAAAGCTTCCTGTAGCACTTGCCATAGATGTGGCTGTCTTGTCGGGCACTTCTCACCCACCTTACAGTCTAGCTGATCCCACGAAAACTCAATGGGATTAAGATCCATAACACACTTTTCCAATGATCTGTTGTCCAATGTCTGTTTCTTTGCCCGCTCTAACCTTTTTTATTTTTCTCTTTCAAAAGTGGCTTTTTCTTTGCAAATTTTTTTTTTCTCATAAGACTGCACCCCTGTGTTTTCTCTTTACTGTTGTACATGAAACTGGTGTTGAGTGGGTAGAATTCAATGCAACTGTCAGCTGAGGACATGTGAGGTGTCTTTCTCAAACAAGAGACTCTGATGTACTTATCGTCTTGATTCCTCATCTCTTTCTGTCCTTGTAAGAGTCAGATGTCCTTTGTCTTTGAAAACTTTAGTGTACACTTTTGTATGAAATCTTCAGTTTTATTTGGCAATTTCAAGCATTGTATAGCCTTAATTCCTCAAAACAATGATTGACTGGCGAGTTTGTAAAGAAAGCTGTGTTGTATTACAAATTCATAAAATGTCAAATCTAGGTTCAGTACAATTGTATATACAACAGTGAAAGTAGAGTAGATTGCATTTAGCATTTGGGGTATAGATGATGATTATATCAGCTGTTAAACAGAGTTTTCCAGCAAGAGATTCCTGCCAGTCCTGGTCTCTCTATAGTAAATTAAATGAGTCAGATTACTGAGAATCTCACTCTCTTTAATGGCTCTTGGAGCCCCAGCCCCAGTTGTTGAATAGTTAGGCTGATTGGATTAGCATCTATGCATTTGAATAGTTATGCTGATTGGATTAGGATTGGTAACACTCTAGAGTCTAGGGTGGGTTCCTAAACCTGTATACTTCATTTACTTGCTTTAAGGTCATCACCTAGGTGCTTTGTCTCCATTTCTAAGCACTGCCCTCTAAATGTATATAAACTACAATGTAAAGCTCCCTTAGTCAGACTTGATGACCGCAGCTACCGACAGCTCGTGTTCTCAAAGAATCCTGCTGAAGATACAACCAAGTCTCCTGGTCTTCGCTTCTGAGTTTCCAACAGCTGTTAATATTGACTTTAAGACATGCCAGTCTAAGGCATACTGTGGCAAGTCAACAACAAATACAATGTTAAGCTTAATTTAATGAACCAAATAGCTTTCAACTGTGTTTAATATAATGGAAAGTGATTTTCTTTTACCAAATTAGCAATTTAGCATGATTACTGAAGGATAATGTGTTGGAATGATGGCTACTGGAAATGGGGCCTGTCTAGATTTGATAAATGTATTTTTTAAAATAGTAATGGTGCTGCTTTTTACATCAGTAATGTCCTGACTATACTTTGTGATCAGTTGAATGACATTTTGGTAAATTAATACCACTTTACTTCTGAAGAGCAAAATCTGTTATCCCAAACTTTTGGCCGCCAGTGTGTATGTAATAATGTCTTCAAACTTTTTTATTAAATACACTCTGAAGTTGAAGTAGGTGTTGAATAGGAATCAACTAGGGAAAGGAAACAACTTGGTTTTGGGGTTGATGTACACTCAATGGTTTAGCCACCGTTAAAGTAATTTTGTCTGTGTAGTGTCTATAATGATTGGCCTCTTCTCTTTTCTCAGGTGTGTCTAACCGAAGCCACCTTATACGTGTGGAGGGCAATAAGAAGGCCATATACAATAAGGATCTTAACACTAGAAGGCATAGTGTCACGCTACCCTATGAGTCCCCACAGGTACACCAAAATTCAGCACAAATGCCAGATGGGGAGTGCAGGGTTCCCACAGTCATGGAAAATCTGGAAACATCAGGGAATTGTATTATTATTGTTATTCTAGACCAGAACGCAAATCATGGAAATATATGAAATCAGTAAAAGTCATAGAAAATTTCTTAAAAATGTTTTTGTTCTAGCTTTTGCCAGAGTATTGCTGTTTGTGAGTGAGAAACGTTTGCACAAGCCAACGTGAAACATCAATCTATGCATTGAGGGTCTTGTTGGAGACATTTGTACGCTAATTGTTACATTTATTAATGATAAAATTTATTCTATTATTTCAGATTGGCACCAGATATACAAATGGAAATCTGTTGAGCAATCTTTATAAAATTCTATAAATAAATAAAATCCTTATCCAGTAGTTATGAACTGCTGGAAAGATCATGGAAATGTTTTTGTCAAAAATTGTGGGAATTCTTGGGTGTGTCATGTTCTGCTTGCAGTGAAGTTAATTTCTGAATTGCACATGTTTGTATTTCTTTGGCTCTGTCTCTCTAGCTGGGTTCTTTGAGAACAACGCTGCTTATAAGTTATATGTGCAACAGCAGCTGCATGGGCGGCATGAATAGGAGGCCCATACTTACCATCATGACATTGGAAACAAACAAGTATGTCCCTCTCTCCTATTTTTTTTTTTATCCTTTCCTCTTCCTTGATTGTTCTTGCTAGTTACCTTTCTGGCCCTGTTTACACCTGGTATTAAATTTGTCTCAGGTTATCCAAGCACAAGTGCATCTCCTGTGACCACTTGTGTCTGAATTTTTGAGGGGAGGTTCTCTGATTTCTTGATTGCATGCATCACTCATATTACTGTATATACACTCACAAGCACTTTATTGAGAGCACTATGTTCCTAATTAAGTGCCTGGCATGGTCTTCTGCTGTTGTAGCCCATTCGCCTGGTTCAACGTATTGTGCATTCTGAGATGCTATTCTGCTCACTACAATTGCACAGAGTGCTTATCTGAGTTACCGTAGCCTTTCTGTCAGCTTGAACCAGTCTGGCCATTTTCCTTTCACCTCTCCAAAAAGGTGTTTCTATCCTCAGAACTGCCGCTCACTCTTATGTTTTTTGTTTATGGCATCATTCAGAGTAAACTCAATAGACTGTTGTGTGTGACAATCCCAGGAGATCAGCAGTTACAGAAATACTCAAACCAGCCGAACTGGTACCAACAATCATGCCATGGTCGAAATCAATAAGACCAATTTTTCCCCATTCTGATGGCTGATGTGAACAATAATTGATGCAACTGACACATATCTGCATGATTTTATGCATTACAATGCTGCCACATGATTGGCTGGTTTGTTGATCACATGAATAAATGGGTGTACTGGTCTAATAAAGTGCTCTGTGAGTTTATATACAAATGCAATGTAGTTGCATGCGTTTTGACCTACCCTCGAATGTGTTTTGAGTGATCTTATCACAAAATATTTTGGACCCTGTTTACTCCTGTATTTAGCACTGTCCACTTGTGATCGGATTGCTTGAAACATGTTGTGTTAAGGCCTCCGTTGTACCCTCACAGCATAAATCAGTGTTTGGTATTAATGGAAATCAAGGCTGAATGCTTTGTGTTCACTTGTGTTCACTTGTGTCCACAGTGAGCAGGTACTTGGTCGGCAATGTTTTGAGGTCCGGGTTTGTGCCTGCCCAGGTCGTGACCTTAAAATTGAAGAAGATAATCTGAAGAAGATTACTGGGGAGAAGGCTACTGGGACAAAGAGAAGTAAGAGGAAATGAAATGAGGTGGCTGAAAATAATATCTCTGCTGGAAAAGCCTAAGCTGGTTATCTGGTATCTCATCTTGGTCCGGCTGGTCAGTTGCCTAGTTTAAGAGGGGGTTTGGGCACTTTTAGCTGTTCAGGCTGTGAAACAAGCTGAGCACTCACTTGGCTAGGCTGGGAGATCAGCTTAAACCAGGTATGCCTAGGAAACCTGTTAAAGCTTGTTTAAGCTGGTTGTTTTAGCAGGTATTCTATGTACAGGTTAGACATTGTTTTAAGCCTATTGTTTTAAGTAGTATGTGCACTGGACATTTTTTTTATGGCTTCATTATTTTGACAAATTTTAACTGCAGTTTTACCCTTTTTCCACCAAAAATAAACCAGAGCGTCAGGATCAGTTGAAAGAGCCACCTAATCCTGAAACCAGTAAGAAGATGAAGGATGACTCCAATACTGATGACAATCTATACATACTACATGTGTGTTACATAAAACCATTAATAGGTTTATTTATTTTTATATATAAAAAAAACAATCCTATCTGTATTTCAAGTGTTTTAGCTAAAGTATTTGCGCTTTTCTAACATTCCTCTTTTTTTTTTCCTTGTTTTGCCAGGTGCGAGGTAAAGAAAGATATGAGATGTTAAAAAAGATAAATAGCAGTTTAGAGTTGATGGATGTGATGCCTCTGGGAGATCAAGAAAAGTATAGGCAAAAGAGGTACGACTCTGGTCAGCCTTTGTTTATTTAAAACCTGAATCGGAACAAATGTACAAAGGCTGTCATTAATGACACAGTTTGTCTACTTGTGGTTTATCTCCCCACATTTTCCTCTTGTTTTTACATGCAAATATTTATTTATTTGTTTTCCCCTGTAGATCTCACAGGACAGATTCCAAGAATGAGCAACCCTGCATTCAGCCGAAGGGTGGAAAAAAACTGTGCTTGAAAGCAAAAAACGATTCTGAGAGCATGTCTTGAAAATGTCATGCTGTTACATTTTTGGTTTACCAAAGTGGTCGAACCCATGAGATCAGCCTTTTTTGTATTTAGCTGCCACAGTTTAAGATTTGTGTAAAGTTTATAGTGAATTATGTCCAGTTTTTTACATTCCTGATTTTTATTGTTTTTAGTTTCTTATAATTGGTTAAGTGAAATTGTCTAATTTTCTAAATTTTCTGTCAGTTTATGCTGATGCTAAGACACCCTTGCAGCATTCCAGTATCACCAGAATTTGCATGTTTATTCATGCATGCAATGTTTACTTTTTCCTCTTGTTTTTTTTATATAAAGCCAGAGAGAATAAATACAAATAAAAGAAGGTATTGATTTTTTTTGTGAAGAAGCTTATTTGATCCGATGCATTAAACAGGAACCCCCCTAAAACATCCATGAGCACTGTACAATGGAGATCTTGTAAAATAAAAATGGGTTAATTTATAATGGTCTTGAAATAATCTGTGAAGCAGATAAAATGGTATATGTTGGCACATTGTTTCCTAGGAGTCAGTCTATACAGTCTAAAACAATACACATGATAACTAGACATTGGTTGGGTTTGCCAAAGCACTAAGCAGAACGTTAGCAGCAGGTAAATTGTACAACTGCATGCTTCCAAAAAAAATCATTACCTAGTACGTAAAACCTTTTAGATGTTATTGAGAGCTTCGGACCACTCAAATCCATTTGCAGATTAATATTTTTACTGGTTGCTCCTTAAGTGTGACCCAAAACACAACAAAACATTAATGTACAGAGTCAACCATTATCCCCCTTAAACCCAATTATTTCCCATAATCTCCCCATTCTGCAACAATCATCCCTGTGGCCAAGCCCGAGTACACATGCAGATCAAAATAAATACACACACACACACACACACACATATATATCAAACATATATATCAGCAAAAAAGGAACATCCCTTGTTCAGAACACTATTTTAAAGATAATTTTGTGAAAATCCAAATAACTTTACAGATCTTTAATGTAAAGGGTTTAAACAAAGTTGTCCATGCTTGTTCAATGAACCATAAACAATTAATGAGCGTGCACTTGTGAAATGGTCATTAAGACACTAACAGCAGACGGTAGGAAATTAAGGTCACAGTTATAAAAACTCTGAAAAACACCAAAAGAATGATGCCCAGGGTCCCTGCTCATCTGCGTGACCGTGCCTTAGGCATGCTGAATGGAGGCATGAGGACTGCAGATGTGGCCAGGGCAAAAAATTTCAATGTACGTACATTGAGACGCCTAAGACAGTGCTACAGGGAGACAGGAAGGACAGCTGATCATCCTCGCAGTGGCGGACCACGTGTAACAGGATCGGTAAATCCGAATATCACACCTGCAGGACAGGTACAGGATGGCAAATACAACTGCCCGAGTTACACCAGGAACACAATCCCACCATCAGTGCTCAGACTGTTCGCAATAGGCTGCGAGAGGCTGGACTGAGGGCTTGTAGGCCTGTTGTAAGGCAGTTCCTTACTAGGGGTGTGCGATATTTACAAAAAAGTATATCTGAATATTTTCTGGGTTTTGCTGATAACGATAAACGGCCGATATTTTGCATCCTTCTAAAAAATTTGTAGAAGACTTATATTGTGCTAGTTCCCTCTTACAACATATATTATGCTATTAATGATATTGATTGTTGCTATTATTATTCAAAACAATATACTGAAGGAAAATTCAATGTTTAGTATTTAAAACAAGCATTTGTTCAAGAAGAATACAAAACACTGCTCTGTTGTAAGGTGAACTGTGCAGCATACAAGCAAAAATGACATTGTAATAAAAGTCACAAAATGCAAACTTCTTTCAAACACAGCGCAAGAAAAAAAAACAATTATTGCATTTGTAAATAAATTACACCCTTCTGTAAAGTCTGCATAAAGTCAAAGATGCAAAAAAAAAAAAAAAGCCCAGGCAGTGTGTATCTTGGGTCAAAATCTTCAAAAGTTGTTTAAAACCATCTCTCTCAACTGCTTGAATTGGCAAAATGTCTTTTACAATGTAATTGGTGAAGGCGTTTGTCGTAAGGAAAAATTTTGCGATATGATTCGGCCAAAGTTTTTTTTTTTTTTGCTTTTACCCTGTCAGCTGCAGGTGTGTTGTGTTCAGTTGACTAGCAAAGCTTTTCATATTTTTCATATTCAGTGCGGTGGGTAGTTTGAATAGAATCTATGTTAATTTTTAAATTGCATAATGCGCACCCTTGCATCTCCAGATTTAGACTTGATGTTTTTAGATTCCTAGCCCACACTCCCTTCTCCAATACCTAGTTTAAATCTTTCTCCCATCATCTATTGAGAGAAGTTGAGGCTCCATCCCCCAGACTCTGAATTAGCAGGGAGTAATACACCTATGCTTCATGACCTTTTCCAAAAGCAGTAATCACCACTCCAGAGTATCTACCACTTTAGGGGGGTGTATGCTACTCCCAAAAATAGAACAATGAAGGTGGTGCAGCTGTAAATAACGACCTGGGAATCACAAAATGTTTAACATATTTTCAAAAAACTCAACTCTCCACTCTCATATTAACCTCCATCTCAATCCACTCTGTCCAACAGAAAGGGGACTTATTACATAACTTTGGGTTCAGCAATATGCTCAAAGCAACATTTAAATAAATGTCAGAATTAAACACTCTGGACACTTTTGTCCATACCGCATGCAAATGCGAGATAACGGTGTAACTTAACTTCTCCTGTTAGTTTGATAGAAAGGCTTTGCAATGGCAAAATGGGGCAAGAACTTCCTGTTCAATACAAAACCAGGGAGGTTCTCTCTCAGGTGGAAGTGACCAATGAGCCAAATGTCTGAGACCAAATGTATAATAAATAAAAAATAATCTTGGGCAGGCTTATCCCACCTTTGTCAATTGGCCTATGCAACTTACTGAAATGTGATCTGGGACATTTAACCTTCCAAATTAAGTTCTTTGCTATGCTTTCAAATTGCTTGAAATAAGAGAGGGGGAACTCTATAGAGAGAGATTGTAGCAGGTAGTTGAATTTTGGAATATAATTCATTTAAATAACATTAACCTTCCCAATCATAGATAAATGTAATGAAGCCCACCTGCCCACATCGCTCGAAATCATTTCAAAATCAAATCAAATCAAATCACTTTATTGTCAAACTACTGTGTACACGAGTGCAACAGCAGGTGAAATTCTTGTGTGCAGTTCCGAGCAACATAGCAGTAATGACAGTGACGAGACATAAACCACTTTACAATAAACAACATATTACACAAAACAATTTACATAAACTTACACAACAATTTACATAACAAATGTACACATACCTACACAACAATTTACATAACAAATGTACACAATACACACAATGTAGAATACACACACTAGAGAAGGGTATAAATATATATATATATACACTGACTGAATTGGGAGCGAGAATATATTGACAGAATGAGGATTAATAAAGTGCAGTGCTGATTGTTGATTGTGAGGGATCAAATTTTTATTAAAGGGTAAAAATTAACATAACTAAATCATACAAATTTGCTGGGAATAAAATACCCAAATATTGAATGCCCTTTTTGGGCCACTGGAAGGTGCCCGGCTGAAAAGCCGTTACTGGGCAGTGCGCTGTCAGAGCCAAGGCGTCGGATTTAGACCAATTAACTCTGTATCCTGAGAACTTAGAAAATGAATGAATTATTCTGTGGAGGCAAGGCATTCTATTATCTATTAGGGTCGGAGACGAATAATAAAATATCATTCAAGTAAATCAAAAGCTTATGTGCCAGCCTGACTACATGATATTGATGAAACGCCTAAAGTTATCAGAAGTGCTACGGCCCCGAATAAACCCGAATATAAGAGATGTCATATCTTAATCGGTTAGCCAAAATTTTGGACAATATTTTAATGTCTAGCTGGATCAAGGAAATTGGATGGTAACTCTTACACTCGCTTGGATCTTTGTCCTTTATAAGAATCAGACTGATTCGGGCTTGTGTCATGGTTGGCAGATGCTTTCCATTCTTTAATGATTCTGTATAATCTTCAAACAAAAGTGGAGGCAGTTCTGTAGCATAAGATCTAAAAAATTCAGCAGAAAAGCTGTCTGGCACCGGAACCTTGATGTAGACAAGGCCTTAATTACCTCGCCAAGCTCCTCCAAGTTTATCTCAGAATCAAGATTTTTTGCTCAGTCGTCAGTTTAGGAAGTTCTAATGGTACCACAGAGTTTGTAAAATCTTCATCAGTAGACGAAGACATGGAACTATAGAATTCAGGATTTTTGCAAAAGGGATACATCAAAGTGCAAACTATAGGAATATTTTTTCTTCAAATGTGACTACAATGTTTCCAACTGAGCAATCAACAACTGATGAAATGAGAGAAAAAATATATATTTTAGAGTAAATCTTATGAACTGATGAAAAAAATGTATAGTCCCTACCAGATGGGTTCAAAAGTCTCCAAATATCTGTAAGACCAAGATTTTTAGACGTCCTGTGTATCATCACTGTTTCTGTAGAGGGATTGCACACTTTTGCTTCACTATGATCAAGGACTGAGTCCATAAAAAGATTAAATGATCCTACCAGTATTATATCATAAGGTGTGCCAGCGGTTTGCAACATCTCATTAAGATATATGAAAAATCCCTGATCATCAATGTTAGGTGCATATATATATTAGCCAAAATAAGACTTTGCCCCTGAATTTCAGCTAAACCAATAATGACTCTTTCTAATAAAGTTAGAGAAATTTGAATTGTAAATGTTCCTTATCAGTGTTATGACTCCCTTGCTCTTACTCAAGCCAGCACTATAAAAAAATGTCCACTCCATATCTTTCCAAATTTTTCAGCTTCATGCCGAGAAAGGTGTGTTTCTTGAAGAAACACTATCATCTTTGTCAGCAAAATTATCCAATCTTCCATCACTATTTTTGTGAGACAGAATTACACAGCAAATCACTATTTTTGTGAGACAGAATTACACAGCAAAAGATAATGTATAAAACAAACTCAATTGTGATGCAAGTGTCCAAATAAATTGGGGGGCAATGTTTGCTGATTGCAATCATCATAAATCATTTCATACTTCATACATTTTATTTTCTTACTTTCATTTGTGAATGCAGGGTCAATGGAAATATGGGGGCAGGTTTCAAATTCAAATTCAAATGTAAATTCTGTGTACATTTAGTTATCAGAGAGCACAGCACTGTACTGTAATGTTCAGAATCAGGAAGATCAGAGAACAAGAGAACACTTAAAGCAGGGTAAGTTTTGTTATATTTTGTTTGCAAGTTTGAATCCAGGGCATGCTGAGTGACTCCAGTCAGGCTTCCTAAGCAACCAATTGGTCTGGTTGCTAGTGTGGGTAGAGTCACATTGGATTAACCTCCTTGTGGTTTCCATAATGTGGTTCTTGTTCTCAGTGGGGCATGTGGTGAGTTGTGCATGGATGCTGTTGAGAATAGCGTGAAGCCTCCACACACACTAGGTCTTCACGGTAACGCTCTCAACAAGCCATGTGATAAGATGTGCAGATAGACGGTCTCAGATGTGGAGGCAACTGAGATTCATCCTCTGCCACCTGGACGAGTCACTACGCCACCACAAGGACCTAGAGCACATTGGGAATTAGGCATTACAAATTGGGGAGAAAAGTCTGGTGTGGCTTCCATCCTGGTTCTGATAAAGTGGTTAATATTTCTAGGCTTCGCACATTTCCTGATCTGAGGTTAATTCACTTCAAGTCAATCAAGAAGCAGATAGAACATGCATATGCTGTGGCTGACATTTCTGGGTGAGTTCGAAAACTTTATTTTAACGTTTGACATTTGATGGATATTTGGGATAAGAAACATTAAATTATCTGTACATTAGATATTTTGAGCCCAAACCAACTGAGATAAACCTAAACAGCCATACTTTGCAAAGCACAAGGCTTAAAAAAATATTATTCCAATAAATCCAACAATTAAACATAAACAATGTAACTGTTTGATGTTATGACATCACCATAATAGTGAAATGCTCATAAAAACATCCCTTTCATGACACAAGACTCCATTTGGGGAGTATACATTTTATACTGAATGTTTTATAATAATTTTAGAGCTTTAAATGTATGTAATGCTCTAAATCATTTAAACTCCATGACCGTTTGACCTAAAGATTTCCAAACAACTGCATATTACTCTCACCAGTATTATTCTCACCATAACACAAGGCTTATTTTTGGAAGTGTTCCATTAGTACTTTTTATATTTAGAATATTTCATCCTCTTTAATCCATTAAACCATTTGACCTAAAGATGTCAAACCAACCACAAAAAACTCCCTAAATAGCACAAGGCTAGTTTTGGGAGTTCAAACTTGGCATTTTAATATCAAAAATTGTATCCATATAAATCTATTAAACTCTTTGACTGTTTGACCTAAAGATCTCAAATTAACAAAAAAAAACCTCATAATAATATTACATAAATAGCACAAGTCTTCTTTTTGATAGTTAAACTTGGTATTTTTTATATATAATTTTTTATTTATATAAATATATTAAAATCTTTCACTGTTTGACCCTAAGATTTCAAACCAATTTACAAAAACTCAGAATATTATTCCCTACATAGCACAAGCCTTATTTTTGGGAGTTTAAACTTGATATTTTTTAATATAATATTTTATCTATATTAAACTCTTTGACCGTTTGACCTAAAGATGTCAAACCAACTTAAAAAAACAAACAGAATATTTCACAAGGCTAACACAGGGCTTATTTTGGGGAGTTTGAACTGGGTTTTTTTGTATATAGACATTTATATCCATATTAATCTATTAAACTCGTTGACCTATAGATGTCCAACCAACTGCTATAAAGCTCAGAATATTATTTCTTGTATGGCACAAGGCTTTTTTCTTTCTTTCTTTCTTTTGTTCTCTCAAGCTAGTGAGAGGTAGTTGAGAGCCTTGAAACAGTTTCAGCTGGCCTTGGGGTTGATGGATGCAGCACTGGACTTGTAATGTATGGCTACATGATTGCTTACATCTTGTAGTAGATGGCGTCGCTGCCTAGCCATGATAGCTTTTGCCTGTGTTTTATCATAAAGGGGTTTTGCTCGGCCAGTTTGCCTGACACAAAGTTCTCACTATGGACAACGTGAGCTGGGGAGCCCAGTGTGAGGGTAAGCAAGTGGCATAGCACATCATTCGCCTGGAACCGTTTAGAGTCTTCCAAGCTCTCAGAGCTTTTTGATGAGTCGTGCAGGTGTTTCACGTACCAATCTCGACAGATAATACTGCAGTTGTGTCCAATGTTGATCCTGGCATGCCAGCTTCTCTGGAGGGATAAGAATCTCCTGTCAATATGTGTTATGCACGTCTCTGGTCACCTGAACTGCGACGTAGACATGCTCTCGCATCAGAGTGTTCAGCCACAGGAATAGAGATGACATCATCAAATGGTGCAGAGGATTGAAATGAAATACTTTGCTAGACACGTGTCACGTGACAAATACCAGTGCTAGAAATACTTTGCTTTGTACAAAAGCGTTTGGAGACAGGACTGTCTCTGTTCATGCTTAAAGTTTATGTCGCCGATATTGGGGTGGGACATAAAGCTTTGGGTGGGTTGTCGGTTGGCAAGCACACTTCACTCAAAAACGTACTGATGAGTCTATATACGGCTGAGGCCCTCTCTATGGAAGCAATTCAATGCCATATATGTTTGCAAACAATATAAAGTATTGCAAAAGAAAATAAAGTTTTGCAAAAGAAAAAAAGTATTGAGCAAAAAAAAAAATAATTTTTTTCAAACAAAAATGAAGTATCACAAAAGTAAAATGAAGTATCGAGGAAATAAAAGAACGTTTTGCAAACAAAAATAAAGAATTGCAAAATAGAAATTAAATATAGCAAATACCAAGATATAATTAATTGCAGCATTGGTTTTGCCACACATATTTTTCTTTGCAATGCCTACTAATTATTTTGCAACGCTCCTTTTAATTTGCATTTCCATCAAGTGTGAGCTCGTGACACCGTTTTGCCTTTGCGCTTCACTTTTTTGAGCGTTTCAGTATATGGCACTGTTTTGACGTGGGGGTGGAGTCAGGGGATTGGGGCGTGTACAACGGGCTCACGGATGCCTCCCTGGAAGTTACGTCATTAGCTTGAGACACGGATCAAATCATCATGGCTGAGCAGAGGCATGCGGGTGGATCTCAGGTGTGTAAAGTTGATTATTTCCTTTTATTTAATTAGCATTAAATGTGTATTAACAGCGTTTGCATCAGATAAAGATGTTAGAGATCAGTTAAAGCGGTGGATTTATTAGCCATACTCGCTAACGTTAGCTAGAAGCTTTGGATAATGTGCATATTTGTAAGGAGATATTAGTGTTAACAGATAATTGACAATCGTGAGAGGATCCTATGGTGTCAAACAACAAATACGCTGTCAACAAGTCATTTTTATTGCAGCTATAAATTAAGTAATATAACAAACTAAGCTGTCATTTCCATAATATCTTGTCAAAATATCATACAAACCTTATTTTGCGTTTTGTATATGTAAACTTGCTTTCTGACCCCTGTTGAGTGCACAAGATAGCGAGTCTTACTACATTGACAAAAACGGGTTTATTTAGTGTTTGTGACGTGCTGGTGTTTATTAATATGTAAATCATTTATAACCAAAGTTTACTATATTAAGTAACATTGCATTTACATATTGCATATCATTAATTTTAATTTATTTACCTTGTAATAAACTTTCAATTGTAAATCCTGTAGCACTTTCTGTAGCACTTTCGTATCACATTCAAACACTCACACACCTGAGATCCACCCGCATGCCTCTGCTCAGCCATGATGATTTGTCTCAAGCTAATGACGTAACTTCCAGGGAGGCATCCGTGAGCCTGTTGTACACGCCCCAATCCCCTGACTCCACCCCCACGTCAAAACAGTGCCATATACTGAAACGGGCAAAAAAGTGAAGCGCAAAGGCAAAACGGTATCACGAGTTCACACTTGATGGAAATGCAAATTAAAAGGAGCGTTGCAAAATAATTAGTAGGCATTGCAAAGAAAAATATGTGTGGCAAAATCAATGCCGCAATTAATTATATCTTGGTATTTGCTATATTTAATTTCTATTTTGCAATTCTTTATTTTTGTTTGCAAAACTTAATTTTTTTTCCTCGATACTTTATTTTATTTTTGTGATACTTCATTTTTGTTTAAAAATTTTTTTATTTTTTTTGCTCAATACTTTTTTTCTTTTGCAAAACTTTATTTTCTTTTGCAATACTTTATATTGTTTGCAAATTTATGTGGCATTGTTCTGACTCCATACCTCTCGCCCTGCAACTTTCCCGATGTGGTACTTGGCACTCATGTTGGAAGCGCTAGTGGGTTCCCATTTGAGCCGTTAGATGTAGTGAACTTACGTTTCATTTATAAATTGTGCTGCTGCCTGAATAGGCTTCGGTGAAAGAAGACCCTTCTCTGCAAATGACTGTGGTGCATTGGCATTAGTAGCACAACGTTAGGGTTAGGGTACCCGGTTCCTATAGCATCAGCTACTGAAGAAGTGCCGAGAGACCTACTTGAAAGGGAAGGGTCAGAGAGGTCAGTGGACTTTTTTTTTTGCAGTTAATTTGACATCTTTATGTGAAACAGTTAAAATATGTAATAGATTTATTTGGATAAATAAATCTCTATAAAAATACCAAGTATTTACTCCCAGCTTTTGTTGGTCACCACAAAAGTTTATGTTTGACTCGACCCTCCTTTTCTTAAAAAAAAAGAAGTAAAAATAGAGGTTACATTGTGGCACTTGGAAGTGAATGGGGCTCATTTTTAGTGTTGAAAGGCAGATATGTGAAGCTTCTAATTTTATAAAAGCATTTGCATCAATTCTGTTAAAACTCTGAATATATTAAAATGGATGTAGGCCAATTATTTGAGCTGTAAAGTTACTTAAATCGTTGCCTTTATGGTCACTTTAGGGTTTAAGGCATTACGTCGTCATGGCAATGAAGTTGTAAAATTGTATATAAATTTACACAGAGAATGTATTCTGTATGATGTTATCACACTTAAATCATGTAAACATGTACTGATTATGTCTTGTGTAAAATAGTGAGAATTTTAACTTGGATTTAAATAACTATGGATTGGCCTCACTGGGTGTTTTAATGGCAGGTGCCTCACTGTAACTGTAACTTTTTAAAAGGAAAGGAGAGAAGAGACAAAATGCTGTTGGTTGAGCTTAACTTGCATTGAACCCAGAATATTCCTTTTAATGCTTGCTGAGAATATGCATTAGCTATGTTTGAGGAATATTAAACATGCACTGGATGCACATTAGATATTTTTCATGAGATCTGAAGGATCTAAGTAAATGTATTAATTTGTATGACAATTGTTTGACATGTTAAAAAACTTCCAGGCATTACTTTCTTACCTCAAGTTTGCATAACCAAGCCCTAATGACTAACAGCATTCCAGATATTTGAATTAGTTTTACAATAACGTGCATGCACAGCTAACCATTAACAGTTTTGGAAACTACAGATGTACCCAGTTGACCTAACGCAATATAATGACACACATTATACTGTTATATATATGCAAAGTTGAAAGGTTATTACTTTCCTATTCATTTATTGCATTTAGCCTCGGTTATACGGGCAGAGGAGCAGTATTTTCTTCTGTCCAGTGGCACCGATAACACCAATGGCACCACATGGGAAGAGGCAAGGTTCTATTGTCAGGTCTGTTATAAAGATCTGGTCACCATCAATAGTAGAAATGTCCACCTTATCGTTCAGAACCTTATTTCAGACTACTGGATTGGACTCCGTGAGAGCTTCAATGGCTCCATTCCATGGTCCAGATGGTCCAATGGGGATCCTGTTACATTTCAGAACTGGTACCCTGGTCATCCTGTGCCGAAGAAAAGAATTCCTAAATGTTCCTCAACTAAACAAACTCTTCTGTCTACACCAATGACTACCCCAATGACTTCTCCTGAGACAACTACAGTGACTTCACAAAAAACCTCTTCAATGACTTCTTCAGGGACCTCTTCAGTGGCTTCTACAATTAACAAAACAGTGGACAACTGTCCTCTATTGCCAGAAACCCTTTTGTGCCTAAATATGATATTAGATGAATTGGAGGATATTAGCTCTCCTCCTCAAAGTAAATCAGTTAATCCTCAGAATGTCACATCTAGTGCCCCTCCTAGTTCCACCCCTAGCACCACCCATAGTACCACCCCTACATACACCCCTGACACCACAGCATATGGCACTACGGACAGCCCTTGCAGCACAGAACCTGAAGTTCTTGATGAGTATATTGAGGATGCTTGTGTGGCCCTTCTCAGCTTTGGCATGTGGAAGGAAAAACAGTGCTATGAACTTCTACCTTTCATCTGTTATGATGGTAAGAATTTGTTTTAGTAGTGCAAAATCATATTATTAGGCTCATTAACAATAAATGTCATATGCAGATCTAATACAACACTTATGTACAAATGTACCTGAATTGTTTAGTTATATATAATTAGTATGATTTCTTAAGCAGCAGCCAGCATGATCACACAGGAAGTCGACATGTTGCTATGACCCAATTCTACAGGGTTAAAGAGAAGCGGCATATCCCATCAGACATTTCTGCATCAGTTCAAACAGGGGTACTGTTTCCTGTATTGCTACAGTTAGCATGTTTCGTCATCAGCCTTAGAGACATGGGTTCTCATCTCGTGTTGAAACCAGGAAGAAATCACCTTAACATCCTGTAATCAGTGATGAGCTAGATTCAGAGGTTGCATTTGCCATCTACGATAACATTTTTATTCCACTGGTGGTTAGGCTTAGGTTTGTGGTCTAGGTTTGGGGGTGAAGTTAATAAAATTATCAGTCCTCTTCACTGTATTACATCATTTACAACTAAAAACCTCATCGCTTTACAACTCTGCTTCGGCACCCATCTGCAGAGATTTCACTGGAGCTCAAACATGCCCATATGTTTAAAAACACTTCCCACTCTGGCCACTGGGGGCAGTGGTTTGAATGTTGGTAAGCACGGACTGATATTAGCTGAAGAACTAGCTAAAGAAAGTAACTGTGTCCCAAATGATGCACTATAAACTTACAGTGTGCACTCTGCCATCTAGTGTAAGAATTTTCAAAGTCCTAAATGGAAAATTAAGTTTTTTTACTAAACAGAAGCACTTGCTGTTTTTCAGTTGCTAGAAGTGCTGCTAGCTTTAGCGCATTAGCCAAACTCCATTCCAAACTAATATCTCATAAAATTTACATATTCACACAGCGTGGGTTGATGATAAAACATTCAACTCACATTTATAAGGTGTTGTCTTCACAGAAGTTTTGCTAGCTGCCACGTTTATCATTAATTACAACTGTTTTGTCAGACCAGCATTGCAACCAAGTAACTACGCCCCTTCCGCTACACATGGCAAGCTGCCACCTTTAAGTGCATGAGGTGTCCAACATTCCACGCATTTAAAAAAAAAAAAAACAATTTTTGGTTGAAGTACATCATCTGGGTACTTGTAGTGCACTTTTTTGTTGCATATTCAATGTGACCATACTACTCACACTACTTGCACTACAAAATGGTTTAGAGTAGTGCAGAAGTATGAGAATTGGCAAACACCTAGTGACATCAGTCTGCAGCAGCTGATCCTACATAGTCCCTCAATACACTAACCATGAATGTTTCTTCTCCTGTTTTTACTTCTTCAAAATCTGCCAACACATCACTCTCTCTCATCTACATAATGTTATTATATCTGCTCAGTGCTCCACTGCCATTTTATTTTTGTTTTTGCCAATTTACCTTATTTCACACCTATTTGTGTGTAGATCGTTTCTTTGGGAAAATAAACATTGATAATGTGAACACAAATGAAAGCTCTCTGTACTGGACTGCGGGACCTGGCGAGAACATCAGCCACTACAGAGTGGAAGTCACAGGGGACTATAACCAGAGTTTTAATGAGACTGGCCTGACCACAAAAATACTGAATCTCACAGCAGGAACACAATACAATGTCCAAGTGTTCCCAGTGAAGTGCGGCAGGGATCTCAACCCTCAGAATGTCTCCTTCTACACCTGTATGTAGACTTGGACTTAATGTCATTGTGCACACTCTGCCTTTTATTGCAAGTTTTCATTTATTCCAATTATTGTGTTTGATCTTTTTTTAAGATTCATGACCATTCATTATTTTAGGATCTGGTTTAACAGTTTATGTATGCAGTTGATCAATTTAATCAAAACAATGAAAAAAATGAATTAGTTTGTCAACTAAAGAGTGGAATGATTCCTGTTTTAGGGCCTTCTGGTGTTGGTGACCTGAAAGTAGTGTGTGTGACAAATTATAGCGTAAAACTCAACTGGGCTAAACCAGAAGGAAACCGTGACTTCTACTCAATCCAAGTGTCAGACAAATCAGAGAGCCAAAAGTTTGACACGGAAGAGAGTGTCATTGTGGATCTTATGCCAGGCAACAAGTACATTTTCACAGTTAGAGCTGTAGTGAATAATACTACTAATGGTGTGCCAAGCAACATTTCTACATACACAAGTAAGAGCACAATTTTAAGCTTGACTATATCATAACATTTTTTTTAGATGTAAATGTCTAAGTAATTAACATATGTGGGTGACCAAAGCTGTTCTATCGAGATAAAATGTTTAAAGAAGCTAACCACTCTTTTTGGTACTTATTTTTCAGTGCCTTCAGAAGTCTCAGGCCTAAAATCAGCAGACAATGACAGTCATGTCATAACAGTCTCTTGGGACCAAATTGTCGGCAACACTTCGGGTTATCTTTATTGTCTTAGTGAAACCACTCAGTGCATTAAGTGCAATGTGCATGATAACAGCTCAGATTGCACTAACTGCACCTTTATAACAGACAAGCCCATACAAGTGAATGGTAAAATACCTGGAACCAGTCATTATCTCTGTGTGGCAGCACTAACAGACAATAACACCTTAAAAGGACAAATGGTTCAAATCAATGCATACACACGTGAGTCTGGTGCTTGGTTACTAAAATCCTCTCATTGGTTTAGTCACACTGATATTGACATTAAATGCCTGCTTTTCTGCTTGCCACTGTCATAAGAAATTCTGTTGTCCAGGTTCAGTAGTAATAGCAACAGGCCTAAAATATCTGGCCTAATGGTCTGTGATGTTTTAAAAGTGAAGAAGAACAAAATATAGTACATTTTATAATATTTACATTTTATAAAATAGAATTGAATTAGATAAATGTTTAATTCTAAGGGCAGCACTCACTGAAGGAGGGATTTTATCTATGAATAATGCTGCAAATGACTGGCCAATAATATTGTGTCTTGTCCAAGTGTCTTTTTGTCTTATTGTAAATATTTAAATTTAAACAACATCAAAAGCTGTTTGATTTTTTTCTCCTCTCTGAATTTACTTCTTTGCACATACTGTAGGTCCAAGTACTGTGAATATTACTTTGACCTCAAATAGCCAAACCATATTTGTCAGCTGGACAATAGACGGGAATTATAAAACATTCAATGTTAGTATCAAAGAATCAGCTGACAGCACGATTAAAAGCACTAACAATGTTATCACTACGTGGACAAATTTTTCTGAGCTAAACGCAGGAGTGAAGTACACCATCACGGTTGTCTCTCTTATAGAGAATGGACTGTCAAGTGATCCTGCTACAGAATCAATTTATACTAGTGAGTAACATTGATGTTGTTTTTACTGTTTATCTGGCTATTCATCTGCCTTGTATATTCATTCTGTTCCACAGACTGTCATTCCAGCAATATAACATTTTTCAAACTTCAAATCTATCCACAGTCCCTACTAGCCCTGTGTCAGTATCAGCCATTGCTTTTAACAGTACTGCCATAAAGCTGACCTGGGAAGCTCCAAAGGAGTCATTGGGAGACATTACGTATAATGTTTCATATTTTTCTAAGTATTGGAATGAAATCAATAACATAACTGTAGAGACGGAAAACAAAACTTTTTATAATTTAAAATCAGGAACAAAGTATGAGTTCTGTGTCTACGTTGTGGCTGGTGATATGAAAAGTACTTCGGTCTGTGCTTCTGTAATGACAGGTAAATAAAGTGCACTTTAATTTTGTCCTCACATCTTACTCTCAGTCATTATGATGCTTGTTTAAGAAACCCACATTTAGATTTGCGATCTGCCCCAGGTTTAATTTACTACATATTGCATTTAATTATTATTATGAGATAATTGCATGTTATTAAAGTGCTTTGTTGATGCACGCTTTGTATATTTTTGTGCAGACAATAATTTTTTCAGACAGATGTTTAGCATGTTTGGTCTCCATGTTTATTTTCAGTGCCTAAAAAGAAGAAATTGACCTTCACAGTGTTTTGCACCACTGGAACTCCACTTTATTGTAGTAACAACATGACTCAGAATGCCACATTTACAAAGGTGAGAAATTATCACATCAAATTTTAAAGTATGTTCTTTGAAAAAGCAACTTCGCCATCATTACTTTGAAATGAAATGCACATGCCCATGTAATTATTTGTCAAGTGCTAAAGATGGCAATTAAAATTCACAAAGTTAGATTTATATTGATATTATAGAAATATACTTAACTAAAAGTAAAAAGTAACCTTATTGAAAATAACTGCAGTCAAATAATGTATTAAATTCTTTCTTTCAGCTGAGTGACTATATTGAACAAAACTTTAATCGCAGTAATATCCACTGGACCCTTAAATCGATAGACAGGAAATGATAATGCCACAATGCCTACAGCAAAAACTTGGTTTATCTGATGATAAAACCTTCATAAGTTTTCCTTGTTGTTTTTACTTGTATGGCTTAACAAGCTAGCTAATATTTACAATTTATATTTAACTCTGACTAGGCCCATTCTCATGCTTTGGGTTCCTATGACTTAAAACTGTGTAGTTTTTTCTTTTTCTAAAAAGCTTTATGAATTGTCTGAGAAAATGCAGAGTTTGTCTTTGTCCTATACACTGTGACATGTTCCACCTTTTAAAAAATGGTTTAATCTTTTATGATATAACTTTTTAGGGAGTCCCTTTCATTAAGTCTATTGACCACAGTTCAAACATACAGTTCAATATAAAGTCTGTTTTTAGAGAACCACTTTCTTGGCACAATACAAACATATTGACTTGAATAATGTGTTGTGGTGTTATGATCTTTGCTGGTTTAGGGAGTAGCCATTTTTGTAATGACCTTCAACCCTGTAACATTTAACCCTGACACATTTTAAGTGTATCAGGATTCACAAATGCACAAAACATGAAATAAACGGAGTAATACTATCAGATCCAGTATCAGATACATTTTAAAATATGTTACTTATTATGTTAACAAGACAATACATGTACTTTTACATGCACTTTTATGGTAAAAATATTTGCAGGGAGAGTCCCTGCATGACCCATCATATTTCATTATATTTTTTATGGAAATACTTGTTTTTTTTTTCTTATTTTTGATATTAGTTACTGTAATTGGAGAGTTCCATGTTAAAGTATATTTTATGTAGTTTAGATTTTTGTAGATCCATAGTAGTTTTTTTTTACAGTGTATACCCCTGTGTTTCAATTGTCCTCTGTCATTGTTTGTGTATTTTCGTAAGTGTAATGTTTCAAGTTCTCTTATCATGGTTATCTATTTGAAACTGCATTGTTTAGCAGCTTATATTGTTTGTTTTCTGGTATACTCCAGGGTTTATTGTTACTTTTCGAGTTTTGTTTGCTACATGTATTGCTTCATGTAAATTCTAAACTCAGTTTTCATAATGGATGTTATTAAAAACTATATTGGATTTTTGGTGATGGTTGCAGCATTAATAAAACTACCCTTGAGTTTGATACTTCGCTTCACTTCTCTGTTAGCAACGTTACAAACATATGTCATGTATATGGATATTTAATTTAAAAAAGCTAATTTGAATTAATGGGAAAATCTTCATCAGTTGCTACTGGATTCTTGAAATAAAAAGTATATTATTTGACACAGTGTTATTATAGTTAACGGAAATTAAAACTAACAAACTTTTTGTTAACTTATATAAAAATTAAAACTGAAATTATTGGAAAGAAATTAAACTAAACTAAAATACTTTTTCATAACTTCAAAACTAACTAAAATAAAATACAAATTATCTCAAATTCTTTTTAGTTTTAGTTTTTATACAGTGAATATGAGCAAAGTGGTACAATTTTGGAAAATTGTCTTTTCTTGACACTTTGAATTACGATCCAAATCTCACATAACCTAACAATGTACCTTTGAAGAAAGCTTAGGATGTCTTCTACCTTAGTCAAAAGCAAAAATTAATAAATATTCAATACTGGGAAGTAGAACCTTTGAGGATCCTCTTTATGTTATGGGATGACCAAATCCCAAATATGTTTAAGCAGCAGGGCCTACTGGTAAAGTGGGACAGAGGAAAAATTATTCAAATATACAGTATATATTGAAAATCATTTTTTATATTTTCTTCTTCACTTTCACTTCATAACATTAAGTTCACATTTACTTGTTTATAAGATTAAATAGATTTACCAAATCCTTTTTTATTTTTCATTTTCATTACCATTGCTTTTTCCACCAGTGTCATGACATGAGTTCTGCCATATCGTTTCATTCATAAGACTCCAGTTGTTTAATCCATGTTTTCTGAAGTTATCTAATCAGTTTTGAGAACAGACCAAAAGGTAACTATTTTCACTGTACATCTTGCAATTGCAGTCTACAGGAATGATCATGATTTCAAGCTCGATTACACAGATTAGTACAGTTCGCAGTGTTAGATGGTGCTGGGAAATATAATCAAGCTTGAAATCATGATTGCCAAGGACACTGCTGATATCAAGATTTTTTTTTTTATCAAGAAAAAAAAAAGTTAAATATTGATCTGTTTCTCACTCACACCTATCATATCACTTCTAAAGTCATGGATTTAATCACTGGAGTCATATGCAACTTTTTATGTTGCCTTTATGTGATTTTTGGAGCTTCAAGGTTTTTTTGAACTGCATTGAATTGCATTGTGAGGACCTACAGAGCTGAAATAATCAAAAAAATCTTAATTTGTGTTCAGCAGAAAAAAGTAAGTCATACACATCTGAGACAGCATGAGGTTGTGAAAATGATTGGAGAACTTTCTTTTTTGGTGAACTATTCCATTAATTTTAAACTCCCCAAAGATTACTGTAGTAATGATTTATAATAATTTAATGAAATATGTATACAATGTGGATCATGCTTAAATGTCTTTTAATGCCCATATTCACCCTATATTATAAAATTTGCAACATTTACAATCCACATTAAACACGAATGTAACGTTATGATGGTAAGCTTTTTAAATTACACCAGTAAACGCTCAGCTTTGGCAGCCAAAATATTTTTCTGATACTCAAACTTGATCTGGCCTATATTTTACCTGACATCACCCAAAACGATTAGGATGGTCCTAAATAATACATGCATGTTGGTGAATAGGTTATAGCTACTTTTGAGAAATGAGTAAACCATTTTTCATGAATGCATATATATTGCACTGTATAAGGCTGCAAGGACAGAAAAAGCCAATAGGAGGTGCTATCTGACCTGTAAATGATTTGCTTCACGTCAGACTGCTTCAAGGTAAAATCTGCAGTCATATAGTTTGGGTGCGAAGGCTGCTAATCAAGACTTTTAAATTTCATAAGGTATACTACACTATATATTCTATACAATTTTGTCGGATTATAGTTGCAGATATTTTGCTTGATTTAACAGTCAGTATGATACCCTGGTCACCCGTGGACTGTCTCGTGGATGGTCACATCCAGTGAGACTGGGCATTGCCCATGAGGGATAAGGGATAGCATAATAAATAAAAACAAGTATCAGTAGGCTATGCTTGAAAACAAGCCTGTTTCATCAAAGAAGATCTCCAGTTCAAATCGTTGGTATTCAGACTACAGTTACATTCAAAATGTATTTTGATTTTAGAGACTACTTTGCATTTGATTGTCATTTGTTTCATTTAATATTTAGTCTATTCAGTTGTGAAACATTTATCCATAGAAATGATGCAATCTGAGGAGTCTTTCTTAAGATGTGTATGAGCAGACAGAGAAGTAAATTTGAAGTAAGTTTGGAGCAAATAAACCTTATGCAAATTGTCATGTGAACATTTAGCCCTATATGCTAAAATGCTATTTTATCCATGTTACATGCACCTGTTGCAGACAGGATCATGTCAAGAAAATCCACGTTAGATCATAATTTTTCTTTCTAAGACCTTTGATATTAGGGCAAAACCCTTTTTCTTAATGACATTTTTTTTTATTGCTTTTCTGTGAAATATCTAAAAATCCTTAAAACAAGATTAATTGGCTTTCTCTTGTTTTAGAAGCAACACTGCATAAATATTTAGTTTTTTTAATTTATTTTAATATAATTGTATTTTGTCTGTCAGATTTTTTTTTTCACTTGTTATTAAATTTTTTATAGTTAAAACAAGTAAAAAAAATAAATAATAATAATTCTGCCAGTGCTGAAGTAATCATTCTGTATTTAGATTACGTTACTGACTTTCAGTAATCTAATAAATTAAGTTACAAATTATTTTACAGCATATATTCTGTAATCTGTGAAGAAAAAGATGTTGCTTTTAGAGATAAGGAATTGATTAGAAAAAACACATGGACCTTTGCCGATAATTTTTAAGATCATGACTCATGAATGAGGGATTATTTCCTGGATTCACTGAGCAATGAAAGCATTAGTGGCAGAAGTAGGCTATTTTTATTATCTATTTATTGTCTTTAAGATTAAGTTTATTAATTAGATTGTATTATATTTTTTTTTATTATAATTTTTTTTTTTTTTTTACTTATTTGCTCCATGTTAGCAAATAAACCATATCTGCTACGGAACCATAAAGTATAAAGAAAAATATTCTTCATCTACAATCTAATGAGTTTAAAATGGTAGGATAAGCATACAATTATGTGTAGTATGCTTCCAAAAAAGCAATCTGCGAAAAATTAGGCATTTCAATGAATCTTCCTTCAGATGCAGCTGCTGATAATTATTTCTGTGAGAGGTTTCCAGACGTGGAGACGGACGAATCTGGACGATGATAAAGTTTCAGCTTGATTCCACTTGGTGCAACGTGACCTCAGAATTAGAGAGGGCGGGTCTGACTATAGCGGTCTCACTATCACCGTGAGACAGGTAAGGATTGGAGGAAGAACCGCAGGAACAGTGGAAGAGACACTTTGCAGAAGACATTGAAGATGGCAATATTTCAGCTTCCGCACAAACGATCGTTCGGGACAGGTTAGGTCCAACAGGCCTATATCACGAAAGCACACTTCCAGCCTCTCATTTGCTTATAACAAGTCACATGTCTCTGTTGTATTTCCCAGTGCTGTCAATTACCCTGTGAACATTCACACATGTATCTCTTTATTGAGCAAAGCTTTTCATATTAGCTACCTTCATATATGAACAAGGTGCTAATTAATTTTATTGGCAAATGCCATACAATATTTGTAATATTAAGTACAGGCCCATAGGCTGTAGTTATTAAGTCCTGCAATAGCCCAAGCCACTTTTCTTTTGGGTGACGAGACATTAAAATAAGCAAAAAAAGTGACGATATGTGAGATGCTAGCTAAGTCTACACACCAATTGTTTATTTGGACAGAAAAGTAGGCGACGTTTTGTGTTTGTCATAAGAGGCCATGCAGCTATGCCTCAGTTCGCTATATGTCCAAATGTTCTATATTACTTTTTCTGTTTCTGTTTTACAGGCCGGATTTATATTGGTTAATTACACTTACTTCATTACATAATGAAAAACGAAAATGAAATGGAGCTCAATTAAATTCAAGAATATAATTGATCATTTTAATTGATCATCGATTAATTTTATTTAATAAAATTATAAGGTAACTGTCCCTTAGTATTATTTTAAAGAAAGAAATAAAAACGACATTGCACTAAAAAAACAAAACAAAACAAAACAAACAAAAAAACAAAAACACTAAATTGAATTGGTATTTAAGTGTAGCCTAATAATTTGCATTCTAATACATCCCATTGAAGAGACTACATAAAGCCTCGTTTCATTCTCGTCTAAAATTAAATATGGTGCTACTTTAAAAAATGTGTTACTACCAAACACAAAATGATTTAAGGATTTTAATTCAGAAAAAAATTCGTTTCATTTTTTAAGTTAATTGATGTAGGCTACCAATCACACACTAGAAAAAAATTCCCACTTTCACATATTATACCAAAATCCACTGTTATCAAGGCCATGATCTGTCTCATAAACATAAAAAACAAACAAACAAAAAAACAACAACTATAAACTAAAAATAAAATAGAAACTATTGCCATAATGTTTCTAACAACGCAAATATGGAGTGGAAACTAGGACCACAGGGATAAGATCCAAATGCGAAATATCTCCCTAAATAAGGTTTTCAGTATCATGTGATTTTAGCGTCATCCTGTCGTAGTAAACCATGTTGGGAGGCGTAGGCCTAGAACCGCGCATTTCCGGTTCACAGTAGAGCCAGTCAACACGCAGCGTCGCATATTTTGTTTGGTCAATTTAGGCAGTTGGCACCACACAGCTCTGTGACAAATCTTCACATAAGAAAACTTTTTGGGGAATATGAGCAAAGAGGATATGAAATGTCGGCCAGTCTCTTTAAAATTCACAATCGATAACATTCTTAAAAAAGATGTTTTTGACGTACATTGCTCAAAAGCGCAGCCTTCATCGGACAGTGCTTCTCCATCTATAAAGGAACGGAGGCATCAGTCAGCGCACACAACATCAGACGAATCAGGTAGCAGCACCAATTATTACCGTGTCGTAACGGACACAAATTTGGACTTTTCAACATTTCATTGCTCAAGTTAGTCTCTTTGCGTAATTTATTTGTAGCTGCGTCTAAGTTTGGCTAATAGTTGTTATATCTTCACTTGCAGTTCGGACGGTCATCGCATGTGTTGTCAACTCGCAGAACAATTCAGATGACGCTCAAAGAGTGATTGACATGTGTCCAAAAACGGAAAGAATGAGCAGTATAGAAGAAAACGAAGAACAGAGAAGCGTCAAGAATCCTAAACCAATGACCACAAAGAAGAAAACGCGTACGATTTTCTCCAAGAGACAAATTTTCCAATTGGAATCTACGTTTGACATGAAAAAATACCTCAGTACCGCCGAACGAGCTTGCCTTGCCAACTCTCTTCAACTCACAGAGACGCAAGTGAAAATCTGGTTTCAGAATCGTCGGAATAAATTAAAGCGGCAGTTATCTACGGACTGCGACGGATCCTGCTCACCGGAACCCGTTTCACCAGATGCTCCAAAGAATATGCAGTTACACAGTTTGTACAGAGAAAATGTTGGGAACACTGTGTGGAGAGGATGCGTCTTGCCTGTGCCTTTCCCTGTGGTGTATAATGGAAACACGTCCCCTTATTTGTACCTTTCCAAAGCAAATAACTATTTTAGGATTTTCGATGGAGATTTTTAAGTCTGGACCATAGAACGCTTCATCATAATGTTTTTAAAATAACTTGAGAGGGAGAGAACGCTTGACGATTAATGCTTATTCTGATTATGATAAAACCGGCAAAGCTGACAGAAATTTACAGTTTGCGAACGCGCATGTGCCTCTTTGTCACAAAATAAGTACAACGATTTAATTTGTGGGATTAAAGGCTAATAATAACAATACTATAAGCTAATAATGGGCTAGTAATAATAATAATCATAATGATAATAATAAATATGATGTTAAATGTATATAAAATAAACTTGTTATTTTTTAATTAATTGCTCTACCGTTATTCATTGAGATCTTTAGCAAATCAAAGAGTTTATGTAGGCAACTACTGCTTTATCAAACAAACAAATTATGCATTATTTAAATGTTGTTAATAATAAAGGAAGTGATGCGTTGGTATAGGCTATTTCGAATTAGCCTACATTTAAAAGCCTATTGATATTTTGTGGAATGTAGGACCCATAGGCCTAAATATTTAGTTATTTTTTGACTGCCATAGATCTCTTGTGCGCTTCAGTAAATGCACCTGCTTGGCATTTTCATCTAAACGCAACTGAATTGGCCGAATCAACCAAAACTTAATTTTTAATATTTCGACGTCCTTTTTTATAAACAGTTAAACAGCAGAGGAAATAGACTACATCTTGACAAATACAGGCGTTCATGCAAAGTGTATAGGCTAAAGTTACATTATTCCAATATGTGAAAAATCAAATACAATAAAAAAGCGTCTACATAACGGTTTAACGGTGATATGTGTATATGTGAAATTATTGACATTTAAGACTTTTACCCCCTCAAGAGCTATTCTAATCATGCGTCCTGCGCTCTTTTCGGGTCACTTGCTCATCTACAAATGAGCACTGCGTTGCCTCCTTCCTGTCAAAATAATTCAAGGCCCTTCCACTGTTAACATTTGCATTCAACCACTGATGAAAGCATTTAATAAGCCTTATTCTCCTGTTCAAACAGCTGAAGAATATTTGTCTAGTATTAATACATGAAAAAGTTTGAAGGCGGATTAATAAATAAAGAAATAACTGGTCAAGATAGGCCTTTGTTTTGCAGCATTTGACCCACTAAAATGTGTTGACTTCCCAAACTTCCCCCCCCCCCCCAACCCCTTTCAAATAATTCAGATTGTTCAGTATAACAAGATCTTCTTTCGTTGTGTTTTTAAAGGAGTTTTTGTGTTAAGCCTTTTTTTCTGTCATGCCATGCTTGTTTTTGCTTTATATATGTCGCACGACAAAATATTTGGTCGTCATTATTTCTCAACCCGAACTCTCACGTTTTTTTTTTGCCCGTTGCAATTAAAAGCTGTTGAATGGCAAAATTCACACTGACGTATACACACAAGATGAAATGTACACAACATGCTACTTCAATAATGTTGTTATTTGCCGGAAAATTATCTCCCCCGACTAAATCTTACAGTAGGTCTGATGAGATCTTTGGATACTAGCATACTCTATAATGCTCATTAATAACATTAACAACAATATTAAGCCATCTATAAAATGATTAATGTATAGGTTACTTTCATTATATTGTAGCCTTACATGAACGGCTTATATATTGTTTGTTAATGACTGAAGTTATTGTAATGTGCTGTTATTATTATATGTATTATTTATTAATGAATCAAAATTGGTTGTCCATTCAGCCTTAGAGGTAATAATTAACATCTGAATAATTTGAGATATATTGTATAGATACTGTATGTTGTCCTTCTCTAAGACTTGTGTGGGTAGTTACTGTATATATGTGTTGATATGTGGTTAGCATTTGTCATGTATAAATTAAATGTTAATTTGTAATTTATATGCTTTATTTTACACTATTAATAAAAGAATGTTACTAAGAAAACTATTTTCAATTAAAAAAATCATAAACAAACTTTATATAATGTCTTATTAGTTAGCCTTAATAAGGTACGTGGCATCTGACATGTCCATATTTTTTTAACAACTGAATTAATCTGTTTAATCTTAATTTAATGTAATTGATATGGTAGAAAAAGAACCGCTTAGTGGTTAAGAAATTACGAACGGTTATTGGTTCACTTTGCAATTTAGAAATCAATAGTTTTTACATATACATTCATTTATATAATTATTTATTTGGATATACACTGATCATTAGTGAATGTGTTAAAGGAGTATTCTGGGTTCAGTACAAATTAAGCTCAATCGACAGCATTTGTGGGATAAAGTTTACCACAAAAAATTATTTTGAACTTGTTCCTTACTTTAAAAAAAAGAAAGAAAAAAAATCTTGGTTACAGTAAAGTATTTACAATGGAAGTGAATGGTGCCAATCTGTTAACGTTACTTCCTGTTTCAAAAGTATACACAAGACTTAAAAAATATGCATGTTAACATGATTTCAGTGTGACATAATCGCTTACTAGCCATTTCTGTGTAAAGTTATAGCCAATTTTACAACTTTGTTGCCATGACAATGTAATATTTACAAACACTAAAATACTGTAAAAATGACAATTTAAACAACTTTACAGGTCAAATAATTGATATAAAAGAAGAATGAATGCTTTATGATATAATAGAAGAAAGAGTGCTTTTATAAAATAACATTTAATAGAATTTTTTCTAAAATTCACATTTCTGCCTTTGAACCCTCCAGAAATTGGCCTCAGTAAGTGCCTCACTGTAACAGTGATTTTGGAAGGAAGGGCAAGTCAAAATAATTTTTTGAGGTAGTCAACATTATGCCACAAATGTGAAATTAATTTGTATTCAACCTGGAATATTCCTTTAATGACCAGATTAAGAACATTCACTAATGAAGATTTTTCATAATAATAATGTTACTGCTTATATGGTACAGTATATAGTAACCTTTATTTACTCCTAGCATGACTCATAGAATGGTCTGACCATGACTGACTCATATCTTGGATAAGATTTAAATAACAGGACCAAATGAAAGCTTTCGAAGTTTCACTCTTTGCAACCAAGTTAAATGAGTATTGGATTTAAAAAGGATTTGGGTTTAAAAAGGATTGTTTACCCTTTACGCAAGTTATGATTACAAAATACATTTCAATAAGAGGGACTTTACACAACTTACTGAATGTAGCTCATTGTCTGGATTTTTCCAGCTAAACTGAACATTTCATACCTGATACCTTCTAATGGACTAAAATCCAAAGTAAACCCCCTCTACAGTCCAGAACTTTTACTTTGGTAAGATATAAATCCTTAATGCCAGGATTCTATTCAAACTCATTTACAAATTGTCATCAAAGAGCTAAATATTATGGATGCATGCTTTTGAATTTGGCTGTTACCTTCGGCTTCTCCATATTTAAATAAATCTTGTCATCGCCTCTCTCTGCTTTGCATTGTGCATATGTTTCCAATTGGAGCACAATGTTCTTGTTTTTCAAAACACCATATGAAATTACAAATAGCCTAAGGTCTATAGAAATAATGGTCTTATTAAATGTATATTGAGGCACAATACTATGTATACATGATTTTATATAATTTGTAATAGAAAAATTATGCCATTTCAATATTAATTTATATACTTTTATATTTGATACAGTAACTTATTAATTCTTTTTAAAAATATAAATACTATGAAAATATAAATTGTTTCTGTTGTTCAGTCTGCTTGCTTGGGATATCAGTATCTGTAAAAATGTCATTGACTGGATGTAATCCAGTAACAACAGCATAAACCTACAACTAGAATGTGTAATTTGGTGATGCAAAAATGCATCACATACATAACAAATTGAAGAGAGGACTGTTTTGATGAGTAAAATTTCATGCAATAATATAAAACCAGAAGAACCACAACAGAAAAAGTACAAGATGTGCCATAATTTGGTCTCCAAAATACAGACAAAATTGTTTTTGTATTGTACAAATGCATTTTGAAATGCACAAATGAAGTCCTTTTCAGGGTGCAAGGGTCATGTCATCTATATTTAGCATGACAGTTGACAGATTGTATACAGTATGTGCAGAAGTAGCTCTGAGGGTTGAGGTTTTGAGAGAACTCAATGCCACAGCACATAACAACATAAACTACATCCCATTCATTTGACCATGAAACCAGAGAAGAACTGTGGGAAGTTCAGTCACCTCTCAGCAGAGTTCCACATGACTTATTGATCTAGAAATCTTTGACAGTGTCTGGAGACCTGGTATATGACACATGATGCCACCGTCAACTGAAAGCTGGCAGAGAAATTGAAGTTTGGCATTTAATAATATAAGCCAGCCTGTATTTTTCTAGCAAATTCACGGGATCATTGTAATTACACACGTAATTCCTTACTCCTCTAACTGTAATGCTAGCTGGACAGATAGTGCCACACCTTAAAAAATTTTTTTTTTGAAAAATCTTTGAAAAATGTATATTGAGTTTTTTCTTATTAGAGAATTTGAACATTCCATTCATTATCCCAGTTCCCAATACACACATAAGAAATATGAGCTATACTGTGCCATGACATGTAGCATGGATAACATAATTTGGACAATACAAATGAAAAGCTCTGACCCTTTGTCCCACAGAAACCCTCCAAGGTAAGTCTCCCATACCCCCATCTGCCCAATGCATCAAAGATTCGATGTTTTCAGACCGTTGAACATAGTCTGGTGAAAGATATTAGTAGAAATCAATAACACAAGTTAGAAGAAACTGATACTAGACTAATGGATGTGGCTCAGTGAATTCAGAGATTTGGGTTAAATTCATTTGTGCAACGGTTCACAATGACAGTCTATCATCTCTTAATGGATGTCTATTGACTGGGTTTGAACATGCTGTCTGAAGTACAACATATCAGCCGAAGATCCAGCTGGCGCCTGTGGGTGCGAGAAGATATGCCCAACTTAGCCTTCATGTGCACGGTCAATACATCAGCAGCAGCATTTTTGCACAGTCTATTAGTTAGAGCTTTTTGTTAGCGAACATGGAAGTGTTCAGAAAAATACAAAATATAGAGGAGACCATGCTAGTTGTCACACTTTTTGGTCAAGTGAATATAAGATTCTATGAAACAGATTGAAACAAAACTATCCAAGAAGCAGCAAAAACGTAAAAGGTAAAAAACCAAACCATTGTTTGGCCAACAGAAATTTTAATTAATACATTTAAAACAATAAAACACATTTAAGAACACAGTTCATCATTTGGTTAAATTTTATCTTAATTAGTAGAATCTATGCTAATGTAGTTTTATTGTGTTCACATGTTTACCCAAAACCTATTACAAAAATATCATGATAATGGAGTTGTAAAATATTCTAATTTAAGACCTTTTTGGAAAAGGTATTTGAAACAGACTGATTTTATGTATTCGGAAACAGTAGCTTGAACTTTCTTGAGCTAAACTCAGTGTGTGCTTACTCCTAAGCGGGAAGTGTTTTTGAACAAAAGGGCACTTGTGAGCTTTAGTTTCATTAATTGTTTCATTAAATTAATTGTTTGTAGCTGTAAATGATGCAATTCATAGAAGAGAAATGCATGTTTTATTAACTCTACCCCCAAACCACAACCCTAAACCTAACTGTCAGTTAAGTAAATATTTAATCTTAGAGGGAGTTCTTCTGAATCGTGCTCATCACTGATAATGCCCCTGGTTTCCTCAGTGCGAAATGAAGTGCAGCTCTTGTTCTGCTTTTTCAGGGAACAAGGGTTACAGTTAAATATTCTGAGACATTCCCTATCAAAAGTTACACTTTAATGCTGCACTGATTTAGTACTCACGCCGCCGCACTGCGGATGTCTGGACCCCTTACGGTTGTGTAGTTTGTGCCCACAAGAACGCGAGAGGTCTCAGACATGAGCTTGTGATGTTGACTCAAGGACATAAGAGTGGCATGAACATCCAAACTATAAAATCTTATGAATGGTGGACATAAGCCTGAAGGGCACCGACTGGAAACAGTATGTGAAATTTCTCCTGATCCGGCATTGTAAACGGCAGGGAACAGAAGGCTTCAAGAGTGACCGGATGTACGTCCGAGAAAGGAACCTTAGGCAGTTAGTCAGGATGAGGATGTAATATTGCTTTAGCCATTCCTGAGGCAAAATCTAAGCAGGATGGCAAGACAGACAGAACCTGCAAATCCCCAATTTTTTTTAAAGAAGTAATCACCATAAGAAAAAACAACTTGAGTGTCAGAAGCTTATTAGACGCTGACTCTAGAGGTTCAAAGGTGGTCTCAACCAGACCCTCAAGGATTATCACTAAGTCCCAGGAAGGGATCCTGGTCCTAACAGGAGGTCTTAATTGTATGGCCCCACGAACGAAGTGAGCGTAGGATGTTTCCCCAATGGCGTCCCATCAATCAGTGTGTGGCAAGCCGAAAGAGCGGCCACATAAACCCTGAGAGTGGCGGGGCATGTGCCTGCTGATAATTTTTCTTGCAGAAAGTACAGAACTGAAGCAATCTGGCAGTTAACTGGATCTGCATTATGTGCAGCACACCATCTTTCAAAGACACCCCATTTATTGGCATAACTTCTTCTAGTAGAGGGAGCCCTAGCACTTAGAATGGTCTCAATAACTTCAGGTGAAGGCTCAGTGTCCCTCAGTTGGTACCATTTAAAGGCCAAACATGAAGGTCCCACAGCTCGGGCCGGGGATGAAATATCGTCCCCTGCACCTGAGACAGAAGGTCCCTCCTCTCCAGAATTGCACCAAGGTGAGCCGTCGAGGAGAGACATTATCTCCGAGAACCATATTCTGTTCGGCCAACGTGGCGTTATCGGTAAGAGGCAGAACCCTTGCTTGCGAGAACTCCCGGGAGCAGAGAAACCGAAGAAAACGCATATAGGTGCATTTTGGGCCACGTATGTGCCATTGCATCCAGACCCAGGGGGGGCTGGGTGACTCAGAGAGAAGTAGAGGGGACATTGCGCTATCTGTTGGGAGGTGAAGAGGTCAATTTCTGCTCTGTAAAATCTCAACCAGATTTGTCTCACTACCTCAGGGTGGAGTTTCCACTCCCCCGTCTGTATTTTCTGTCTGGACAGTAAATCCGGTCCCGCATTCAGGCATCCAGGGAAATAAACTGCTCTGATTGACAGGAGCTTGCCCTGGGCCCAAAGGAGAATCTGCCGTGCGAGTCTGTTCAGCTGGCTTGACCGTAGACCTCCTTGATGGTTTGTGTAAGAGACTGCCGCTGTGTTGGCCACCCACAGCAGGACATGGCAGCCTCTCAGATACTGGAGGAAGTACTTCAGGGCCAGAAATACAGCCATCAATTCAAGACAGTTGATGTGCCAATCAAGCTGATGACCCTCCCATTCCCCTTGAGCTGGACGACCATTTAAGACCGTTCCCCAGCCCAACAGGGAGGGGCTGTCTTTAACAACTTGCGACGGCAAGACGCACCTAGAGTGGGACCCAAGGTGAGGAACTGGGGTCTGAACCACATAGAAAGGGTGCTTATCTGCCTTCGGGGACTGGCCCTTGGATGAAATCCCCAGGCTTTGAGCCACAACTGAAACTGTCTCATGTGCAGAAGGACCAAACGAATCACCGATGATGCAGATGCCATGAGACCTAGTATTCATTGATATTGACAAACAGTGCAACCTTGGCCTAGTCTAACTTTGCTCAGGGTATTCTAAATGGTCTTGATTCGAGTGGGAGACAATTGTGCCCGCATCATGATCGAATCCCATACGATCCCCAGATATGTAGTTCTCTGAGTGGGAGAGAGAATGCTTTTCTTGTTGTTGAGTCTCAAACCCAGAGAAACCAGATGAGCTAAGATGATATTCCTGTGCTGTAATGCCAGTTCTTGTGACTGTGCTAGTATCAGCCAGTCATCTATATAATTCAGAATGCGGATGCCCTGAAGTCGCAGAGGAGCCAGTGCTGCATCCATGCACTTTGTGAATGTGTGGGGTTATATGGCTAGGCCGAATGGAAGAACCGGATATTGGAAAGCTTCGTCCTCAAAAGCGAACCTCAGGAACTTCCTGTGTTGTGGCAGTATTTCTATGAAGTATTATATGAAAATATGCGTCCATGAGATCGATCGTGACTAACCAAACATGATGTTGGATTTGAGACGTGACCGTCTTGATGGTTAACATCTCTGCTCACAATGCTTGCACCTGCCCCGCCCCAAAGCAAGAGCTGCATTGCTCTTCCCTCAAAACAAAACAAAACTGGTGTGTGTCCGCTTCAGCCATATGGCGTAAACACACCGTTTGCCTTGCTTCTTGCCCATGTTACAAAGAAAGAACAAATCTAACTCCTATCAGAGGAAAGTAAAAAGTTTTGACAGGCTTGAGAAGCACAATACACACAGAATGGTCTGAAGACAAAAGACCTGACGATGCATCTGTGGTGCATCTATTTGTAGTCCCTGGTACCGGCGCATCCTGATGATGTCACCAGCAGAGGCTATAAATTCCAGTCAATTTCATTGACGTGTTGCACACATATTCACAGATGGTCACTCCTAAAAGACGTTCCCAAAGAGCTAAATCAGCGCAGCATCAAAGTGTAGCTTTTGATAGGGAACACTTCTGGAGATTATGCTTGTAAGTAACTCGGAAGAATTTATTTATTTATTTATTTTTTTTTTTGGAAAAAATAATTTGATACTTTCGAGATATTTTATCTAAACATGCATGCAGAATGTTTAATTGCTTTTACCGCTGTTCATTACTAAAGCTATAGAATGCATACAATGTCTCAGATGTAAATCTAGGTTTGCCAATTAATTAAATTTTTTAATTTAATTAATTACATGATGTGCTGATAAATTAATTGAATTAATCACAATTAACCACACGTATAGAGAAAGCCCCTCAAATAACAATATTTTAATATATATAATATATATGATAACAATAATAATTAATGTACTTAAAATGCATTGCATTATTGAGGCAGATGTGTAAAGCATTATTAAGACAATGCAAAAAGTGGCTTTAGAAGACATTATAGTGTTTATTTCCATATTATTTCCATATAATACATAACTTATAAGCCTATCATTGGCCTACAGTCTACAGCAATCCGTGTTGCAATTTAATTGGTCCTGTCTGTCCAATATAAATGTATTATTAAAAGATCTTGTCTAAGGAGGCATCTGGCCCTCATCAGTCTCTGCTCCCTCTCTTCCCCGCACCAACTCTCCCCTTTTTTTCTCCCACTTCCTGAAACTTCACTAATGTTTCCCCCCACTTTCTGTGGCTAAAATAGGTTTGAATAATTTTCCAGGAGGTACACGCTCAACTCGACTGCACATCCTAGCACAGAAACTTGTGGCACATATCCAGGCATAAACATGGGAGCTGATTTACTGAACAGAGAAGACTGTGCCAGCAAGTGGTGAGACTGGTGTGGGAAAGATACAGGAAAAGTGCTGTATCTCTTCGCATTAACCAGACAGAGAGACCCAGAGTGTGAACGGCAGCCAGAGAAAATAATAGTTTTGAGATTTTTAAACTTCAACTAAACAACTAAAGCATTCAGTTTGTTTTATATCTGTATGTATAGTGTTTAATAATACATTGGCATGTTTTTGTATACATTTGTGACATGTATTTAATATGCCTGTTTGATCCTGTTAAAATCCACTGGCAAAATGCCAAAAGAATGTGATCTCGGTGATTTCAACCATAAAGTGATTTATTGGTGCCAGACGGGCTGGATCGAGTATTTCTGTAACTGCTGATCTCCTGGGATTTTCATGCACATCAGTCTCTAGAACAGTAGATTCCAATCCAGTTTCTGGAGGCCCCCCAACACTACACATTTTGGATGTCTCTATAATCAAACACACATGATTCAATTAATTAGTGGAAACTCCAGAACTGAATTGGATGTGTCAGAAAAGGAAGATGTACAAAATATGCAGTGTTGTGGGGTCTCCAGGAACATGGTTGGGAACCACTGCTCTAGAGTTTACTCAGAATGGTGCCAAAAACAAAAAAACATCCAGTGAGCAGTTCTGTGGATGGAAATGCCTTGTTGATGAGAGAGGTCACCGGAGTATGGCCAGACTGGTTCGAGCTGACAGAAAGACTATGGTAACACTGATAACCACTCTGCACAAGTGTAGTGAGCAGAATAGCACAATACATTAAACCTTGAGGTGGATGGGCAACAAAAGGAGAAGACCATGTCGGACACTTTATTAGGACCATAGTGTTCCTAATAAAGTGCTCAGTGAGTGAATATACAGTACTTGTATAAAATATTTATCTGTGAAAATGTGTCTTGTGTCTAACTCTGTCCATAAAAAACTAAACATATTAACAAGTACATATTTAAATAAAATAAATGATGTCTAACTAATTTCTTGCAAGATATTTGAAACAAAGTATAACGTATATTTCTATTTTATATTTAATGTTTGTTTTAATGTACTATGATTAATCACAGAAAAAGTGTCTAAAAGCCTATTGTTTATATATTAAATTACACCGAATGTGTAAAAATTGACAGCCCTAGTAAAATCCAATAACAATTGAAGTGCTCAGATATATCATTGCAACAGAATAAATCAGGAAGAATTACAGAAAAAATACTGTTATTTTGCTATGTTATGCTTTACATGCAGCATTAATTTGAAGTCAGTTGATATACAGCATTGAGACAGATTCTAACGACAAACTCACACTGCTCAAGATATGAATATCAATGCCATTTCACACTACTGAAATTCATATGCATATTGTGTTTACTGCAAATATCGTACAACCACATTCTACATTTAACCTCAAAGGCCTATCTGTGGTGACAGGGGCCTAAGGCATAAATGAACATCTCATGCTACCAGTGTGCACAGCAGCTCTGTGTTCAGAACATGCCCTGGAGAGAGTGACGTGATGTGAACTGTCATCAGCTATTCATGCTACCATTAACATGACTATTAACATTAGGCCTCTGTGAGGATGAGTGATCTTTGTAAAGTTCACATTTTCTGGCACCATCAACAAATGATCTGCCCTTTCACTTATTTGAGGTCGTGGTGAGAGCTCAAATAATAAAAAAAGTGTTTTGTATCCCATAATCTAAAACAACTTTTCATTATTGACCTGTGGTTAGCCTTAAAGCATAAATAATCATATTTTATTACCACAGAGAAGTACTGAGATGCAGGATTATTATTATCCTACTAATCCACAGTATTATCTGTATTGGCAGAGGTGAGCATAGTACTGCATTGAGATATTACAGAATATTCAGAAAGTGCTCACTGAGTGATCAGACACATTTGATCTGATAAATACATGCTATTATCTAGATAATTCTGCCAATATTTTGAGCTGACATAAAATCACACTAATTGAATGTTAGACTTAAATAGAAAAGGGAATCACTTTAAGTGATGTATTATTGATTACAATAATATTATTAGTACATACTGTTAATTATTGGTGTTTTTAAAGGAACATTTAGAAAACAAAACTACTAGAAGTGTTATTTAGACTATGCATAATATACAGTGTGTTTCATGGATCTTATGTTTGTTTGGCAGTTATGTCTATCCTCCTCTGCCAGGAGACAAAATTTTCAGGATTCTTGCAGCCCACTGGACATAGGTTTCATCACAGATATCTATTTTATAGTATTATTATTAATATATGGGTTTCAATGCTATGTTGTGTATAAATAAAACTGATCGGTCCATGCACCATGACACACTGATTGATGTAATTGAAAACCAGTGCTGGGTTTTATCATATTACATGTATTCTGGATTACGTAATCAGGTTAAAAAAACCAAGTACTTGTAATTAGATTAAATTTCTTTTTTAAATAATCATAATCATATACAGATACTTTGTATGAATTACATGATTCCATATTAATCAGGCAACTGCAGGAAATTGCTCAAATTCTGCCTTCCAAATACCTTCCAAATACTCCTTCCACTTAATATCCTCTCCACAGCAAATGATTCCATGTCAAATCAAAAGAAGAATTTGGAGATGTGCTTAGCAAGTTTTCTCAACTTTACACTGCATATCTAACAACTCGTGATGACCCCCTTTTTTATTATTATTTGAATTATCAATTTTTTGTCATATAACCATATGTCACTATGTCTTTGGAAGTGTTCTGTCTATCAAATGATTCAGTATGCACAAAAACACATCAATTTCAAATTTGCAGTGTATTCCACTAAATTCCGAAACGATTGCATTAGTCCAGTAAAGTTATTTTTCAGTTCACAAATTGATTTTGTACTGTGCTTTAAAAATGCAAACGAATGCACTTTTGCTTTTGTAATTACCATTTGAGACTGCTTTTTGATACGTTCATTCACAAATGTTACAGGTCTGGGCTATGTTCCCCAAAAGCATCGTAAGCCAAAGCAGATTGCAGAAACCATTGGTGCCAACAATCTCTATGATCAATTTAAGCTTGCGATGCTTTTGGGAAACGCTGCCCTGAACTATTACCCCACATGGATGGTGTTTGTTATACTGAAACTGCAGAGTAAGACACTCATTTGTTTAAACTGCCACCATAGTTCTAACAAAGGGTACCAGAAAGATACCAGAAACTCGTATGAAATGTCTGTTAAACTCAATCATATTTAGTCTGTCATTGATAGAGGGCCTATCAGCATCACGGAGGAAAACATGCAACTCTCTTCCTATTTTTACATCATGTAAATACATTCTCATGACAGATAAATATGCAAGGAACTAAATACTGCTGATAACTTTAATAATTAAATATTTTAAACAGATTTGGCTCACTGCCCATAGTGGGAGCTCGAGCTTGAGACTCAACCCCAGCTCTGAATAATCCCCATATATGACACACAACTGCTGCCATGAGGAAATATTATAAAGACCACACAAAACCAAAGTCACAGCAGGCATGTCTTACCTTTAATACATTGATAGTAGGGGATCACTGTTCTCTGTGAGCTGGTTGATTTTTCTGCAATACCCTTTGGGGACTTGTTTTTTGTGTTAATCTGTGCTGTCTTTTATTAATTTTCTATATGATCTTGCGTTAGACACGCTGCATCTCGCTGTTTTTTCTATCTCTCAAACAGGAGTAGTGCCTTTTTGAGACACAGTGACAAGTTAAAAAGTTGAAATGGTTAAAAACGTGTTTCGAGACACTAGTCGTGGCGCTGCGTTTAGCTACATTAGGTGTAAACGTCCCCTTTCTCTTTCTTTGATCGAATGTCTTTAAGTAATGAAAAAGCTGAGCATATGAAACATTCAGGAAAGTAGCATTATGGGGATATACTCTGAAGAATTAAATACATCGGACAATATTTATTATATTTTTAAGAGGATTTTTTAAATCGGCCTAGCAGTTCACCAGCCATCTGGCCCACCAGTAAGATTGCTGCCCCTCCCGATGGTCAATTCCAACCCAGTCCATTCGACCCTGCCCCCAGCAAACGCACCATCATATCATACATACAGAAAGTTATTGCCATTACTACAAGTAAAAAGTTATCTTAGTTTGAAACCAAATAGAGATGCTGTTGGCAGCAGCCACACACAGCTCTTTTCTCTTGCCTCCTCAGTGTGAGATGGTGGAGCAGAGGGAGATTTGGGGAAGTGCTTTAACAGATTGTTGTGTCACCATTAGAGAGCTGTAATAAAGTCATAGTCCTTTTGCATTTTGCATGGCTAGAAGGCCCGCTCCTCTCGCCTGTCTGCTCAGCTCACATCACACTGTATTAACTGGAGCGGCTGAGGGCTGCAGGTTTCCCTTATTCGCTAGCTTGCTGAGTGTCTGTGCCAGATAGCATACTTCTGCCCTGCTGGGAGAGCACATTCTGCTTGACAGCAGAGACTAAAGAGTAGATTACACTGACTCTTCACTAGCTGTATTCACTGGCAAGTGCATTATCCAATGGATGTAAACTGGAATGAACCATGAGATACGACTGCTTTCACTTATTTGAGAGGAAAACAAAATCGTGTTATCCGAACAAAGTGGAGATCTGTTTAGCTATTAGTTTGAGAATTTTTTGAGGAAAAGCCTCACATTGATCACAAGTAAATAGATCTGAGAGTTGGCACAATGGCTGCTGTTTTTATGGAAAAAATGCCAAGCTGTCCGAGGACATTCATGAAGCCATCTGCTACACCACACATCACTGCAAATCAAAATCCATCTGTCACAAAATCCCAGCTTTCATTGCAATTATATTGATCATTTTGAGAGACGGGGCGCCATGCACTACAACTTCATTATCACATTTACTTCACATGTAAAGCCCAGGTTTCAGGAGGATTTTCATGCTGAGGTTCTGTTTAGACATTTTCCTTGAAAGAGTAGTGACAGTTGCTTCATGAAAATGCAGTCTACTTAGGGGTCTAGTAACAAAACAGAAACAAGCAACCGGTTTATTAGGAGCCATTAAGAAAAGCTTAAATTAATTACATTTAAAGCTTTTATTTAGGCACTACGGTTTGATTAAGGACAGTGGTAGGAACTTGCTGATTATTAAATTTTCATCCAGAATTTCCTGTATCAAACCACAGTGTCTAAATAAAAGCTTTTAACACATTAAACTTTCTGTGTTCTACACAGAAGCGCCAAAGTTTAAATTGTCACAACACCCATACTGTACAGTATATGGCCACATCATCAGTCAAAGAGAATGTTCTTTTTGTATGAGAAAAAATATTAGCAGAAACACAATATGGTTGTTATTGATATAATTATTATTAACAAGACAGCATCGTGTCTGTTGATGAGATGTGTGAAGCTTACAGACATTCAACGTGAGAATGACCTTTACTGTACATAATCCAATGGACATTTAGTTATCTCAATTAAAATGTCTTGTCCTTGATCAACCATGTCCACACAAATATGTTTCCATTTGAAAATGCATTGATTTTCACTTCTCAGCCACACTGAAACAGCGTTTTCCTCCACTGAAAATATAGACTTTCAAAAATGTTCTCTATTACAGCACAATTTTACTTTGAAAAAATTATAATAATAAAAATAAATAATATGGTTTAAGGAAACTGAAAATTTAGTTTTTAAATGAAAATGGATTATTGTGAACATGGCCAAAGACAGGGGTTTTCAAACTGGGGACCCCAGGGGCCCACCAAAGGATGCTGGGGTTCCACGAAAAAAGAGTTAAAAATACTTTACATTTTGATAATATCTTGTGGCTTTAGTATAATGGCAATATCCATGATTTTCACCAGCAGCTAAAAGACCCATTATGCGACAGACTTCCGGTTTGCAGCTTATTTCCATTACCAAGCACAAAATATCATTAACAACAGTCATAAATGGCAGAACTGTCTGTGTAAATCCCTTTCTATGCATTATTACACAATCACACACATTTACATGGTAATATGCTACTCTACTGGGCTCTAGCGTTCTCTGCACGTGCACTCTATTTATGTGTGTGTGTGTGTGTGTAAAAGAGAGAGACAAAGAGACAGAGAGATACAGACATACAGCACACATAGAGAGAGAGAATCCATGTATATGATGCGCTAGATTTCATTAGTTTTCTTGTTGAGCACTTTAATATGAAAACCTGGGCATTTAGGGAATCTAGAAATCCTGACGGGATGCTTTTTAAGGTTCAAAAAAGAGGACACTTCCATGAAAAGAGTACGTATGGTCACCATAGGTTCCATTTAAAAATCTTCAGATTTGAGGGACAGATTTGCATTAATTCTGAAATAACAAGTGCTGCCTTGTTATTTATTATAACAAGTGTTCTCACGGACACTGTTGAGAAAATGCTGACACATACACTCACAATGCAAAAAAAAAAAAAAAAAACCGAGGAGCTTGGTTGAAATGTTTTTCGTGTTTGTTATCTGCCAAAATGACGCACAGCATTTGGAATTATCACTGTTTTAAAAAATAGGCAAGTGACAGAGAAGTAGGTTAATGCAACCTCTGCTTATTACATCTGGTGCGACTCTAAATGTTTCAGGCAGCTTAGGGGGAGGGGGGCTTATTGCTGTAACATTCATTTTCCAGTAGTTTTTATGCCACCTGTAGTTGTTATAGCACCCTCAAACTGCACATATTCTTCCAGAGCCTCCACTGCTCATCATCAACAGTAACATTTATCTAGCTGATAACAAAACTTTTGTGGAAGTGTGGAGCATCCAAGAGGAAGTCTCTCGCCATAATGGCACCACCCATAGAAAAGTCAGGAAAAAGGTGAGCACATTTTAATCTTTTTATAATAGCTTGCTTATAAATGGGTCTTATTACATGAAAATATACAGATGTCTTTATATTTTTTTAAAAAGAAAAGAAAAAAAAGATCTTTCGCAAAGGGACCATCATTTAAAAGTTTTAAAACCCCTGGCCTAGGAGATCTGTAAAAGATCCATTTCTTGTTTCACCAGACAAGTTTGGTATCTCAGAATCCATTTTCCCAGTGGAAATGTAGAGCAATAGTCAGTGAGAGGCATAAACACTTAAATAGCTCTGTATTAGAGTGAGACGAGGAAATGCTTGATTTTGTGCTAAATGCACATTTAGAGAGTCCACCAACAGCAATATAGCAGAGTCACATAGTTCGGTGTGGCAAGCTGTGAGAGCCAACTATGAATTACTGCTTATTGAGAGGGTTAATTAGGCCTGCCATTGCAGTTCAGGCTTCAGTCACTTTTGGTGCCGTTATGGGCAAATTTAATGCTCAAGTGAGAGGATAAAATGCTACTTGTGTGTGACAGATTTGTTGAAGCTTTCAAAGAGGAGAGGGAAAGCTGAAAAGACAGATTGTCTTATGAAAGCCAGTGAGGCTTTCGCTGCATATATAAAGCATAATAATGTTCTACAGTAATGACTCAATCATTATAGACCTTATTCACAGTAGTGCCATCTTTTAATTTTAGACGGGAATGAAAAGAGCCTGTGAGGCATAGAAATACCATCTCTTCAATGACATGTAATGTATAAAGCTATTAAAATGCTCCTAGATCACATCTAATTTTCCACATTTCATGTTGTCTGGATAATGTTTTTGCCTACTGAAATTTTTGGGAAATATATTTTTCAGTGTGTTGTAACCGCTACACTGCGTGGTGTATTATAGAATAATAATCTAGGTATCTAAATTAATTCAGATGGACACAGTGATATAAACACCACACTACCTTGTAGGTTCAAAGGAGGATTTTTGTAACGATTTGGGGAGGCAGTCAAGGATGACGGTGAGGAGTAGGACCCAAGTGCAGCTTTATTGAAGATAGTGGTAAAACAGGAACAAGACAAGAACTTGGAACAAAGACAGGCTATGGCTTGGACTAGAGAACATCAGGGTAACATCAGGCAGGGGTAAGGGTTACAACAATAATACATGACAAAGTACAAGGGAAACATGAGGACTTAAATACATGAACAGGGGAAACAACAGCCAATGGACAAACAGGACTTAATAAGGTGATTAACTAAAGCCAATGACAAAACTAGAACTGATAAACAAGCAATCAAACAATGAACCAATGAAAAACAGACACATGAACAAGGAGGGAAAACAGGACATGACAAGACTGGTTTCAAAATAAGAGTGCAATATGGAGTTAGACAAGTGCCAGAAACTTAGACAATATGGAGTGAGACAAGTGCCAGAAACTTAAGAGTGAAGGTACATAAACAAGAGACAACATGGAACGTTACAATTTTAGACAGCAAACCACACATGTTTGAGATAGAAAAAGTGTAACTTTGCATACAAAGTTTTTTCAAGTATCTACAGAATGGAAAAATAAAAAACATATAAGCAGGGCTATATATGGAAAAGAAAACATGCAACCCCACCAATTTCTAAAGAGCTATTTTTCTTTTATACATAATTTGATTTGATTAGAGTGACTTAATTTTTAGTCTTCAAACAAAGTTATCATAAATATTCAGAAGACTTGGAGTATCATTCTTTCAAATGTTTTAGATTTTAGTTTTCTGCAGAAGAAAGAAAGTCTTTGGGGTTTAGAATGACATTAGGGTGAGTACACAAGAACAACATTTACATTTGACATTTTTGGGGTAAATTATTCCTTTAAAATCTCTTAAAATAGGGAAACAACAATTCTCAGTACAATCACCCTGAAACGAACTTCAGCAACTCCATTCTCAGTGTGATCACAGAAATGAATTCACTAAGCCTTTTAGCATAGGAGCAAGAACACTTGGTTCAACAAGAACAGCACACTATCTCATTCCACTAGGAAAACCAAACTTAATTATACATTTTTCTGGAGAGTTTAACTGAAATAAAAGAGTTTTTGGCTACATGTGACACACACACACACACACACACACACACACACATATATATATATATATATATATATATATATATATATATATATATATATATATACACACATTATGTGCCTTCAGAAGGATTCCATTCCTATTTAACATCCCACTTTTATGTCAGGTCTGTTCATCTACATGCTGTATTTGATTATAATCATGGTATCAAAAGCCTGTGGTGTGACTTTTCATGAATTAGCATTCCCACAAGTCCTTTAGACGTTCATTTGAATTACATGGGTTTAACGTGGTGGCGAGGAAGACCACCCCTCCTTCCAATGACCAGGTGCTCTGTGTTACCACGGCTGATGTGAGGAAAACTCTACGTAGAGTCAATCCACGGAAGGCTGCTGGACCAGACAACATTCCTGGCAGAGTGCTCAGAGGATGTGCAGACCAGGCCACCACCATCGTCCTGTAGGGTGCACTGATTGTTTAGATCAGTTTTACTCTCAGATATGATATAACTAATAAATAATATTTATTAATTATTAATTAATAATTAAATTAAATAATACAATTTAGCTTGTTAAATTCTATCCTCGGGGCACCACTCTTTGACAAGAGAAAAATGATAGTAATTGACTTATCAAGGCTCATAAAATTCTACCTTGAAGGTTGAGTATTCCTAAAAAAATCAAAAAGGGAAGAAGCAAGTCAAATTATTGCCCTACGAATCCAACAGTAATCTGGTTACAGTTGGCTTCTAACAACAACAATGTAACAATACTGAAGTAATAGGGGAGTTCTTGACGTGGCAGAGGCTGGCTTCAACACAATATTCAAACAAACAACCAGGAGTACTTATTATAATATAACAATATTTATTATAATCAAACAGCAATGAACACCACCAAATACTAAATGAATATAACACAAAAACATAAAATGGAAATCCTAACTAAATAGTGGAGCTATACGCTAGTGTATGGATGTATGTGTGTGGGTGTGTGTCTAGGTTCGGAAACAAAATGGTGGATTAATCTCCACGTGGGGAACTAGTTTAAAAATGGAGGATCGGTTTCAACACTGAGAACTAGGTAAAAATTGCGAACTGAATTCAAAATGGAAACTAGTTTCAAAATTAAGGATTAGATCGTAAAGGGCAGAGCCAACGATTATTTGAATGTGGAGGGAAAGAAAGATGGCTGGATCAGATCCAGAGCAAAGGAGCTAATACCACGTGCGGGTGGTCATGAGCAGACACACAAAGGAACTGAACGAAACAGGCGGGAGAATTTGAAAACACAAGCCTGAGTCGGACATAAACCGTGGTGCTGCTCACTCCGTGAATTTCAGTGAACAAACGGGTGCATGCAATTTACGGAGGATACACGCTGATAACATCGCGATGGAATCGTTAGTTCAGATCACTCAATAAAATAACATTTCACCCAAAAATGACGATCTCACAAATCAAAACAGCAATCAGCGATCGTAGTTAAACATACAATTGTAATCAAAACATCAAACATTCAGCATCAAATATATGATTTAGTTTTATAAGAAAAGTCACAGCTTCTAAACTAAATCTGCCCAGATATCAAGCCTTACTTGGGAAATCCTGTGTGATTTCAGCAGGGTTGTCCGTTTGAATTCCTGTTGCGTTGAGCGGTCCTTTGTCTTACACTCGTCAGCGAAAAGATGCCTTTGCATTAATTCTCGGGTCCAGTGATGTAGAGAAATGCAGGAGGTAGTCAAAGTTGATAGAAAATGATTGAGAAGGGAAGCTGGTTGCCTTTTCCATTTTCTAAATAAATTCACTGTTGTCTTGCAGTGAAAATGAACCAGTTGTAATAAGTATACTACACAAATGGAACAAAGCTTAAAATCAAAGTTAATCTGAGGTTACAAAAACGTGGTCTCTCTTTGTCCAGAAGGAGGGAAATTCCTTTGTATGTGTAGATACGCGTCTCTTTAAACCGCAGGCTTGTGCAGCTGTATGCAGAGAGCCCGAACTCACCGCTGTTTGCCAGTTTTGTTGACAAAATGACGTCATAGGCCGCTTTTGACCAATGACGTTTGAGGCTGGGTCCATGGGCGGGACTTCACATTCAGCTGTGGAACGGTGACGGACTCTGGCAAACAGAGTTCTCTGTCTCACCTTTGATCATAGAAAAAAAAGGTCCATGCTGTCTCTGCTGCCATTTTTAGTGGGGCAAGGCCCTACAGTCCCCATGCCAAAGAAGTCTTCAGTGTCCTGCCTCAACGAATACTGTCCCGTCTCACTCACACCTATCATCAAGAAGTGCTTCGAGAGGCTCGTCATGTGGCACATTAAGACCCAGCTGCCCCCCTCTCTAGATCCACTGCAGTTCGCGTATTGTCCAAACCGTTCAACAGACGACGCCATCGCCACCACCCTCCATCTGGCCCTCAACCACCTAGATAAAAAGGACTCATATGTTCGAATGCTGTTCATAGACTTCAGCTCAGCATTCAACACAAACATTCCTCAGCTCCTGACTGGAAAGCTGAACCTGCTGGGCCTGGACACCTCCCTCTGCAACTGGATCCTGGACTTCCTGACTGGGAGACCTCAGTCAGTCCGGATCAGGAACATCATCTCCACCACCACGACACTGAGCACTGGGGCCCCCCAGGGCTGTGTGGTCAGTCCACTGCTGTTCCCTCTGCTGATTCACGACTGTGCAGCAGTGCACAGCTCGAACCACATTATTAAGTTCGCTGATGACACGACCGTGGTGGGTCTCATCAGCAAGAACGATGAGTCAGCATACAGAGAGGAGGTGCAGCGGCTAACGTATTGGTGTAGAGCCAACAACCTCTCTCTGAATGTGGACAAAACAAAAGAGATGTTTGTTGACTTTAGGAGAGCACAGAGTGACCTCACCTGGTCCCTCAACAGCAGCTCTATTACCAAGAAAGCCCAGCAGCGTCTCTACTTTCTTCGAAGCCTGAGGAAAGCACATCTCCCACCCCCATCCTCACTACACTCTATAGAGGGACTATTGAGAGCATCCTGAGCAGCTGCATCACTGCCTGGTTTGGGACTTGCACTGTTTCGGATCGCAAAGCCCTGCAGAGGATAGTGAGGACAGCTGAGAAGATAATCGGGGTCACTCTTCCCTCCATCAAAGACATTTAGAAAAACACTGCATCCGCAAAGCCACCAGCATTGTGGATGACCCCAAACAACTCTCACACAAACTCTTCACCCTCCTGCCATCTGGCAAGAGGAACCGAAGCATTCGGGCCTTCACGGCCAGACTTCTTCCACAAAGCCATCAGACTCCTGAATACTCAGAGACTGGACTGACACACACACGTGTCCTGAGTTGCACTTTAATTATTGTCACTTTATACCTGGCTGCTACCTTAATAACTACTATGTCCATAGAACACTATCTCATTGTATGTTGTTTACATTTGGCATTTTTAGAAACCATCATCTTTTTGCACTACTGTGTACTGGTCAGTGCTGCACTGTCTCTCACTGTGCCTATTGTCCTGTTAATTTTTAGTAATTTATTGTACTGTCCTGTACTTTTTGGGCACATTTGCACGTGCACTTTATATAGGTATGTTATTTAGTCTGCGTAGTCTCATGTGGTTCTGTGTTTGTCCTATGTTGTTTTATGTAGCACCTTGGTCCTGGATGAACATTGCCTCGCTTCACTGTATACTGTACTAACTGTATATGGTTGAACGACAATAAAAACCACTTGACTTGAACTTGATGTTGCCTAAAACTTCAAAGCACTTTAACATGTATTGGTAACTGCAAACTTGATATCGTTTTGGTAAGAATGTTTAAAACCGTTTGATCGCTGCCAAACAATATATCATATTGCCTAATGCTATAAAGCACCCATATACCTTATAATGGAGATGGTGTACTTAGTAGGCTACCATGTGTTTTTTTGGTTCTGTGCCACAAACTTGTTAACTTCACAGTGAACATTTTATCATGAATTCAAAACTATTCATTCGATTTCACAGAAAGTTTTGATGTCAGAAAATAACAATCCACAAAGAATGACAAGAATAAGGATAATAGGCAACTCAAGGAATATCAGTAAAGTGATGTTCCTCGACTGGAAATGTATAGGTAATGTCTTTCTGTCTTAAGTCAAAAGCTTTAAGTTCTCTGGTCCTAAAACATGATATGAAGTGTTTGCAGGTAAATGCTATTTTTTTCTGAATACAACATGCTCCATATCTAACTTTTATACGTATGTGATTTTAAATTAAAAACAATCAAAAAGGTTTTAAGATTTATTTTTTTTAAGAACGTTCAAATGTTCAATGATTTGAAAGGTGAGATTCTGAATAGTCTTACCTCTGTGGTCTAGCATGTAAAGGAGTATTGGGTATGTAGCCTCTCATTATCAAAAGTCTTTGGACTTTTAAACACAAATTGATTCAAGGTGAGACATTTGTGACTTATTTTGATTGATGTGACCAAAAAGGGATTACAAATTCATTGTAGTTGTTTATTTCTTCTGTTACGTTCTCCTCCCAGTCTAGGGGTCTGGAGGGGAGGTAACAAAAGAAGAAAATATGATTTAAAAAAAAAAAAAAAAAAAAAAAAAAGGTAGAGACGTAAAGATACATGGAGAACACACTTCAGCCTCAGTCTCAGAGTGAAAACATACAACTTAAAAAGTAAAAGTATTTATTTTCTTCAAAAAGGTGAACAAAAGATGAGAATAAGTCTTCAGGAGAGAGCATGGCCTAAAATAATAAACAAAAACAGAAGCTAACTAAGTTTTAAGGGAGCTACCTACCCTGCATAGAAACAAAGATGAAAAAACAACACCACAAACTTCCCTGAGCTTCCTCTCTAACCAAAAACAGGAGAAAATGTATATACAAAATAAAAAAAGGCACCCTCTCCCTACATTTCCCAGATAGTCATTAATAAGTGAGCTGATTTAATAGAAAATTATACAATACCTTTTAATTACCCACAGGTAAAATCGACACTGGAGAACACTAAAAGGTAAGCTGAGTAACTGTTGTCACAATAAATGAGCATAGGTCCCACTCCTAACCCAAAGATAAGCACAAGTACTCGCTTAACATGCATGCACACAATTTCCAGTCTAAGGCTGGGGAGAAGTGTTCCTCAGCACATGCTTTTCCGAATGCACCATTTATACTCCTCTGCTCAGTCACGGTCACAACGAGTTGCAGCTGATGGTAATTAACCTGAGTGAGAGAGAGAGAGCACACAAGCATTTTCCCACAACAAGGGATATTAACACACTTAGGACGTAACACCCCCACCACTAAGATTACAGACCAGGGTTCGATAAGGTTTCTGTACCACCAGCCCAACCTGCACGGCACCTAAGTTGTCATCTCAACAGATCTGGACAGAGCATCAGCCACAATGTTGTCGGTGCCTTTGATGTGCTGGATCTGGAGATTGAAATCTTGAAGCTTGAGAGCCCAGCGCAATAAACGCTGGTTAGAGGAAGACATGCTGGACAGAAAAGTTAGAGGATTATGGTCTGTATACACAATGACAGGTAGAGCACTACTCCCAACGTAAACCTCAAAATGTTGTAAAGCCCACAATAAAGCCAAAGCTTCCTTCTCAATTGTGCTATAGGATAGCTGAGCCTTTGAGAACTTGCGGGAGAAATAAGACACAGGGTGTTCAATGCCTTGAGCATCTTCTTGAATAAGGACAGCTCCCGCACCAAAGTGGCTTGCATCCACCTGCAGTTTGAACGGCAGTTTAAAGTTAGGGGCAGCTAACACAGGGGCATTACTCAACAGGTCTTTAGCAGCTTCAAATGCTTGATCACAGTCACTGCTCCACCTAAACATTCTCACTGTGCTTAGGAGGTCTTTGAGAGGAGTAACTACAGAGGAAAAGTTTCTGCAAAAACCTCTGTAGTAACCTGACATTCCCAGAAATCGAAGCTCACGCTTGTTAGGTTTAGGAAACTTAAGAATAGCTTCCACTTTAGCTTCAACAGGTTTCACCCAACCATGGCCTACCTTTTTCCCAAGGTAGGTTACTGTAGCCTTTCCTATCTCACACTTAGATAGGTTTAAGGTTAGCGAAGCACGTTTTAACCTTTCGAAGACTATTTCCAAGGTTTTAATATGGTCTCCCCACGATTCAGTATAGACTACAATGTCATCAAGGTATGCGTCACAATTTGGTACGTCACCCAACACAATATGCGTCAGCCTTTGAAAGGTGGCTGGAGCATTTCTCATACCAAAGGCAAGGACAGAGTATTCCAGGAAGTGATCTGGAGTAACAAATGCGGAGACTTCTGCAGCACGGGTAGTTAGTGGCACTTGCCAGTAACCCTTTAGTAAGTCAAGTTTTGTTACAAACCTGGCTGATCCTACCCGGTCTACACAATCCTCCATACGGGGGAGCGGAAAGGAGTCAGGTTTCGTTACTGAGTTTACCTTGCGAAAGTCAGTACAAAACCGGTATGCGCCATCTGCCTTTGGAACTAATAAGCACGGTGAGCTCCACGGGCTCTGACTATGCTGAGCCAGACCATGCTGTAACATGTACTCGACTTCGGTTTTCATTATGTGACGCTTAGTTGGGTTAACTCTGTAGGAGTGCTGTTTGATCGGTTTAGCTGAACCCACATTGATATCATGTTCAAGAACCGTGGTTCTCCCTGGCACATCAGAAAACAGAGGTGAATACCTTTGCATTAATAGTATAGTCTGACTGGCCTCCTCAGATTCTAGATGAGAAAGAAAGGAAGGTAGATCTTTCATCACAGCAGAGTTGAGCAGTCTTTTACCATCTTGTTCAGCAGCTTGCACTGCTACAGCAACCGGTAAGGGTGTAGTCACAAGGTTACATGGGGGATCAGGCTTAGAGTCACGAACAAAACTCTTTAACATGTTAATGTGGCATATTCTGGTTTTACACCGCCTATCAGGAGTGCTGACAACATAGTCTGTTTCACTAAGCTTTTCCTTGACAGAATATGGACCTGTGAACTTAGCATGAAGGGATGAACCAGGCTCAGGTAGAAGTATAAGAACTTCGTTGTTCGGTTGAAAACTACGAGAAACACTTTTTTTGTCGTAGCGGTCTTTCATTTTAGATTGAGTTGTGGCCAAGTGTTCTCTAGCCAGTTTACAAGCTCTGTGTAACCGTTCTCTAAATGAGCTTACATAATCAAGGACTGTGACAGGCATTGCATCTTTAGCCAACAACTGCTCACTTAACACTTTAAGAGGGCCCCGCACCGTGTGACCAAAGACAAGATCGGCAGGGCTGAATCCAAGTGATTCCTGCTCTGCTTCTCGGATCGCAAACATCAAGAATGGTAAACTTTCTGCCCAATCTTTACCACTAGAAAGACAGTAAGTCTGCAGCATCATCTTTAGCGTTTGGTGGAACCTTTCCACAGCACCTTGAGATTGAGGGTGGTATGCACTTGACAGTTTATGCCTAATTCCAAACTGAGTTAGAGTCTGTGTAAACAGTTTTGAGGTGAAATTTGTACCCTGATCAGTTTGTATGACCTTTGGCAATCCAAAGACAGTGCAAAACTTGATCAGCTCACGAACAATGATGTGGGCTTTCGTAGAGCGCAAGGGGATTGCTTCGGGGAAATGAGTAGAAGTACACATTATAGACAGTATGTACTCGTGACCAGATTTTGACTTAGGCAGAGGACCTACGCAGTCCAATAACAAGCGTTCAAAAGGTTCTCGCATAATGGGAATAGGCCGCAAGGGAGCAAGTGGAAGTTTTTGGTTCGGTTTACCAGCTATTTGACAGGCAGCACACGAGCGGCAGAACTTGGACACAGCTGACTTTAGCCCTGGCCAAAAAAAAAAAAAAAAAAAAAAGACACTCGTTTGAACGTCTTGGTAACTCCTAAGTGCCCTGAGAGTACATGCTCATGAGCGATTTTCAGTACAGGCTCTCTATACTATTGAGGCAGAACAATTTGGTGAACTTCATTGAGGAATGAACGAGCAATGGGTTTCCATCTCCGCATTAAAACTTCCTCTTCCCAAAAGTACTTTACCCTATCATGAGGTTTTCTTTTGCGATTCGCAACAGACTCAATACAGCTTGCTAAAGAAGGGTCTGTTCTCTGAGCAGTAGCCAATTGTTCCCTGCCCACTCCCAATACAGTCTTGAATTCAGGTACATAATCTACCTCGCAGGTTTTCGTAACATCTGCCTCCTCTTGCATCATGTTATGATCACCTGGGTCAACCAAGAAGCTCTCAGAGAGATCAATTACATCTCCCAACTTCTTTTTTTGGGCACGCGTAACTGCACAGGCAGGAAAGGCAGCAGGAAACTTTTGCACAAGCGATGAACTATCATCTTGAATTGGTTCTCTAATTACCAAGGGTCTAGGAAAAACATCTCCACCGGCGAGATCGTTCCCTAGAATAACATCTACCCCATCAACAGGTAGATGTGAGCAAACCCCGAGTGTTATAAGGCCGGTGACCAAGTCTGACGTAAGGTACAAGTCATGTAATGGTAAACTAAGACATCCCATGCCAATCCCTTGTATTAAAATATTTGTGCCGGAATAAACGGTTAAAGACCGTAACGATTTTTCACAAATCAGTGACTGGACAGACCCAGTGTCTCTCAAAATCTTTACCGACTTACCCACTGCGTCAGGCGAATGAGACACTGTTCCATCCAGTAAAAACGGCTGATATGCACTCGTAACAGTGTCCGTACTACAATTAATGTTACCGACAGTGTGCACCAAGCTGCACTTTTAGGCGATGAAGCATTAGTTTTCTGTTTCCAAGCCCGACACTCAGAGATAAGGTGACTTGGATCTAGACAGAAAAAACAAGCTCGCTTCTGCCTTCGCTAAATCTGCCTTCCTACAACGCTCAAAGACTTCTGTGGTAGGAAAGAATTGTGAATTTAATCAAGTCAAACTCCATCTTACTACCACAGTTTCCTCTCCCACACCAAAAATAAACTGCCAAACAGCTTAGGGGGAGAAAAAAAAAAAAAAAAAAAGTAGACTTACCCACAAATATAAGTGACTTGACACGCTTATCAATAATGGGAATGGAAGAGCCCCCAATTGTTACGTTCTCCTCCCAGTCTAGGGGTCTGGAGGGGAGGTAACAAAAGAAAAAAAAAAGACGTAAAGATACGTGGAGAACACACTTCAGCCTCAGTCTCAGAGTGAAAACATACACCTTAAAGGAAAAGTAAAAGTATTTATTTTCTTCAAAAAGGTGAACAAAAGATGAGAATAAGTCTTCAGGAGAGAGCATGGCCTAAAATAATAAACAAAAACAGAAGCTAACTAAGTTTTAAGGGAGCTACCTACCCTGCATAGAAACAAAGATGAAACAACAACACAAACTTCCCTGAGCTTCCTCTCTAACCAAAAACAGGAGAAAACGTATATACAAAATAAAAAAGGCACCCTCTCCCTACATTTCCCAGATAGTCATTAATAAGTGAGCTGATTTAATAGAAAATTATACAATACCTTTTAATTGCCCACAGGTAAAATCAACACTGGAGAACACTAAAAGGTAAGCTGAGTAACTGTTGTCACACAATAAATGAGCATAGGTCCCACCCCTAACCCAAAGAAAAGCACAAGTAAGTGCGTGCGTGCGTGCGTGCGTGCGTGCGTGCGATTTCCAGTCTAAGGCTGGGGAGAAGTGTTCCTCAGCACATGCTTTTCCGAATGCACCATTTATACTCTGCTCAGTCTCAGGCATGGTCACAACGAGTTGCAGCTGATGGTAATTAACCTGAGTGAGAGAGAGAGAGAGAGAGAGAGAGAGAGAGCACACAAGCATTTTCCCACAACAAGGGATATTAACACACTTAGGACGTAACACTTCCTATAGAACAAAGTTAGGATCAAACTCCATTCTGTTCACTGAAAGCATTGATGAGGTTAAGTTATCAGATTGCACTGCAAAAGGGAATGTGCTATTTACACAACAAAGATCTGACAGTAACTAAATCCTTGCACAGGTAATATCTCAATTGAAGTTGGTCTCGATGTCTTTGAGTTATGCTAACACAAAAAGAAAATACTTTTATTTCCATTCTAATTATACATGACAATAATAAATGACAATTTACAAACAACAAGTCTTGGTGTCTCTCAATATGTGACTGCACTCTACAGTAAAGTGAGTTTTCATCTAGTATTGAGCTTTTTTGCAGTCAAATGAGCATTGGTGTATGTTATGCCACTGCACAAACCTTTTAAATAAAGCATCATGGTATTTTTTTCTACCCCTGCACTTAGCATATCTTCTAGTTATTTCCAGTTGATGTGGTACAGACCAATAACAAATACATATATTCATGTGGTGACATTTCTGCTCCAGAGCAAAGAGGGTGGAAAAATCAAGTTCCATTTTTAAAAGATTATTATGCAAATGTAATTATTTGCCTCACGCTTAAGTATGTAAAAAGCATTTACAAGAAATTAAGGTTTCTCTTTAAAATTTTAATATAACATGTTTAATATTAACTAAATATAACAGAATATTTGTACATAATGCAGCTAATGCTTTATTATTGTAATTAACTTTCTATTTCCAGTTTTTCAAACAGGAAAAAAAAAATAAAAAATTATTTCTTGTAATTTAATTTCAGAGTTTAAAATGCAAGTCCCAGTTCAAGCAAGATTTCAAGACTTGCACAGCTTCATTGTTGAAACACAAAGGCATTAATCTCTTGTTATTTGAAGTAAGCTAATACAAGATCTGTGAAATCGACAGTGAAATACATTTTCTCTTATGTATTACCTCGTTATTTCATCTGACTCCATCAATTAAAAAAGGTTTTAATGACATCTGAGCATCATTAAAAGTGAGCGAATGTTTGATTATTCTTTTTAACTCTAATTATATTTTACCCATTCAGATTAGGAGACTATATCGCTTTGAGGTCCTCGCGTATTTTTCTCTTTATGCGGGTCTCACGATCACAAGCTCATCAGTCTTTGATCATCAAACAGAGGTAGGCTAATTGCTATATAGCCTACCTAAGATCGGTCACATTCACGTTTACACAATCAAAGGTACATCAATATATATTCTTCAGAAGAGGTCACGGCCACGGCCACTATTACAGATATAAATTGACCAACATAACTTCTCTTATAATAGCTTTGGATTGGCCATGCCGTGGTTTCCCGCATACACTTATCTGGAGAAATATTAAATTAAAACATTTAATTGTTTTTTTAAGGTTGGTCAAGCAGCATTTGCTTTACAGAAATTCCCTTTTTGTCTTTGCAAACCAAGTAGGCTGCACTTGATGGCCGAATTGATGCCAAATATTAGTCGTCACTAATCTGATGCAGACTTGCGGTAACATACGAATCATTTAATCTACTTGGGAAAACAATTTCAGAGTCAGTCAGAATAAAATCAAATGTTTACAATTTATTGACCAGGTAATAGAACAATAATTCAAAATCCAATTCATAGAGTGAAATCATCGAAAATTCGGAAATCGTGAAATTTATAGAAATATTTACCAGGCAACGAAAACTACACACACATCGTGTGGGAAGTCTACCTACAGACTCCCCGAACCTTTTTTCCTTATAAACCCAGATAATTCAATATGCTTACCAAATGGTGGTGTCTGTCATTATAATAAAATGTTGGTCCCCTATTGAGGGGTTCACAACTGTGGGATCAGAATTTGTAATCGAATGGGTAGATTTATTTACAGGAGGTAGTTTGTTTGGAGGATCTGGGGGAGGGCATACCTTTAAGGGGCACACCACATTTCTCATATTTTATAACTTCTTTTAGCTTTTCATTATGGCTGGGAGGATGAGACCAGTTTACCAGGCACACTGAGACACTTAAAATTATACCAAACATGTATAGTTACTTTTTTTTTACACACTTAACATTGCATAGGTTTTTAGTGAGCTTTAAGTGAGGAGAAGAAGGGGGGAGTAGGGGGAGATGATGAGACTGTAGAAGTAAGGTGTGTGCTGCACTGTGTGCTGCATCTCAGATGTTGCTGTTACATATGCAAGAGAGAGTTCAAATGTTAATTCTCACTAGAGCCTTTTGTTTTCTCGAGGGGTAGTCCAGACTTGCTGGCACCCACCTTACAGGTATAAAGGGAGCAGGCGAGTGAATGCCAGACAGGTTTTCACTGAGGAGCCGAGAATATTGTTACGGCGCATTACAGTGTTAGGGATAGTGAAGTGGCATTGGGGAATGGAGGTTACAACAGTAACCATGACGTTCCCCTTATGTCACTCACACAACTTTGTGTCGATTGTAGTGACACAAGGGGTCCCACTTAAAAAACGCAGAGGCTGGGCCTGCCTCCTCCTGGGGCAGCTTCACTTGCAGGTTCATAACCTAAACCCTGAAGGGAGTCGTAGGAACCTTGGGCATGTAGCCCGGTCACAGTCTTAGGATGAGGTGAGCATTTGCCGGACCGAACTCCAGGCAAGTAGTGGGGAAGGGTGCAACCTCCGGGCGCCTCTTAAGGAACCTGATAATCAAGTCATGGTTACCAAGGGACTTGCCGTCTACTGCTTCATGGTGGGCTGCGATAGCAGCGACAGGAATGAAAGCACTGACCAAACTGCGCATCTCTGTGGGACTTCAGATCTGTAAGAACACCAATTTGTGAACAGACGCCACTTGAGGGCGTAAAGGTGCCTGGTAGAAGGAGCTCTGGCTTGGTTGATCGTGTCTACAACTGCAGGTGGTAGACCACTTAAGTTTTCCGCGTCCCATCCAGGGGCCAGACGTGGAGATTCCAGAGGTCTGACGCAGGTGCCAGATGGTGCCCCATCCCTGAGAAAGGAGGTGCCCCGTCCCTGAGAAAGGAGGTCGTTCCTCAGGAGAATTTGCCAGGGAGCTGCTGTTGCGAGGAGCGTGAGATCCAAGAACCAGGTCCGAGTGGGCCAGTAAGGAGCCACTAAGGTGACCTGTTCCTCGACCTCCCTGATCTTGCACAGCACCAGTGCAAGAAAGCTCACTTGGGGGAATCCATAGCTGAGCAGCCCCCAGGGCCAGCTGTGTGCCAGCGCGTCTGTGCCGAGGAGTTGCCTCCGTTAGTGAGTACCAGAGCGGGCAGTGGGAGTTGTCTTGGGAGGCAAAGAGATCTGTCTGTGCCCTGCCGAAGCGGTCCCAAATCAGCTGGACCACCTGGGGGTGGAGCCTCCACTCTCTGCTGTGCGAGACCTGTCGCGGCAGCACATCCGCCATTGTGTTGCGATCGGGATGTGAGTGACGAGCGGCGACCTGGGTCACGGCTGACTCCAAAGGAGGAGATGGTGGGTGAGCTGTGACATGTGACGGGAGTGTACATTGCCTTGGTGATTTATATACGCTAGCATGGCGGTGTAGTCTGAACGGATCAAGACGTGCTTGCCCGAAATCAGCAGGAGAGACCTCCACAGGGCAAGTAGTACAGCCAACAACTCGAGGCAGTTAATGTGCAAACGCAGGCGGGGCACCGTCCAGGAGCCTGCGGCTGCATGCCCATAGCACACGACGCCCCAACCCAGTTGAGAGGCATCTGTGGTGACCACGACACGTCTGGACACCTGCTGTAGGGGGACTCCTATCTGCAGAAAACAGCCTCTGGAACTGTTTGAGATGAACTGCTGTCCTGGCTTGAAGCGAGCGAGGCACCGGAGCACTGACTGTGCGCGCTCAGTTGTGAGGCACGCTGATGTTGAGACTGAGTCTAACTCCAAGCCGGGAAAAAAGATGCTCTGAACCGGAGAGAGCTAGTTTTTTTTCCCAGCTGACCTGAAGCCCCAAACGGCTGAGGTGCATGAGCACCTGGTGGGCGCATAGTAACTCTCAAGTGTGTGCTAGGATGAGGCAGTCATCGAGGTAATTGGGTATGCGTATGCCCACTTCCCATAGCGGGGCAAGGGCTGCTTCTGCAACCTTGTGAAGATGCGAGGGGACAGTGACGGGCCGAAGGGAGGACCTTGCACTGATATGCCTGGCCGTTGGATGCGAGCCGTAGGGAGGGTCTGAGGCAGAATGGAGTTGTGAAGTACGCGTCCTTCAGGTCTACCGCTGCAAAACAATGTAATCAAATGCTGGTTATAACTTGTTTCTGTGTGAGCATTCTGAATGGGTGTTTGTGTAAAGTCCGGTTGAGAACTCGCAGGTCCAAGATTGGCCGCAGCCCACCATGGGTACAATGAAGTAAGGGCTGTAGAGACCCTTCTCCACCTCGGCTGGAGGGACAGGCTCTATCACATTGCTGAGTAATAGAGGAACTGATCGAGTAGCTGTGAAAGGGGGACTGAGGTTTCTAGTCCACCTCACGCTCACGGCGGCCTGGGAAAGCATAGGGTCAGGCTGGGTTCAGACTGGGTGATTGGACACGAATGTGGCAGCTCAGGCAAGTCATCAGCATCAGACGACGCTGTGACGCTCTCAGATGCAGCGTTGAAATCGCCATCCAATTAAAGGGGACTCAAAGGAGAATGCTGGCTGGCCTTGAAGCGAGCCACACTCATCCTGAGCTTGGACGGAAGCAAGCAATCGTGCCGGGGGGCGGGTGGTTCGTGGGGAAACCGAGCCCGTCATCATCCCCGAATCGCCTTCAATGCCAGCTGTGTCGTCCTCACTCCCGTGGGAAGAAGGAACGATGTGGGTTCGGCAGAAGTGGCTTTCTCTCGTGAGAAAAGAAGCCACGACTGCAATGTTGCCATGGCTATGTTCTCGCACTGAGAACATGAACCATTCATAAAACACTGCCTGCGTGTGTTCGCAGCCCAGGCACACGACAGCTTTATGACCGTCTGAAGTGGAGAGAAATCGACCGCATCCAGGAACTACACAGTGGTGAAAGGGCACCAACACTCGCTTTTTAAAGAAAATAAACTCTTTCAGAGAATCAACTCTTTTATAAGAGAAGCGTTGTCGAAGTGCCCAGGGGCAGAGTCTGCACATCGTGCAGAGAGGAGAAAGCCGCTGGAATGCGCCATCAAAGCCAACAGGAAAGCTGTCTTGCAGAGGTGGTGAAGCAGTCATGCACACAGCTCGCTGAACAGACAACCATTTTGGAAAAAATCTGTCTGGCATTCGCTCGCATGCTCCCTTTATACCCGTATGTCCGGGGGTGGGGCATACACATTCTGTCTGCCAACTTGACATTGGCCTTTTCTCAAGTTCAAGTTCAGAGGTACGTGAGTGAGTGACAGAAGGAGAACTACATCCTGAAAAGGAGTGCGTAGATTGGTTTTTGCACTTAGTAATTTTATGCTAATTCTGTACAACTGGAGTCTATCTTAAGCTTTGAGAACCTGTTTAAGTCTAAAGTTTTTTTTCAATCAAAAACATAAAAAAAAATTAAAAACTTTTCTCAACATGTAAGATTTTATTTAATTGAGACACATTCAAAAGCTAAATAAATGTCATGCTTGATTTAATATCTAATGAGACTCAGGAACACTACATTGTCATACACAAATGTATTTATTTAACTAGAGCTTAATTCAGAAACATCAAAATACAAAGAAATAGGAAAATCAATAAAGGTGAGTAATAGTTATGAGAATGTCACAGTGGCCAAATAACATGTTAAACATGTGAGGTAAGATAACCTGCTGTTTGACAAGCAGAAGAGTTGTGCTTGTTTAGACTAATTAGCCTATGCTCAGTCCTGTCATCTCCATTATGAGCAGCAAGAACAAGAAAACATGAGTGCAAAGCATCCCTAGGGCGCAGCGTCCACAGAAGCCTGCATGGTTTTAAAGCACCACAAGAACCCTAGGAAACATATATGAACCTGGGCAGACAAATTCTGCCAGATTTAGTTTTGACATGACCAAACATAAGAATGCTTAAAGCTGTAAACTTAGATATTATGCACATCTATGAGTATCTTCATCAGAGCTCTGGACTTTATTAACCACAAATGCAAATAATCACTTCAGTGAACCCAAATGGGAATTTATTTTAAATGGAATCTGCATACTAAAAGGTCATGTGCAGAGGATTAAATTCAATTAACATAATGTACTGTATATGGTGCAGAAAAAACCTTCGGGCTCTTGTTGGTGTTTATTGTTCAGTGTTTGCGCTTCATTTTAAGCATATTATCATGCCATGCTTTAAATGAGTAGCAATGATAACAAAATAACATTAATAATAATAGAAAAACAACAACATCTGACTGTGTATATCACAATATAAGCCCTTTTAAAGCCCAACATGTCAACCTTGTTTGGTTAGCAGAAATGTTCATTGGCATTTTAAAAGTTCATATGTATAATCACATGCTTATGTGAATGTGTTTGACAATTAATAGTCATTCACGACCAGTGAGCTAAAGGAACTAACCATCTGATACTGGTTGTAACTATTTTCATACATTGGTCTTTTGATTTTTAAAACACATTATCATTGGCTCAGTGTCAGCAATACAATGTAAATTTGTGTGTGTGAAACATACAACATGGGTAATCCCATTGAGCACAATTGCATCATATATATTATATTATTTGAGTGGTGGCTTCTGTATGTTTTCACATATGCCATGATACAGATGATATCATGGTAGTGCTTTGATCTACTATTACACCATGGTACTGAATGATAACCGTACTCCATGGAACATGTCCAAAATAACTTACTGTCATGGTACTTTTAGTACTTTAAGTGCTTTCCTGCAGCTACTTTTATTGTACGTGTGTATGTACTTGTGTATGAACGTACAAATGTATGTATATACTCTTTTTGGTTGGAAAAGGTATTTACCAAGATGTATTTACATAGTCGTCCCCAAGCTTCACTGATGCAGGTATTGAACTTACCTAAAGACTATCGTCTAGGATGCATTTAAACAGGGGTGTAAATTCTGGGCTGGGATGAGAATCATTATTGTAGTGGGCCAGTGGTGGCTCAGTGATGAGCGAGGGAATTGAGTGTAGGTGCGGTGAATTAGAAATCAGGTGAAGAGGAGTGGAACGCTGAGGGAGGTGAAGAGCCCGAGAGAGGTGTGATAGCACTTTTGACCAAAAAAATAAAAGACCAAACTCCAATGTTGTGTTTTGAAATGTTCTGATTTATTATGTTCTCATTTGATTAAAATTATATGAATTTCATTAGATGGTTTTTTTTTTAGATAACATGAAATTCAACTTTAAAACCCTGAATTCAGGGAAAATAAAATGGAAAACAGAATTTGGGAAAAAAGAAATAGGCCCCTACCCATCCCCTGCTTCACATTACAACCCCCCAATGTTCAAACCAAATGTATGCCCGTGAATTTAAAGGTAAATATAAGTACATATGTAACTTCATCCAGCTCTTTTTGTCTACTGACATTTCTTGGAAAGATATTCTTTTAATGTTTCGTCAGCAGAATGATCCAAAAAGAAATGTGCGACCCATTAAAGAGACAGTACGTCTGTCCCTCAGCACATTGTTGTAATTCCTGTTAATAAATCAAACATGGAGCTGCTGTGAATATGGTCTGTTATGAACTGATTTAGGTAGGGTTTATTTTGCAAACCCATTTAACAGAAATAAAGGGCTGCGTTTAACCAATTCACTGAAAGGAACAGACTCCAACAGTTATTCACAGTATTTGGTAATAGCCAAGTTCTTTGACTTAGGGCTGTTCACACCGAACTCGATATTGTGTCCGTTCCCACTGTTTTTCAGTTGTTTTTCTGTAAACATGCGCTTGCAGGACGTGTTTGACCACTGTGCCGTGTCTCGCTTTTTTTCAGCATCTCGCACAGGAGTGCAACGTTTTTAGACTTGATGTCAAGTAAAAAAACAAAACCTGTCTCAGGAGACATCGAGGACCTGAAGCTGTCTTGAGAGAATTTATCATGAGGACTATCTGCTCCACTTGCTCAAGTTCAGTTGAATTTCTTTAAAAGGTTGGTGTTTTTTAGCATCAATTATCACTGTACCACTATCTTTACTACAGCAATTTGTCAAGAATGTTTAGTGGTGCATGTGCAAGATTTGCTCTGACAGTATGCATACCCAGTAAGTGTTTTTAGCCCTATGCTTGTGCAACATTACTGGAACAATCCTTAATGCATCAGGGCATCAGACAATTTGTGATCCCAGCAGAACACTTCACATCCAATTTCATGTTGCATCTTCATCTTCCCACTGGCCACCCCATAAGCTTAGTTAAGCAGAATGTCATGTTGATTCCTTTTATGGTTTTTAATATCACAATTTCAGTGTCAAAGTATCTCTCTCTCCCCAAGCAACTGTTTGTTTCTCTCACATTGTCCACTGAAATCTCAACAGTACTTGCCTGTCATCTAGTATAGCACTGAAAGCCCATTCCTTGTTCTGTCTCTGATCTGTGATGCTATTCGATTATAAGACATCCTCATCCATAACACTGCTTGGCATCAATGAGAATTAGAAGTATTAATTAAAGATCAAGTTACAATAAAACGTTTTTTTTTTTTTTCTTCAGATTTGGTTAACCAGGGTGCAATTAAAGATCTTAAACTGGGCATCTGTTTATCCAGCGATGCAACTAAAATGAAGCTGAGAGATGAACATAGAAATGCTTCCAGGCCCCAGGGATCCATCCCCTCCCCCACAGCTTCCTGGCTGATTTTTAAGTGTTTTATCTGAGGGAAATGCCAGTGGCATTTTTTTGTGTATTTTTTGCATTTCATGTATTATTTTCACCTTAATCCCTCCAAGTCTAGACACTGCTGTTCAGAAACACAAAACAGGTCAGGTTTTAAAGGAACTATATTTTTTGATAATTTAAACAGAAAGCAATCCTTTAAAATGTATTTTGTATTAAAAAAATATATATTTTTAAACAAATATCTACAACATTTTATGTTTACTTATTTTAATCACTCTCTATATATTAATACTCTGCTAATCAACTTAAATATATTTTCATGATTATCATCTAATCTGATAAGGTATGCCATATGTATGGTAAATCGTATGGTGTTGAAAAATCTACACAGTGCACCTAAGAGTTATCCTGGGAAATACGTAATGTTCTTCTCATGTGAGCAGATGAGATGCTCTAATCAGGACAGCAGGAACAGCAGAAGCCTGCAGGCAGCATCTAATTGCCAGTGTTGGGTGTAATCTGATTACAAAGTAATTAGTTACTGTAGTTGAATTACATTTTAAGTCAAAATGTTGTGTAATGCATTATATTTTAAATTCCAATACTCAGATTACAGTTACAACAGAAATTAAGAAGTATTATGGGCTAATGAGAGAGGACATTTATGAATATATACATAGTCTAATCAGAAGATTAGACAGCACAGAGAACACTAAGCATTTTTAGAGCACTGAAATTATGTTCACACTCACTGAGCACTTTATTAGGAACACCAGTTCACCTACTTATTCATCTAATCAGCCAATAATGTGGCAGCCGTGCAATGCATATAATAATTTAGATATGGGTCAGGAGCTTCAGTTAATGTTCACATCAACCACTAGAATAGGGAAAAAATATGATCTCAGTGTTTTCGACCGTGGCATGATTGTTGGTGCAAGATGGGCTGGTTTGAGTATTTCCGTAACTGCTGATCTCCTGGATTTCCATGCACAACAGTCTCTAGAGATTACTCAGAAAAAAAGACATCAAGTGAATGGCAGTTCTGCAGATGGAAATGCCTTGTTGATGAGAGAGGTCAACAGAGAATGGCCAGACAGGTTCAAGCTGACAGAAAGGCTACGGTAACTCTTTACAACTGTAGTGAGCAGAATAGCATCTCAGAATACACAACACATCGAACTTTAGGTGGATGGGCTACAACAGCAGAAGACCACGTCGGGCACTTTATAAGGACCAAGTGTTCCTAATAAAGTGCTCAGTGAGTGCATAAACAATCATACCAAATTAAAAGTCACAACATACCTTATAGTACAATACAAAGTCAGGTTAAGGAGAGTATGTATTTGTAGGAATGGTAGTTGACTTGATACTTCCATAATAAGTAGGAACAGAAAGAGGGTAGGCTGAGAAATGTGGACAGGAGCACTACTTTACTTCCACATTTATTTTGGCACCATGAATGGACATGAGAATACAATAGTGTCAAGGCATGTGTAGACTGTTCTAGTGTAACTAATTCATAGTAAATGTCTGGAGCCATTTGCTTTGATCCTGCACTAAGGGGAAATGAAGTGTCCAAGACAGAAATATAAACAAACCAAAAAGAATCATGTTCACAAACAAAGCTCAACTAGTGGACCATGGGAAGTTTTAGCTGCCACAGCAGTCTTGGGGTCAAGTTTTAACTCCTCTCCTATTCTTTACCTTGACCTTCTATCATCACGGTTGTTGAGGGAATATCAAATAAATCAATACAAACATGAAAAAAAAAAAAAAAATCACTTAATATGTCTCCTTGACAGTTGTTGTGAATAGTAAAGGTAATCAGGAGACAGGAACAGTGAGACAGGTAAGGCTCTTTATTTTCTGCCTTCAGTTAAAAACTTAGCGGCACAGGCACAGGCACAGGCACAGGCACAGGCACAGGCACAGGCACAGGCACAGGCACAGGCACAGGCACAGGCACAGGCACAGGCACAGGCACAGGCACAGGCACAGGCACAGGCACTCTAGTCTGGCTCTCTCTCACCCTCTGGCAGTCTTGGCCATTTATATGCCACTCTCCCAATGCTCAGCGCAATTAGTGACAGGTGTTAGACATAATTTAGCTCAGGTGCAGGCGTCGTTACCACCTTCCCTCTCCGGATGGCTGCCTGACCACACCTCTGCTACCACATGAATATGTTAGGTCTTCATGTCTTTAATAGGAAGTGACTTTGGCAAAACCAGTTGGTGTTTTTTGGATTAAAGGATCTCTATGCTTTTTTTTATTTATTATATTATTATTATTATTATTATTATTATTATTATTATTATTATTTTAAGGGATTTACCTTTACTCAGGCAGACCTGATTTGTTATAGATGAGGGATTTTTGACAATGACAATCTTTTGGTTATGTAAGGACTGCTGCATTGCTTCACATATTTTGCTTAAGTTTGCTCAGGTAACAAATAGAGTGGCATATTATCTCCTGCCGAAGTGGCTGTCTGCACATGTACATTCCCATAATTGCTGCCACTGGACAAGTAGACTGAATTGAGATAACACTAAACATTACTGAGGAATCAAATACTGTTTTTGGAATGAATGACTAGTTTGACTAAGCATAGTAGATTTCCCTTGTAATTCTAATAAAAAAAGTCATGAAAAATCACAGGTTGCTAGGACAGGGTTCTGCTAAACACCTCCAAATGGACTGTTTCAAAGAAAGATCCAATGTCAAAGGTTACCTAAGATTAAGAAAAATCTAAGCAATACAGTTGATTATTTGAATGTTTTTTTTTTTTTTTTTTAAAGAAATCTTGAGAAACTTTCTTTGGAATGGCTAATTTTCAGACAAAATGTTCCATTCACAAATGCAATTTCATGAGTGAAAACATAAACAGATAATTGTCATTAAAATGTTCCCCCAAAATTATAACTCTTAAACAAAATTTTTTTTTTTTTTTTGGGGTGGGGGGGTCCATTCATACTGTGTATAAGAGCTTGAGTTTTGAATCATTGAAGTGGAAAAAGGGGAAAATGCTGAGCTAACAATTGACTACATGTGATCAGCTTGACACTAATTCAGCAGGGCAGCACAGAGCAGTTCCACACAACTTTCTCAGCCTATCTATGTAATTGGTGACCTGGTGGAACCCCACCTAATGGTTCAGCTAGGGGAGAGCTTCAACCCCAAAATACACAGGTCAACCTATCTCATGATTGTCTTTCTAAACTTACAAGCTCACATCAGTTCATCTTGTTGTGAACAGATAATAACACAAGCCTTAGCTTTTATTTCCACATGGCAACTGTTAATTTTAACGCTGATATCTAACTTATTTAGATACATGCACTATGTAACTTTGAATAAATTTGTTGGTTTAAAGGAATATTCCAGTTTCAATACAAGTTAAGCGCAAT